>OY101449.1:15463362-15879156 GCA_956483635.1 Panzeria rudis
ATAAGTTTCGTTTTTGATAACAAAAATCCCGGTATTCAATAATTTTTGTTTTTAAAATTTCCTCTGATAAAGAATTCCCCTATATTGATAACAAAATTATTTCAAAATAAAAATATATGTATATATAAATTAAAAAAAATGTTGACATGGCTGGAATACGAACCCGGGCTTTCCGGACGTAAAGCATACACTCTATAGCTGAGCCATATCCCATTTATTTTTTTATGGGATACAACTTGTTTTAAGTACTTATGTATAAAAAGAAAAGAAATAACCGGCATGGAAAAGAAATACTTACAACGAAATATTTTATTATGTTAAAGATAAATGTTATTGAAATTCATATTTTTTTAATAACATGGTATTATTGAATATAATTCTTGTCTATTTTTTTCTGTGTACATATGTATAGTATATGTAATAACATAATCTTTTTTTAAGAATGACACCCGCGAATGTGATTTATGTCGTAGCATAGATAATTGCCTAAAAGTATGTGACTCCGAAAGTCCCTATGATAACATTATCAACATTCCGGATATAAGTACAGCCCAACGCCTAAGAGGCTGTCAAATTTTAAACGGTTCCGTTGTGCTTGAGATCTATGAGTTTTTTGATCAAAGAGAACTAACGGAAAATTTGCAAGACATAAAAGAAATTTGGGGCAATTTGAAAATTATTAGGTTAGTTTTTAGGCAACATCTTTAATCGAACAAATTTATCTTTCATTGTTTATTTTTTCTTATAGATCGCCTTATCTTACTTCTTTGGATTTCCTTCAAAATTTGGAAAAAATTCATGGATTTGAGTTGGAACACAATCTATATGCCGTGACCATTTACAATAACAAAAATTTAACAGAGTTGTGGAATGTAAAGTCAGGATTTGAGATTGTTAATGGTGGGATGTATATACACGCAAACGATAAGCTGTGTAATCGCCTTATCAGACAATTTCGACAGAGTATTAAACACGACAATAGTCTCGATTCAATTCAGAGAAGTGATCAAGAGGTATTCTGCTCACCGGCAATACTAAATCTGTACGTAAAGGTAAATGTCTCTTAATTTGCAAATACTAACTATTGGTTTTATAATAAATATAGTTTAGTACAGCTATATATGTACATAATTAAAAACATTTGGATCCACTATAAACATAGGTTAAGCACAAGAATGATAGAACAGAAGATTACGGCATCCCGCACATAAAATTGAAATTTTGTGCGCATGTGTTGCCAATAACTTCACTTAACTATGTATGTTGCTATTGGTTAGTAACACTATGCTAGCTGCAAAATGTAACAATTTGGGCCCCCTACTGGTAAAGCTAATTGCAGTACACTGAATTTAATGGTGTTAGGCGTTTTTTAACGTTAGCTGTCGTTTTCACGATATTCGCGATTTCAAATGTTCATAGAAAATAACCATAAAAATGTTTTTTTTATACTTTTGACATAATTTTCAAATTCAAATTTACCTAATTTGTTTAAATATTGCTAAATAAAAATTTCTTTTTTGCAAAAAACTCATTTTTTCGAAATTTTTTTTTCAAAAAAAAATTTTTTTTCAAAAAAAAATTTTTTTTTCGCGAATAAAAATTATAGTACCAATTTGTTTAATGCAAATTTAAGAAAATTTAGATGATTAAAATTAAAAATGTTTAAAGTTTCATTTTACTAAAATTTTCACGAAAAAAATGGATTTTTTGGGAAAAAAATCAGTGTCGCTTTATGTTGTGTTTATTCGATCGTTTTAAATTCGAAAATTTTCGCATAAGTACAAAAATATCCTTTTTATGGTATTTTAGCATATTAATTTTAAATCGCGAAAACGAGAACGAACTTTGAAAAATGGCTAACGCCATTGAAACCAGCGTACTTGAATTATCTTTACCAGTAGGTTGCCCAGCTTGTTACAAAAAAAAAAAAAGTTGCAAATTCAAGCACAGTGTAATTTTCAGCTACGATTTTAAATGCAGGGCTATAAAATTATAATGACTTGGCAACCTTTAAAATGATCCAACTTCATCAGCTAATGGGAAATCATGCACATTTCGTAACACTGTATATTATCATTATTGGGTTAAGTCGAATGGTATCTGTGCAAATTGGTAATTACAGTAGATACCGGATATAAGCACATCGCATATAAGAAAAAACCACTTATAAGAAAGTGCACCAAAAACACCGTGTCTTTTTCTGTATTTTCCCTAGAAAATATGTTCTATAAAAGAAAATCGTATATAAGAAAAAACCTGATATAAGAAACTTTTTCAAATACCAAAGATGATAAATGATATAAAAAAAGATTTTATATAAGAAATTTTTATAGTGCAAAATGAACTCTGTTTTTATTATTTATCTCTTGTTTGAGCTATTTTAGCTAGTTTTTTATATGAATTGTTTCGTGCACATAATACAAAAATTTAATATCGATCTTAATTTGTTTTATTGAATACACACTTATAAGAAAAAAGTTTCTTATATCCATATATACTATGTATATGTTTACAAGAAAGGTCTTTCTTTTTAAAAGAAAACAAAAAACCGCATATAAGAAACAATTTTGTGGTATTTTTAAAGTTTCTTATATCCGATATGTACTGTATAGAACAACAGTTATGCGCTCCGAGGTTGTCAAATGTACCCAGCAAACAATTTTTGCCTATTTCCATCCGAAGTAGATCAGAAAATAGGTAGACTATTCTATTAAATTGCCTTCAGATAGTGTGCAGACTATAGTCTGATATAAATCGGATATTTCAGAAAATATGCAGAAACGTCGTACTAGAAAATTGCCGACTAATTTGCCAAGTATCTGAAGAAACTTCTCACATTTTTCTGCCCTCAGATACATTTTTCTGCCCTCAGATACATTGGTATGTCAGCAAAACATATTGCCATAAATAAACGTCAAGCCGGAAGCGGGTAGGTAATAGGGCAAGTAGTAAGTGCTCCGAAAAAAGTTAGAAAAAATATCTATGTCACTTAATTTAAAAGGTGTTGCCATTTCTATCTACAAATCTTCACTTTTCTTATTTTTTTCTCCTATTTTATTGTGAGATATCCTTCTGTAAACGATAGTTAAAAATTCATAGTGCAGTGGCCTGATTTTCAAAGAAAATCTTAAGTTTTGCCAAACGACGTACTTAAAATTATTACTACTCCCAACGTTAACCACCCGTGTTAAAAAAATGTACTCTCTATTTTTGGCAAGTGACATCCAAAGTTGGCGCGTTTAGTCCGAATTCCAAAATGGTCGATTTGTTTTTCAAACTGCGAAAAAAATATTTTTTTCCAACAAATCTATCTATTATTTTTAAGTAAATAATATTTTTTTGTCGTTATTCGAACGAATTTCGCTGTATTTCATAGAAGTTATCCCTTATATGTACAAAGTAAAAAAATGTGGCCTACTTTTGGTCTATATTTCAACAAAATGCTCGCTTACAGTTCCACTTATTATGTAAACAAACAGTAGCGACATCTACTGACATCGTAGCTTTTTAAGCGAGAGCGCACCGATTAAACAGCCTCTGACACGCTCATTTTAAATCTAAATAGGGAAATAAGCCAAACCGTCATCACTAACTACTACTAAAGCGGTTTTAGACTATTCTACAAGCCGTTCGACTTCTGCACAAAATGCAGCCTTGATATAATGTGTTGTTAATGCTTTTTTAAAACTTTTCATAAACTCATTAGATCAGGGTTGCATTTTCTGCAGAAGTCGAACGGCTTTTGAGACAATGTAAAACAGCTATAAATATTGCTTACATCAGAATATTTTTCTCAAAGTTACTCTCATTTACCCAATCTTGCAATATTGTATTCAAACCAAGGCTGCCACAAGGAAAACATTTTTTCGACCAAAATTTTCGTCAAAGCCGACCAAAATCGACCATTTTACTAGCGTTCATTATATTGCTTTATATAAAGAAGATTTGTTTTGAGATATATGAGGTTCTGAACAAAATATGTTTATATAGGCGCTCAAAGAATACTTAAAGCCAGGATCTTCAAATATTTTACCGTGTTATTTGTATTTTATTAATTTTACTAAGAACTCTTACTGAAAATAATCAAATTCGAGTTATAATATTTAAAAATTTATTTTTTAACCAAAAAAAACGGTAAAAAAACGCAACAGATCCACCAAGCTACCAATTTATCTAAAAATAAAATAAATCGATCAGTTTTGGTCTGATCAGATCAAAGTGGCAGCCCTGATTCAAACACAATTTTACTTGCTCTAAATTGTGTATTTGTGCACTCAAAAACATTTCACTAGCAACTAATATTAAATTAATGCTATTTTTGTTGTTCCCTGTAGCAATACTACAAGGACTAAACTACCACTCAAGAATTTCACAATCAATTGGTACTAACCTTAAATAGGGCTAATAAATCAGTAAATGTGTAAACACAGGTTTAGTAAAATCAATCTGAAATTTAAATGTAGTTTAAACTCAAACCACTTCCCAGCACCACGACAAATGTAAAAAATATCTGAGTGCAAATTATGACATTCGACAACGGTCGAAATTTGTATTTAAATTGTATTGAAATTTCGATCAATATCGAATTCCGTAATTTACCCCCCTGGCTTTGCAGCGGGCTATCGACGAAAATCTATAGGCCTGTATTTCTAGCTTAAGCGCCTAATTTTAAGCGTTTAAAAATGGTTTATGTATTTGTTTATCAATTTATAGATTTGCTAGCCTAAACAAATTTAAACCAAAAAAAAATATTTCGCACGCTATATTAGCCTTTAAGATTAGAGAATGAACTAAATTTACTGCCAGTTTTTGTAAATAAAATAAAAATTTTCGTTAGGGCCTTTGAATTGAAAACAAAAACAAATTTGAGTTTTTTTATTGTTGTTTCAATATAAATTCCCTAGCGAAAATTTTTATTTTATTTACAAAAACAGGCAGTTACTGCCTGTTTTTGTAAATAAAATAAAAATTTTCGTTAGGGACTTTGAATTGAAAACAAAAACAAATTTGAGTTTTTTTATTGTTGTTTCAATATAAATTCCCTAACGACAATTTTTATTTTGTTTACAAAAACAGGCAGTTAGTCTCGAAACCAAAAAGTGTTGTAAATTTATGCTTCTCAATATTTAAATAAAAAATTTTTCAGATTACAAATCATCGCTCTATTTTATTATACTGGCTCAAAGATCAAACATTTTCTGAGGTGGAAATTATTTACAGATCCGTATCCCATAAAGAGCAATTGGAAGAGAAAAGTGAAATTGATACGGATGTGTGTGATAGAATAAAATGGAACAGAGAATTGAAATTTGCTCATGAACTGGAAAAAAATGACAAGCATTATATTTATAAGCTTCAAAATTTAGAACCTCATACCAGATATGCTATTTTAGTAAAAACTTTTAATGGCGATGACGACACAAAAGAGGCTAGAAGTGAAATTAAATATGCAACCACACAATTCGATATACCAACAGCACCTGAAATTTTTCTGAAAGAAAAAACATCTAATAAATTTTACATTGAGTTTTCTCCAGGACCGGTAAAATCTAAAGGTTCCCCGATAGTGGATTTTTTTGTCTTGGAAGTATATAGTCTGCTAGATGATAAGAATGTTTTAGACACACGGGATTATTGTGATGAGCCTGTTCTGGCTTTCAAAGAAAATGGCGATGAAGACTATGATGGCTGCTGTTCACGCCTTGTGAAAGAGAAAAGGGATCAAAATTTTCTCTCTCAGCTGAAACGGGAATTCGCTTGCTCTTTAGATCAAATTGAATACTGCAAACCAGTTGATACAGATTTGGATGAGGCTACCAAACGTAACATAGTTTTCACAAGACGTTTCGAAGCGTGGGAAACTAAATATACCATACGTTATTTAGAAGACTTTCACTTATATGTTATACAAATGAGGGCTTGTAATCATGCCGGTTGCAGTAGCTATAGCATGCTGTCTGCTAGGACAAATTATTCTTTGACAGCTGATAACATTTATTTTTCTTTCTGCAAAGCGAACGAAACGTCTGAATATAAAGTTTCTTTTTCTGAGCCAATATACCCCAATGGTTATATTACCTCCTATGCTATACACTTTCGCAATCACATCTCAAGTGATAACAATTTAACGGCTGAACACAATGTATTAATGTGTGTGACACGTTTGGAGCATGAACGAAAAAAGTATGTCTATGTGACAAATTCTAATTACACCTTTAATCAGGCTGCTATACGTGTACACTCCTTGGGCCGTCATACTTTTATAGAGTGGAAAAATATCAGCAAATGTTCAGACGGCATGATGTCGAGCAATATATTGCATTATTTCTTTTATGGGTCTCTGATTTTTGCACTTTTACTCTTTCTGTGGGTTGCCAACAAAAACTATTCTGTACTGGGACGGCTAAGCAGCTATTTTCTTCCTACACATAGTGGTTGGAGGTTTGTAAGACCCCAAGGGTATATGTTTGAGGATCGTCAGACTCTGGTGCAGGGTTTCGAACTAGTGCATTTTACTAATGCTCCAGAAGAAGAAACGATAGAACTTCAAGAAATAAATGAACCTGAATAGATGAGTGTTATGTTTTAAGAATAAGAAATTTATTCGTATTTTGATGTGCTTTTTGTACAACTTATCCTATGTCTATACCTGATAAATTTTTATCATGATACATATATCTCAAACTTTATATTGAAAAATAACCTGTTTTATTATATTTATCTGTTTCTCCTATATGGCGTTTGACATTTATCATGATAACATTATATCAGGTATAGACGCAGGGTTAGGGACAAACTTCTTTCCCGATATAATTATAACAGCTTTTAATGAAAATGTCAGTATTATATGTATGTAGGTTAAATAAAATTGTCTAGCAGTGTTGTTTGTATCTTCAAAAGAAATATATATGTATGTATCTACCTATGTAGTGTGTCCGATACTTTTCTAAGCTTGTACATTTTCATAATAAAAACAATTAAAAGTGCCAACTTTTGTATATTTTTTGATCAAACAAATAAAGGGAGCTCAATGTACATTGACTTACTAAAGCTGTGTTCTCACTATGTGTATTTGTCTTATGGAATGTCACTTTTTTATACACATGCGATTTCATGTGTGTCAAAATTTGCGGTTTACATAACCTGGCCTTTACACAGGCAAGTGCAAGTTCGAAAAACTCAATACACTCAAACTTTTTTACTAACACACTTTTGTGAGAAAGACAGAGAAACGAATACAAATTGCTTTTTCGTTGATAATACGTACACAGAACTTGCATGCAAGCACTTACATGTCTAAACGCAGGGTAAGGTTTATAATTTTTGTGTTCACCTGTTGGTATGTTAAGTACATTTGACATAACCTATAAAGCAAAACAATCATAACACAGCCGAGTGGTTATACATATTTTATTGTTATATATAATTAGTTATTTTATTTAATTTTACACTTATTTAATTTAATTTAATAATTATTTTATTTCATTTTCCCGTCCGCAAACAATTGCTTTATTAAAAACCAGCTGATGACAGATGCTTTGTCACTTCAAAATATAACTCGTTCTAAATCATGTGTACTGTACACAGAGAAATAACACAGGCTATTGTTTGAAGGGGTTCAGACTATGTGTACAAATTTACCATCTGAAAATGTGACATTCCATATGGCAAATACACATAGTGAGAACACAGCTTAAAAACCAGCTGATGTCAGATGCTTTGTCACTTCAAAATAGAACTCGTTCTAAATCATGTGTACTGTACACAGAAAAATAACACAGGCTATTGTTTCAAGGGGTTCAGACTAATTTACCATGTGAAAATGTGACACTCCATATGGCAAATACACATAGTGAGAACAAAGCTTAAGTATGTATGTACTGCTCAAAGCACATATGATTAATTTTGGCTTGCTACTGTAAACATTTGTTTATGTCTTACATTTGTCTATAAATTTCTAACCATTGCTCAATAATTATTGGGATATGTTTCTACCAAACTCTTTAAGTGAGAAAAAAGGGTAAAAATAAAGTAAGGAAAATTAAAAATAAAACAATAAAAAAAACTATATTGTTTTTGTGATATATTATTTGTTGTAGAATTAGCACTACCTTATATGTGATTAGCTTTCACCCGTGATTTCGTCAGCGAGCTGCTGAAAGTACCAAAGGTATAAATCTTCGCGTTTTTACTTCTTAAAAAGTACCTTATACATTAATCTGGACCATATGCTGTCCGTCTACCAAATTTCATCCAAATTCATCAAGCGGTTATTGCGTTATAGTGGATCAAACATCCTAACTCACAAGTATACAAACTTTATAATCAGGTATGTTCTGACACTCGCACGATTGTCAAATCGCATGTGAGTTGCAAATAGGCAAGCTTGATTTTTCATGTTCTGAAACTCGCGCGTTCTGCTTGCGATTTGCCGTATTAAATAGATCAGCTGTTTATTGAAATCGCTTGTGCAGAAGAAAACAATGGACAAGCAAAACCAAACACAATTTTTTAAATTTCATATTTTTAATACATATTGTAAGAATATGTTACTAGTTTTGATGCAAATAAAAAGAAAACATATTTAATTAGGGAAGTTCGATTAATCGACTAATAAAATTTTTTGATTAATCAAAATTCTGATTAATCAATTGATTGATTAATCAAGATATCTGATTAATCAAAATGCCGATTAATCAAATAATTTTAATTTTGAAAATAATAAAACAACATTTCAAACAAAATTAATTTAAAAAAATAAAAGCATAAAATTAAACATCAATAATTCTGATTAATCAAAATACCGATTAATCAAATAATTTTAATTTTGAAAATAATAAAACAACAACATTTCAAACAAAATTAATTTAAAAAAAATAAAAGCATCAAATTAAAAAACTCAAGACAAAAATTAAAAAAACTCAAGTTATATTCAATTGCTCAAAATATAAATTATTCACAATCATGATTAATCAAATAATCCTCATTTTGAATAATAAAATTTAAAACTGTTTGATTAATCAGCATTTTGAATAATCAGGATTCTTGATTAATCTATTAATTGATTCATCACAATTTTGATTAATTAAAATACAAATGTTTAACTTGTTTTATTTCAAATCGAAAACAAAACTTTTTTAATAAGGACAAGTGAAAATTGTACAAATCTTCCAAAAAAAATTATTGACAAGAAAGCGACATTAAGTGCTTTATTTAAAAAAACACTGTTGAGAAAAAAACGCCTTTGATACATCAAAAAGCAGTAGAACTAGCGCTAAAGTCGCTTAATTGGCAACTCTGACTAAATATAATGGATTACTGCGGTACTTTCCCAATGTTAATTTGTATGAAAAAAAGCAATTGTATTGACTTTATTATCCCTGGTGGAAAGACTAAAAAATATGTCGAGTAGAAAAATTACTTCAATAGCTTTAAACCAATGCAGTAATTGACTGCGGTCTAGTAGAACTACTGGGCAGTAGATGGCGCTCAAGCTGGTTTCAGTCTTCGTTACATTGCCATTTTTATTAGTCTTAGCACAATTTTTAGTATGGCAGCACATTTTCAAAGTGTCACTTTATTTGGACAAATTGTTTCATGTATTCATCATAATAACATTTGTTCGTGCGTAATTAGTGCCGGTTCTAAAAGAAAGAATAATTTAAATAAAGTTAATTACAATATTTGCTAAATTGTTAAATAACAAATTTCAATTAAGGATGATTCCATGTTAAAATAATGGCAGGGTAAGCATGAAAGTATTGTTGGAGTTGAGATACCGTTAAACAAGTCTCCATGTTGCTTATTCAGCAAAGTTTTAAATTTCTTTAGTATTCCCTCATATCGTTATGCGATATTTTTTCAATATCGCAATTTTCACTATAATTCGCAGTCTGTGGTAATAGCAGCTGCGGCACGTACACCATGGGGTAAATATAAAGGTCAGCTGGCCTCTGCGAGTGCCGGGCACCTGGGCCAGACGGCTGTGGAGGCTGCCGTTAAACAATCTGCTATTCCTTTAGAACAAATTAAACGGATATTTATGAATGAAACTCCTGAATTGCAAAAGGATAATGGAAGTGAGTTCATATTTAGCAATTTTATAAAGAAAGCGAAATACACATCCATTACTGTAGATGGCGAAGAGCCTGAATTACAGTCTTTCATAAAGGCTTTGCAATTTTTAAAATCTCAAAAACAAATAGCTGCAGTAGTGGGAGGTTTAGCATCTGCTACACAAAATGAATATAAGAACAAACTTTTGGAAATGAAAAAATCGCCTATTGACATTTTTAGTGAACAGTTATCGCAAGTTATAAAACATTATATCTCGGAAAGTCTGATTAGATATGAAAAATCTCAATCGGAAGGTATATTCCATTCTGAACTAGTACCTTTAACAGTTCAACAACAAGAGGGTAACAGAAGAAGTATGAAGGAAATAACTCAGGATGAAATATTGTACGATAAGTGTAGAGGCGGCAAAAGCTCCATGCAATATTGTGATGGTGCAGCTGCGTTAGTTCTGACCACAGTGGAAAATGCTGAAGATTTGAAACTGTCTCCTCAGGCTATTTTAATAGATTTTGAATATTTACAAAACACATCAGATCTTCTGTCCTCCAGTCGTAACTGTGTAGAAAATCTCTTTTCTAAAGTTAAACTGGATCCTCAACAAATACATCAATGGGAAATTGAAGATTATTTTCCACAACTGGTTGCATTTCTTAAAAACCATTTGAATTTGAGTTTCGATTTGATAAACCCCCATGGTAGTTCTCTAATTTTGGGCTATTCCCCAGCAGTTTCTTTAACACGTATACTAGCTCATATGACGCATTCTCTTAAGCCTATGGAATACGGTTGTGTCATCTGTAGCAGTTATCAGGAATCGTTGGCCTTGATCATACAAAAATTGTAAGCTTTAAATGCATTTATGTATAGGTATGTGTATCATCTGTAAATAAATTATTTACAACTTTTTTATTCAGAACATGGCCTTCCATTCCGGATCGTTTACCTCTTGTGACCTTATACACCAAAGATCTTTGTCCTTTGTGCGATATTTTAGTCGAGGAGTTGGAACTTAATTTCTCGGGTGAATATACCCTGGAAAAAGTTTTCATTGACAAAAAAGATAATCTTCGATTTTTACGTTTATATCGCTTTGACATACCCGTTGTATTTTTAAACAATCAATTTCTCTGCATGCATCGTTTAAATCATAGATTATTAAGAATGCGATTAGACTTAATAAAAAGTAGTGCATATTTGTAAAAAGACGTAATAAGTTACACTATTTCTTTTTTTTTCAGGATGGCATGCCAGGAAATTTGAAGTAATTGTTTATTGTTCTCTATAAATTTGCAACACAACATTAGAATCGTACAAGAGAGGCAAGTAAGTGCACTTATAATATTATATTTTTTTAAATCAGAGTTTGCTTAAAACATTTCTCCCATGGGTTTGACTGTAATTTCATGAATCTAGAAAGAGAAAATAAGTAAAATTCTTAGGAACAATTTCCCCTATATTCAAAAAAATTAAAATGTATTTTAAATCGATTAAAAAAAATTTTGTATGAGAAATTTTAAACAAAATACATTTCAAACTCATTTTAAATTTTATGAATATTGGGGTTTAAATAAAAAAACTTTATATACCAAAATAAGAATGAAAAACTTTCTCTAAAAAATTTGGAACTAAAAAAGATTATCAGGGCTCGGACTTTCATGCAAATGCATGTTTTTTGTGGTGTTAGAGAAAGATGTATTGGCTAATTATCTATGCGAATCATAAAATTTTAAGTAATTTGGCATCGATTTGTAGTTGCATATTTTTGCATATTTTGGTAGCAAGTGCATATTTTTGAATTTTTGGCAATAAATCCATATTTTTGGAGTTATAAAAATTTGTTTAGTGCATATTTCTCAATAAAAAATAAAAAAATTAATAAGCCGATTATGAATGGCAACCGATTCTCCGTTGGGTTGCCAGTTGCTGAAAATGATACTACTGATGGCAACTGAGAGCTGTCAATTTTAATTGGTATTTAGTGCCTGAAAATTAATGGTGGCCAGCATTAATTTTCAGTTGCCGACCGGCAACGCAACTAAAGTTCGGTTGCATTAAATAATAGACCCAATTATGTTTTATTTTTTTTTTTCTAATATAAATAAAAAATAAAAAAATATATTTTCGTATTATTTCAGTTTTGCATGAAAGTCCGAGCCCTGGTTATTACATATATTAAATTTAAAATCAAACCTGAACATTTGGTGGAGCTCTCAAAGCGTACAGCATAGCATCGGCTATATTTTTTGGTTCCAAACGAGGCATATTTTTAACATAAAAGTGAATTTCCTCAGGAAAAATGTTTGTATTAACGGCTCCAGGACAAATACCCTTCAAATTTTTAAATTAATTAAAACTATTTTGCTTTCCTCCAAAAACCAAATAAACTTACAGTTACTCTAACTTTACTCTTGTACAGTTGAAATTCTTGTCGATAAGTTTCAGTCATTGCAGTAATAGCAAATTTCGTAGCTGGATATATGTTAAATGATGGTAACACATCTATAAAATTCAATACTTGCTGACCCGCAATACTATTAATTATCAAAATATGTCCTTCATTTCCTCTTCTATGCATCCGTTGAAAAGCCTCTCTCGTACACCACATAACACCCATAATATTTGTATTAATAACTTGCTGGATTTTCTCAGTATTACCTGGTGCTACAAGCTGAGTTTCTCTAGTTATTCCAGCATTATTTAATAATATATCAGCACCATCTAATTCTTTTTCCGCCCATTCAAATGCTCTCATAACTTCATCTTCCTTGGAAACATCACATTTACGTGGTATAAATAATGCCTTTTCCTTGGCTGGCAAAGAATTTTGTAATTCCTTAAGTTTATTTTCTCTACGTGCTAGACCCACTACACGTATTCCTGTTGCAATTAGAGCTTTAGCGCAAGCAGCTCCTATACCACCACTGGCGCCTGTTACAACGGCTAATTTGTTATGCCAACGTTCCATGTTAGTTAAAGAATGAATAAAATCTGAATGTGCATTTTCTTAGAAACTAATTTTAAACAGGTTTATTGATTTAAAAGCACTTCATGGGCTTCTTCATAACATTTTCAACTAGGTAATTTGTGAGCAAACTTACTTTATCTTGTAGTGAAAAAGAAGTTGAGAAAGAAATCCAATGAGAATCATTCAAAACGTGGAAGACAAGCTAAAAATAGTTAACAGATTTATTTCTTTTAATTGTAAATAATTGTTTCATTCTTTAACTTTAATAAAGTTTTAAGGAATCATTTAAATGAAATGATCTGTTGTCACTTGTCGAACTGTTCAGTAATTGTGGCATCGATTGGATGAAGCTTATTTGTGCTTTTTTTTGTTTAATTCGTATAAACATACAATGCAGCTATTTATCAGTTTAAAAACTTCTTAAGAATTTTGGCATCGTTTAAAAAGACTATGATAAATGGGCCCTAAATTTTGCATGAATTTTGAGGCCAGTTTCCCGGGTTTTTGAGAACATTTTTCAGTTTCTATTTTTCAATTTTTGGCAAATTTTCCATTTTGTAAAAAATTACAGCAAACTGAAAAGTATGTAACATAAAAAAATAAAAAAATAAGAAATATCCCAAAAGCCAGAAAATTGCAACAAAATTCTGTCATTTTCAATGGAAATGTTTGGGCCATTTTTCATATTTTTAATTAACAGGCCAATTTTTAATAATTTTAATTTTTAAGCAATTTTCCAATGGAAAATAGACCAAACTGGGGCCGAATTACCGCATTCGTTATCGAGTAGGCTTTCGTATCGAATACAATTTCGTAACGTATCGAATGGATGGATTACCGCATTCGGTAGCTAACGTACTGAAATTTTTAAGAAGTATACCAAGTTTGTTTTACACCGGCTGTTGAATCGACTAAGAATTTGTAATACATTAAAGAAAAATTTTGTGTTTCTTTAAGCGAGTTCAACAACCAAGTTGATTTGACGACTTTATTGGTAATGTTCCATGCTTTTTTGCAAAACATACAAATAAAAGGATATATTGCTTTCGATCGCTATAGGTGCTAACGAGTAGAATTTAAGCAGCATGTACTCGATTATCGTATGCTGTAATCCCAAAAAGAAAAATTTCGACCAATTTTACTCGATCACGTATGCGGTAATTCGGCCTCTGAAAATTGGAAAACGTTTCCATTACTTTTGTATTGAAAACAGCAACAATATTTTTGAGGGTATTTTTCTTATGTTTTGGGAATACTTTACATGCTTTAGTTTGGAGCCATTTTTCCTTTTTTCAAACGAAAAATTACCCGAAATTGGGGAAAATGTACCCGAATTCAAAAATAAAAATGGTAGAAAAACAGAAGTATGGGTCCTTTTGAGAAAAATAAATTTTACGAAAAATTTACATTTTAGGAAAAATAAACTTTACGAAAAAGTACCTTTAAGAAAAAGCGCCTTTTAAGAAAAATTACATTTTAAGAAAAAGCACCTTTAGAGAAAACGTATCTTTTAAGAAAATGTACCTTTTAAAAAACGGCGCGTTTTAAGCAAAACTACCTTTTAAGAAAGTACTTTTTAAGAAAAAGTACCATTTAAGAAAAAGTACCTTTTAAGGAAAAGTACTTTTTAAGCAAAAGTACCTTGTACCTTAGGAAAAAGTATCTTTTAAAGAAAAGTACCTTTTAAAAAAAATTACCTTTTAAGAAAAAGCACCTTTTAAGAAATGTTACTTTCAAAAAAGTACGCTCACAATATTATTACAGTTATGGATGTACTTTATTCAAAAAGTATTCCGTGCAGTAATTTTTAAATGAATAAACATGAAAAATTCTAAGCAATCTTATTTTTAACTGAATCTAATATCCAATGAAAAAGCTAAGTATGTATGTTCACATTAATACGCATTTTCGGTTGATTTCAATATTGTCCGTTGTTTATGTTATAAGTACCAAAAACGTACATGCATAAAAATAACAGACACACAAACACTAAATATTCTGTACGCAAAATTAGATGAAATTGTAATTCAAAATATATGAATATTCATTTAAAATCAGTAGTGTGTGATTGATTATTTAACAGTATTTTTACAGAAACAAGGGAAACATCTTTTATTTACGGAAGTTGCGATTAGTTCTTGTGACAGTTAAATTGATCCAAACAAAAAAAAAAAAAAGAATCATTAATTTTTTACGGTTTTAAGTCAGCTAATTTTTTTAATGTTTACAATGTAATAAGCTCTTTGTTAAATTTTAATGAAAAATAAGTAGACCGATTTTTAATTGAACTTTCATTTCTTTTATATCACAAATTCAATTAATTTTACGTACAGAACATCTTCAGTGTACCTTTTAAGAGAAAGTACTTTTTAAGAAAAAGTATCTTTTACGAAACTTATTAATGAAGTGTCTTTTGCAAAAAGGATTTATTGGGGGAGTATCTTTTATAAAATTATTTATGAAAAAAACTTCCTTCGGAAAAGAAATCATTTAAAAAAGTACTTTTTACAAAAAGGACCTTTTAAGTGAAGTCGTCAACCGGCTCCCCGCCGAAGGCCTGCTATGTAGAAATTTTTTAAGCGAACCCGATATTCTAAATACATGGGAGGAGGAAATTCTAGCGCTCGACCGAATTCCTGCTATGAAGAAAATCTTTCTTAAGCGAAGCTAGTATTCAAAATAGAGCATACGATTTTTCTCCTCTATGTATTTCAAATGCCGGCATCGCTTAATACAGAGTATTTGCATATAGATTCGATACCATAATCTATGGTATGTACTTCCAGGAATTTCCTATTTTTTTATTTTAGATACATTGATTGTCTGTTCATCTGCCTGTTTTTTGCAACAAATACTTTCCAAAAAACTTCTAGACAGCTCTAAGAGCCCCAAACTTGTGTTTGTTTTTATTAACCAACTTCAAAAAAGGAGAATATTATGAATTCCATTTCTTATGTTTGTGCCCTCAGCAGCCCGCCATTTGTAGACCGTATCGAAATTTGTTTAGTTTGGCAACGTTCAGACGACGCAAGTCTTCTTGATCAGCTTCTTATTCAGCTGTGAGAGACAGAGAAATTTATATTCATTTCTCTGTCTTTCTAACAGCTGAATAAGAAGCTGATCAATAGGTTGGTTAGGTTGTACAGGCAGCTTCCGCTCACTTGGGTCCATAGTTGGTCCCTTTGTGTTACCTGTAAAAAGTCGTGAAAAAATGAGAAGAAGAAGAGAAGGAGAGAGTGGTATGGCGATCATTCGCCAGAAGAGTATGGTTCAACCCTGGAACCATCCACTGCGCCTTATGAAAAGGCTAAGCTTGTTAGGGTTCGTCGTTGCCAGTTCAGACAGACTGACGAAGGACTGTTGACCGAGTTGTGTCAGCCGCTGGTTCTCCAGCGACGGGCAGAGGCACAGGAGGTGAATAATGGACTCCTCCTCCTCCTCATCCCGACAGCTTCTGCAGAAATCGTGAGATGTTAGTCCCATTAGTTTGGCATGGTTGTCGAATTTGCAGTGACATGTGATTGTTGCGACGACGTCTTTCAGGTGTGATTTCTGAAGTCTTCGTAGATTCCTGGTGCGGTCTGAGTCCAGCCTTGGCCAGATCCTACAAATAGGTTCATTGAACCATCTGGTCTGTGCCAGAGTGTGGAAAAAATTTTCGTTTTGCTTTTTGCATGCGTGTGGGCAATACCGCAGAAGACATCAATGTCTGGCTCTAGTAGTGTCGTTCCCCTTTTAGCTAGTTCGTCAGCGATGCAGTTACCTGCGCTGGTCCCATGTAAATGCACCCATATTAGGGTGATGTTTGAATGTCTCGCCATCCCGTTCAGGGATGCCCGGCATTCCTGGACCAGGTTTGATGTGGTGTATACACCTGTTAGGGACCTGATTGCGGCTTTGCTGTCGGTGAAAATTCGGATATTTCTATCAAATATCCTGTGATCAATAAGACTTGCATCGTCTGAACGTTGACTTTATATGAAAGGGTATGCTGCCAGTTTGATCCCGTTTTAGTTTTAAACTTATTGTTTGTCCATCTATCTGTTTTGGAGGCGGATTTTTTGCTAGAACTATTTTAAAGAATAACACTTTCCAATCTTTATTTTCTTGTTTGAAATCACAATTTTTTTATTGAATTTTTTTTAAATTTATTTTTTACACGACAAAAAGTTTTATTGAGTTTTTGTTTAAATTTATTTTTAATAAATTTTTAATATTAATCAATATAATATAATTATACTCACAAATACACATTTCATTAATACATCCTAAGCAGTTATAATTAAAATTTAATTTATTATTATTATTTCTTTAATATTTATAACTAATTTAATATTTCACATAATAAACATTTTCATACGTAATTGTATAGAATTTTTGTTTTAAACTATTTTACTGAAAGTGTTTGTGTGTTATTGGTATGAAAATGGAATTGAAATTTTATTTTAAAAATATGATTCTATTTTATGCAGCGTATTTGTTTAAATAATTATTTATTGCATAGCTATGGTGAATTGTAATAAAAATTTAAATATTTATAAAATTTAACACAATAAAAAGAGTTAAATACATTTTAAAATAATATACACAGATGGGTAAAACAATTGTAAAAAAATGTTTTAAGAATATAAAATTAAAAGATATAAGTTCAATATATTAAAAGTTTTTTTACACAATAAATACTTCAAATACACTGTGCTACAGTGTGAAAAAACAATCGCCAAGTGATTCAATATATTGTTTTATGAATACTCTTCATTAATTTCTAAAGAAAAACCTTGTAGAATATGGACGATTCAAAATACATATTCAAAATTTCTAATCAGAATTAAAAAAAAAAGCAATTCTAAACTTTAAATAATTTTTATTTGGGTTTAATGGGAGTAACACTGCCCACTTTTCTCATCCTAATATTGAACTGTGGTGGCCACTCGATGTGTGTGCAAAGTTTCATAAGAATCGGTTATGCAGAAGTGGTTTAAAAATAATATTTTCTTTGTTGGATGGGTGTGGCACTGCCCATTTTTCTAGTAACAAAGTTTTATCTTTGCTGGAACTCAATGCGTATCCAAAGGTTTCATAGAAGTGGTATAGTAGAAGTAGTAGAAAAAGCTGTAGCGAACAGACTCAACAGTCGTGCCAAAAAATGCACTGAAACGCTATTGCGACATTAGTACCAAACTTTTAGAACGAACCTTCATTTCCGTATCTGTCTGAGTTATTTCAGGTTGCTGTTTCATTGCATGTAGGACCGAATGTGCAACACAGGTACTGAAAGTTCACTAGAATGTGGCACTGAGAGCAAGGCTGTTGGTGGTGCGCTATACACAAAACACGGTTTTGATAAAATCATTAGTTTTTACAAATTTTCCGTTCGCGCACTTTTTTGAAAAAGAGTTTTTTAGAGTTTTATTTCGAGAGTTATTTGTTTAATTTACTCAGTATTTATTTAGTCAGCTACTGAATTTTACTGGAAAATTAAACAACAACGGAATTATTCCCAAACAGTATGGTAAGCTTTCGTCATTGTTAGGAGAGGATTGTCGAAAGTTGCGTTTCCGTTAATTTAAATTTCAGAGTTGCTAAAAAAGACAAATCAAAAACATATTTAATCTTCTATTTGACTTTGGCAAATTATTTTCGCTATTTTAGCCTTGGGCAATCGATTCGACATACTAACGGGCGTCAGGCAAGGATAATACACCATTTGCTTTCTATTATTGTTATCGACGTTAACGTGCTAATGAAACTCGAGTCAGCAAAGGTATAAGATGGAGTCTGAATAAACGTCTTGAAAGCCTTGAGTATATAGATAATATCTGCTTACTCTCACATAACCACAGGGATATGGTATCAAAGCTAAATACACTCGAAATCGAAACAGCAAAGGATGGGTTAAAGATTTACAAAGCTCAGAGTATGAGATAAAACACCATTAACAACAAAAAGGAATAAATGTCGACCTGGAGGATGTAGCATCTTTTTGTACCCAGTAAGTATTATCACGAATACTGGTGGCTCCAGTAATGATGTGGCATACCGTATTTGAAAAGCACATTTTAACACTCTAAACACCAAAATAAAACTGTTTAACAGCTGTGTTAAATCCGTACTTCTGTACGGAAGTAAGACGTAGAATTCACTGCCTACACGCTGTGCAGGTTTCCATCAACCGATGCTCACGGCGAATTCTGCGAATATTCTGGCCTACAACCATTCCGAACACATTGCTCTGATGCAGAACAAACCAAAGGCCAGTTCAGATAGAAATACTCAATAGCAAATGGCATTGAATTGGGCATAGGTTGAACAGATCCTCGGGTGACATTCCAAAGGAAACTATTGACACATTGTTTGGCCAACTTGAACTCGACGTATCTAAAAGCCATCTTACCCTGAGAGAAATCAAGCATATGTATGTCATCTAAGAGAACTGTATGGAATCAGTTTGTACTGTCCCTTTCTTCCTTGTAGGAACCACAGGACACAATAATAATAAAAAAAATCAGGAAATCGATTTTGAAACAGAGGCGATTTGATTGTTTTTTAAAATATATTTTTAGTACTTTTTTCAATAATTTTTGCTGAATTTCTTTTGAAACTTCTTTTATATTGGTTGTATTTTATCTCTTAGTCTGTTATCTTCAAGTCAATAATTTTAGACTGATTCAAAACTTTCAAAACTATCGTTTTGAAATCAATCGATTGTACTGATTTCTAAGTGAAATTGTCGACAGATTTTTTTAATCATCTCAATTTGTTACCTCTTCATGAATTTTTGAAGTTAATAGGTGCGAGCCCGTACTCAACATTGGGATCCCGCAGGATCCCAATTTGCACGAAAACTGTTTCCGTACTGCAAGATTTTGGGTAAATGAGAGTGAATTTGAGAGAGTAATTTTCTTCTTCTTCTTTTCTTCGGGCAGATTGTGTACAGTGCAAAACAATCAGCTGCTTGAAAAATAAACAACAAAAACAAATTAAAATTTGATTTTTTCGTACAAAAATAGTGACGAAATAATTGTTAATTTTAAAAAATTCAAAGCAAAATACATTTTTATATATTCAACAAAGTATCAAAAACCTAAAAATGATAATAAAAACAAAAAATTCAAAATTTTTTATGAAATTTAAATATTTTTGGGTTAAAATTTATGATATCTCTGAAAGTACTGAACAAATTTAGAAACCATGTTTGCACGCCCACAAGATTATTTTGTTGTCGAATTTTGGGTTTTTTTCTTTACCGTATAGGGAAACCCCTTCTCAAGTTACACGCAATTTATACGGTGATTTTTTCACTTGTCTTTAAATCACGTCTTATTTTGTATGAGAGTGAGCGGGGTAGAGAAGAAAGCGGGGTAGAAAAAAGACAAGTTTTCTGTTTTCGAGATTTTTTTCATATATTTCTTTAGTTCCATTTGCATTTTCTCTCTCTTATGTTATTGTTTTAGGGTTTTTGTTGTTATGAACGAGTAAATAAAGCAAATTTTGAGAGTAATGTACAAAAAAGACAGGAAATGAAAAATCATTGTATAAATGCAAAAAGTTTTTGGTAGCAACTTTAAAAGAGAGTTAAAAAAAAGACATGTCTTAAAAATCACGGTGTAAATTGCGTGTTATACTACTATACATATGTGGTGAAAGTGCCTTTATTTATTACATAACGCTATATCGCGAAAACTAGAGCTGATGGAAAAAAATGGAGTGAAAATTCGCGTTCAGCTTTCCAAATAAATAAAGAAACAACTTTAATTTCTAGCAAAGGAAAAAGTTTTTCAAAAATTTTTAAACATGTAAGAATCAATCTAATTATATAATTCATTATATAATTCATTCCTACCAAGCGACTACACGACCAGCTTGGTTGAATGCTCATGCGAGACTGACTTGTTTTGTTTATTTTTAGTCAATACGTCTGAGAGTAAAAGAGAAAAAGGTGACATAGGACCTCCCAGTGGTAAATGAAACGAAGTACTTAAGCTGAAAGTCCATAACACGCGTTTTCGTGTCAACGCTTTCACACGTTTTACGCATTCCAAGCTTTTCAGCGTTTCAAGTTACATGCCACTCTTTTTACGCAGAAATTTTTTTGTTATTTTATGATCGCAAATATATTTAAACTGTATTACAAGAGCAAAATAGTACACTATACAAACATAATCATCGATAGCATTGAAAATAAAATATCAATGGCCATAAAAAACAGCGAACCTGTTAGCACGCCGCTGATGACGCTTAAAAAAGTAGAAAGTAGACCTACTTTTTGCGTTGGACGCGTCAAGGCGTCATGATCTGTAACTTGAATCGTACAACTACACTGATTAAACTTTTTTGACAACCGCGTATGACGCAAAAAAGCGTATAACGCGTGTATGGACTTTCAGCTTTAGATAATAATCAATGATGTCAAGATGACGTTCTAAGCGAGCAATCTTAGTACTTAGATTGTTATGTACGTGCAATCTAATATGTCATTTACATTGTGTATGTGAGAATTTCGTTGTATTTCTACAAGTACGCAATAAATCACTTGGCGCGTTGATTCTTATTTAGGGGTTTCAACTTAATTTTAAAATTATAAACGAAAATCAAATTGGTTAATATAACTACAGGTGATTGATTGATTTATTTTGCTTTTATATATTTTAATTATATCAGCTGTTTATTTAATACATATCTACTTATTCATTGTTATTTCCTTCAACGACTTATTAAAGGCAGATTTGAAAATTGCTTTGAATTAGTTTTAAATTTTCTTTTCTTTCTTTGTTGTTGCTTTTAAAAGGAAGCTTAGTTTTTTTGTTTTTTTAATTAAGCAATAATTTTACGATGTGCTTCATATGGGCAGCAGTTTTATTTCTGTTCTTTTTTTGCTTTTCGTTATGTTATTTATGGAAAAACAAATTCAAAGGAAATGCATTTAGAAGAAAGTTAGTTTTCATTTGTTTTTAAGTTTAATTTGTTTGTAAAGTGAGTTGAGTTTTTTTTGCTTGTTTCTTTTTTTAAACTGTCTAAAAAATTCTTTATTGTTTTTGTAACGGTAGGTTGGGGTTGAAATAGAGTTTTAATTGTTTAAGTTTTTAGATTTTGTTTTTAAATAAATTTAATTCTTTCTTCATTTTTAACACTTAAAACTGGTTTGTGTAACATAATTAAGAAGGGAATATAGTTTTTATTTAGAAATAGTTAAGGGTTAATAGTTAGTTCAACTCTTTTTTGTTTAGTAAAATGGAAATATTTCTTCTTTGTTTTTTTGGATTTAAATATAAAGTATATTTTATAGTTTTTTTTCCCATATATAACATTGATGTTTTTTCCTTCTTTTTAAATAATTTGTTTTTGCTGGTTTCTTTAATTATAAATATATATATAAATTATTAAATTTTTTTATTTATAATTTTGTATTATAGCAATATATTTATATATATAGTATAGTTTTGTTTTTGTAGTTTGTAATAGTAGTAGGTTTGTTTGTTGTTGTTGTTGTTTTGAAAAAGTCTTATTTTATATAAAAATATTATGCTACTATCTTGGATTTTCCATGACAACCTGTTTAAAAGCCCCAGCTGAGACACGAGATTTAAGCTCATGATTACCAAAGGACGTGGTGCCATCTTTGCCTATATACAGTTGTAAACCGGAAGCTAAAAGAAAAATAAATTCAGTATTAGTTAAAAATAGATACACAGATATTAATATAACTCAAATAAAGATGTTCAATTTTGTTTGCTTCCGTCCTTTTCCGTTCGATGGCTAAATGTCGGATAGGATTATGTTATGCACTCTGCTAGTAAAAGCATATTGGCTCTTTTGAGTCACTACTACTTCGAAGCCTTCATGATACTTAAAGATAATGAATTAGGAGAGTTCGTAAACATCCCTATTCAATTATATGCACCTATTGCAACTAGAACCACAGTCGACTAACTGCATTAAAACAGAGAATGACAAATTTAAACTAAGTGACTGTCGATAGGCCACATTTTCTAAATGTTTTTTTTTTCGCTTAAAAAGAAGAAAAAGTAGCGTTGTTTCTCTTAGCAATTCTCTCTCTCTTGCCGCTTAAAAAATATACGTTACTTAACACTAAACGCTAAATTTAAACATATGGCAACGCTACTTATTAGTAATGCTCTAAAAATGAGAGTATCACTAAAGACTTGAAAGAAAATAAAATAGAGTCTATTCTGGCGACATTATGATCAGCAGTCTGGTGATGTTTAGCATTGCATACAAAATGTATATAAACTCACTGTTGGCAGTGATTATCATGCCAATTGTAATTATGCTGTAAGTCTGGCAGTGCGGAACTGCCAAGGAAAATATTGTACTCACTATTGTAACCCCCACAAGTTGAAACTTAAGAAAACGGTATTGCTTTAAGAGTAAAAACCGAATGGGGTTTTGTGGATCGCACCATAAAGCGTATTTTTTTTAGACATATACATCTTTGAGTGGGCAGCAGTACTTTGCTTAACAACCGATTTGACAGCTGACAGTTGCTTTATGGTTAGTTAGGTTTGACATTTTATAATGAATAGACTCACGTCAGAGCAGCGTTTACAAATTCTTGATATTTAAATAATTTATATGAGACTTCAAAAAGTTGAATGAAAAACGAATAATTTTCGCAATGGTGGCCAATTAACACCACCAAGATCATGCGATTTAACCACATTGGATTATTTTCTTTGGGATTATGTAAAGTTACCCGTCTATGACGATACACCAGAGACCAGTGATGCCAACTTAAAAGCAGCTTAAACAAGCACTAAAACATAAAAAAACTAAAAATTTGGAGTTTTAAGATCCAAAATAGTGTTAAAAGGACTAAGCTGGCATCGCTGCCAGAGATAATTGAAACCCTTGGAAATCGACGAGTTACTGGCGAAATACGCCCGAATTTACTGCAAAAACTGTGTGCAAATTAGGGTTCGAGATTGCGCCATGTACACGCCAGCCTTAACGCCCACATGCGCCGAATCACATTTAAATATTAATGTCATCAAATTATCTACCCACTAAAGCCAATTTAGGTTAGGTTAGGTTAGGTTGTGCAGGTTGCCAGTTTTAAAGATTAAAAAAAACCAGCCCACTTGGGTCCCTATAGGTCGCGTTGTGTTACCTGAAGCGGGAACATGAAAAATAAGTAGAAACCCCCTTACTACGTTTCCCTATTCGGATCAGCGTTGAACCAGCCCGACGATCGAATGAAAGAGTTTATCCGTCTGATGTCGCAGTTTGATAAGGCTGCTAGATCCTGAAGCAGCGGGCTGCCCAGTGAAACCACCCTTTGATCGGAAAGGGCGGGGCATAAACAGAGGAGGTGCTCTACATTTTCTTCCTCCTCCTCATTATGACAACTTCTACAGAAATCATTATACGGTAGATTCAATCTCCTAGCGTGCGCACCAATAAAACAGTGCCCCGTAATTATCGCCACAAGTGTGCGTATTTGCCCCCGAGGGATCCACTCCAGGATTGCATATCTACTACAATCATATTGGGGCCATATTAACCTCGAAATCGAGCAGGTGACCTCGTTTGACCATCTGCTCTGCGCGATCCCAAAAAGTTCCTGCTGAATATGAGATTTGCAGCAGTTTAGCGGTACGCCTACCATTTGGTCCGTGTCTCGAGTGTTCATTCGAGATACGGACCAAATGGTAGGCGTACCGCTAAACTGCTGCAAAGCTCATATTCAGCAGGAACTTTAGCCAGTTTAGTTGATATTAAAAATATTTTTCTCTACTATATTTTAATTTAAAGCTCTATGCCTTTAATAAAAATACCGCCTATTATTGCATTCCGAATTGTAAGCTGCATAATTTGAAACCAAGGAAAACGCTATTGCTTTAGAAGTAAAAATGGAATGGGGTTTCTGGACCACATCATATTACCCCTTATCGTGTTTGGCGATTTTCGCCTTCGGCTACGCCATTTTTGTAATAGATTAAAGACAGCACGCTACATTTTCTTTAATCTATTAAAAAAATGTAGTGGAAGGCGAAAATCGCCAAACACAATAAGGTTCATTGTATTCCCAATTGAAAGCCGTATTGGTTGAAACCAAGGAAAAAGCTATTGCTTTACAAGTAATAAAAACGGGATGGGGTTTCTGCGTCGCATCATATTATTGTATACCCAATTGTAAGCCGTATAAGATGAAATATTGGAAAAAGCTTGGTTTAGAAGTAAAAACGGAATGGGGGTCTCTGCGTCGCATCATATTATTGCATTTCCAATTGGAAGCGGCATTATTTGAAACCAAGGAAAGGTCTGTTGTTTTACATTTGAAAACCGAATGGGGTTTCTGGATCGCATTATAACCGGAAGCTAAAAACTACTTTTACATATTCCGATAATACTCTGTATCGCCGGTGATAACTACGCGGACAGGACTAATCTGGAAGTTTTCTTTCCGATCTAACATCTTAAAATTAATACTTTCCAAGTGTCTTTGCGAATCAATACGTAGGCAAAAAGTTTTTTAGTATCCTCCTATAAGGACGCTTTCAACATTCTTTTTGGTTTTTAGAAAACTAGGTGCCTCTAGCTCCTGCTATATTCTATTATTGGTAATTTGGCACACCTTAATGTACCACTATCTAGGGTACAGGAGTGTATCAACACATCGGGCAGAACTTTAGCCTAAAGCTGGAAGAAGAACAACCTTTCAGGGTGGCTGGTTGATCTGTCTCAAATGCAGGGATTGAAAATATAAAGATCGCTATTATGGTAGACTGCATTATGACCTTGCTTGCTTCAGCAAGACTTGTTGAACGAGACTTATCGGCAGACCATATCGCAAAAATGTGGAGTATGATTCTGTGACCGGTTGTTAGTAAGATCTTCTTCGGGAATATTATTTGGTGGCTGTAATTTAAATCGAAATTGTAATTTAAATAAACAGTTCTCTCTAATAGGAAACTTTGCCTCAATGTCCTGTTGTATTGCAGAATTTTAGATCGCCTTAATCCGTCATTAGTTTTCAATAGTCTTAAAAGCAATGTATTATAATTGCCACCTAAGGACGTGGCGGTGTCACGTACATATTTAGTTGGTGGTAGGAGCACCCTCGGATTAGGCCGCAAGATAGGTATTGGCTTCAATCTTGGACTTTTTTCTCTTTTACATGTAACACAAAAATACCGACTTATTGGATCCAAGTGAGCTGTATTTAATATGTGTATTTTCGCTGCCATAAATAATAAAATATGCATTTCTATTCTGCGATCGCTTTTAAGTTTTTTTTTCAAATTTGATTTTCGTATTCTGTACGAAAAAATTAAAAAAGCTCGATTGGTTTAGCGCAAATTTTGTATTCATTAATATATAATATTTTTACAATTAACAGTCGAATTTCGGGGAAAAAATGTCAAAACACAAAATTGAACATCTAATATTTTACTTACTTTCTGCAGTTTCCTCTAATTGATCCAATTTAGTATCCTTTAAAATCTCATCTATCAAAGAATTTGGATTAACTCTAGTTTCCTCTACACGATCCGAGACTCGCGGACCATCATCTAATGGACCTTTTTTACGTTTTTCGGCGGTATTTTTCATGCGATCCAATGAACCTGTTTCACTTATAACTAAAGAGCCGGAACTGGGATTCCTAAGACAAAGTTAGCATAGATTGTAGTTCCAATTTGTTTTTTTTTATTAAACATAAAAATAGTTTATTGTTGAACAGCAATTCATAACACAAGAATAATCCAAAGTTGTTTGAGATTTAACATTCATTCAAATGTTACAAAATGTTTGAAAAAAGAGTAAACAAAATGAAAAAATAAAATATTAAATTAATTTAAAAAAAAATTTATAAAAATAGCAAAATAAACAATAAATAAAGGACATTTCTAGAAAAGTTTTTCTAAAAAAAACTATTAAAAAAACAACAAAATTTAAAAAAAGCTTTAAATTGTAATGGAGTGCTTGTGGAAGAATGATGAAGTAAAATGTTTAAAGTGAATAGAAAACTTGAACAAAAATTAAGGGGAATGCTTGCTTCGCTTATTATTAGTTACAAATTAGTATGATTAGTAAGATTTTAGTGTGATTTGTGATGAAAGAAACAATTGATAGAACAGCACACATATGCACATATATTTAGAACAGATAAAAATTCATACGTTCTTTAAAGCAGTTCAATGCATATTTACAAAAATTTTTTATGTATAAAAACTTAAAGCAAAAGCAAATAAAACGATTAAAAAATGCACTTAACACCAGTGATAAATCGGACCAAGATATGAGTTGTGTCTGATGACCTTGTGGTGCGTTCGACTTATCACTTTTATTTGAAAGGTTAGCCATGTGCCAAAAAATCTTGATCTATTCAATTTTCATGCAATAAAGATATATTTCTGCTTTGATCGTCGTTACACTATATGACTAAATCGCTTTGAATTGTATAGGAGCAATTGAAGGAACGCTTCCTTAAATTTTTATTTGTGATGGTGATGGTCAAAAAACTGAACGTATTTCTCCTTGACAATTTACTGTGTTAAATTTCAACATATGGCAACGCTACTTTAAGATGATCTTGAGAAGAATAAGATCACCAGAGAGTGCAAGAAAAATAAAATAGATTGTACTCCGAGATCATTGTGGTCAGCAGTCTGACGATTATTTGCGGTTCATACAAAAAGTACGTAAACTCATTGTCCGCAGTGGTTGTGGTGCCAATTTTGAATAGGCACAAGATTGTTAAGTTTTCATGCCACAATTCTGATTATTATGCAAGAGATAGGGTGAGGTAGAGAGAGGAGAGAGGGGAATACAAATGGTTTGTCTTCATCCGGCAGGGTACCGCAAGAGCGTTAAGAATGCTCTGATAGCTAAAACTTCAGCAGCTGCAATCGACCGCCGACCATTTCTCAACAAGATGGATGATACTTTTTAATAGAAAGTTCATTTAGATCCCAGAGCACGAAGGACTACAAGCAAACGCTGGTGTAGACTGAGGAGGCAAATAGAAGGTGGTTCACACGAAATTATTGCAAAATCACTGGAAGATTGTGCTCGCATCTGAACATGGAAAACAAAAACTCTCTATCGTAAACAAGAAGAAAAATATCATTGTTGGTATCTGCGATAACCGGACATTATCATGGAAAGGATAGCACAAAGGTTAGGAGTTAAATATAACAACTTCTGCCGTAGTAGACCACCTCTTATGTGAGTGCATCGGATAACCGAGAAGATGAAAGATTATCATGGGAATTTCCGTGGTATTACAATAGACTAAGAGGTCTGAGTGCGTCAAAAGCGATTCTGATTGCCACCTTAACATGGAGGACAGAACCTCTCAACCGTTAAAAGAAGATAAACGTCAATATTTATAACCCAACACACAGAGACCCCCTCGCCAAGGCTACGAGTTAAATATATGATTTTCTGCCGTAGCTGCAGTATTGATCACTTCTTATGCGACTGCCCTGGATCACTGAGAAGATTTTTCATGATTTCTCTTGAATTCGGACATCGCAGACATTGAACTGCAACGTATTATGAGCTTTTTATCAGCTCTGTGGTTGGTTCTCCGGTAGAGACTTCGCATGGTCAGTTTCCGCAGTAGGACAAGGCACCAAAACGTTTCCGTGCACCCGTGCACCAGACGCTGGGCACTACTCGGTAGTCGGTAATCGTATGGTAAGTCGACAAAACGGTTGACTTTCGCAGCAATCATTGCGAACCGAAAAGACACCCGGGGAAGCATAAAGAAATTTAAAATTTGTATCAGTTAGATTATGCCATTTACGACGATGGCCACATTCCCGGAATCAGATTTAAACATTAATGCCAATTTCATACATACTCGTAGTAAAAAACATTCTATGTACTTTGTTTTATTTATATTTAATCTTCTTCGATTCTAAACCCTTGAAAAAAATCGTGAAAATGTTCAATATTTCAAGAAATCATCATGCATTTTATAAGCCTATTAAAATCATCATGCTCTCTTAAAAATTCTCTAAATGAAAATAAATTATAAAAGAAAATTCAATACGAAAATCTCAAGCAAAAGTAAAGGAGATAAACTTCAACATCTCATTTCAAAATGATAATGGAAACAAAGAAACAAATGAAACAAAACTAAAATGGAAATGAAGACAAATAAAAGAAATTTTGCAAAATATTTGATGCATAAATTTGGTACATAAACGCACATAGTAATGCTGGGACGTCTTATAAGATGATGATGAGCAGCAGCAGATGAAGAAAGCGGTGAAAGCGTAGCTGTACCACCAGCACCAGCACAAATGCCCATTGTAACGCCCGATCCAGCAATCATATCGTTTGCCATTAAAGAGGCAGCCGAGGGATTTGAACGTATACTGCAGGCATCTGTGGGACTGGCTGCTAAAGAACTTAAAGCTGCATCACCCAAACGAGGGCTATTCCCACCGCTACTATTGCTATTTAACACAAGTATACCGCCACTACTGACGCCTGTAGCAGCACTAGCGGCTGATGCTGCAGTAGTTGCGGTAATAACGCCTAAACAACACCCACCAGCACCACTGGCAGGTGAGCCTACTAACGATTGCTGTTGTTGTAGCTGTTGCGTCTGATGCTGTTGTTGCTGCTGCTGTTGACTAGCAGCGCCTATAAATGATGAACATGATGATGAGGCCGGTGGCAGCAGGCCATCCACTGTATCAACTGAAGTACATTGAAATGTTATAACATTATTGCTGCCACTACTACTGCTATGGCTACCATTCGATGACGATGATGAAGAGTGAGTCGATTTTATACTACCCAATGTACCATAAGGTGAATTTGATGAACTCATTAAAACATTATTGCTCATCGAGCCCGATGTGGCATTTAAAGCAATCGAAGATATTTGACGATTGCTGCCATCTAATAAACGTCTAGGGACACCACTAAAATTACGGCTGCTGCATAAATTTAAATTGTAGAATTTTTTATTTATTTTCAGACGTTTCACCGCACAATTTAAATCCATTTTAATGAAGCATTAAGAAAAGCAAAAAAAAAAATTCCAAAAAAAGTGGAGTGAAATATAAATGCAAAAAAAAATATCAACACAGTGTTGTAACGTTTGTTTTAGTTCGTTGTTTAAAAGAAAGAAGTAGTAAAAAAAAAATAATAAATAAATAAAAAATTGTTTTAAAACACAAAACTAAATAGAAAAACTAACAAATACAAATTTATAAAGATCTCTATAAGAAGCTTTTCTCGATAGCAACAAATTTTTATGTTTTCCATACAATTAACATATTTCTTTGTGTGTGTGTATGTTTTTATTACTACCAAATTTAATTGATTTCATGTAAATATTTGTGAATAAGTGTTATTGCAGTTTAATACTTTTCTGAAAACATATATATTTGTTCCATTCACAACACCTTGTAGAAGTCGTGTGTATAATGTTGTTATTAATACAACATACAACTGCTACACTAGGTTGAGACTTGAACAATTGACTTGCAATTTTTATTTTAGCTAGTTTTCTCCAACAATGTACAAATATTGGATTTGCTATTGTGAATGTTTCCCATAACAAAGTTTTTGGGAGCGAATTCACAAACTTAAAAAATGTGGCATCGCCAATGTTTACTCTCGTGAATAATTTTACAAAATAAGTTCACAACAAGTATCGATGGGAAAGAGAAGGAAAGATGTAAGTTGTAATTTGTATTTAAGCTAGGCCTGTATTAAATTACGTTTTTGTTTTACTAAAAGAGCACAAATGTTAATAAACAGCAAATTAATTGTCTGTTGGAGGAGATGTGCGCTAGCCAAAGTACCAGCCATTTTCACTACGGGTGGTATCGCGAACATCTTGCTGCTAGCAGGCAAATTTTCCTCTAACGATTAATCGCGTATGTATCTTCACTGCAATCTCTTCCAGCACCACAAAACGCAGTTAAACTTTATTAATTTCTTTAAAATGTGTATATTTTCCTTTTACACGTATGTACACAAATTATTTATAAAGCATTGATAAATAAATCACAATAGAAACTATGACTCCCAAATAATTCACAATAGACACTTTTACTCCCAAAATATTCGCGATACTGGTTCGTTGGGAATGGGAATATAGATTTCCTCTCAAACAAATTATTCCCATAACATTCGCAATAGGGGTGAATGAAATATCTTGTTTTTGTTTCCATCCATTTGAGTCACTCACTACAAGGAAAGCTATAAGTATGTTACGATGGACAATGAATGAACAACGATAACTGGAAATTTCAAAATCAAGAGCAGTCAGAAAATAAATCACGATAATAGAAAGAATTTATAGAGATGATGTGTTGTTTATACTATATGTAATGTGCTTGTATGTAAATACATAAGTATGAATGTAAATGTTAACATGTATAAAAATCAGTATGTAAGCAGAGATATGGAAGGTCATTTGAAAACAAACTTAAGTGACAAACTATTCAACCCATTGTTCTACAAAGTTCAAATACATATTGTGTGATATAAATAAAATGCTATGAATTTTTTTATTTTTTCTAAAAAATCTAAATAGGGGAAGAATAGAGTTGTTGGAAGTATCAAGTAACAAAGGACATCAATTGAAGTAGAAAGTAAAAAAAAACAAGTACACAAACCACTCTAAAAATCTAAATATAAGCTTCTGAAAATACTCATAATTATAAAACTTTATGTAGATAAAAAAAAAATCATATAAATTACAAAGTTTTTACGATACGTCATCGGATTTATCTAGAATAAATTTAAACACAAGAAGTGTACCTTCATTGTCAGTCCATAAATTTAAGAAACGAATGTGAATACAATTTGATCAACATATTCTATAGTTTCTTGTTCTTTTACAAGTTCAATGTATGCGCAATAAACGTTACAATGGTTTGTAAGGTATGCCGCCGTTTGTTAACTGCCACTATGTTGCAGTATATTTAATATTTCGTTCTTTTTTACATTTACAAACTTTTATCCAAGTGCCAGTACATGTCAAGGTGTATGTAGCAAAGAAAAAGACGATTTTACAAGGACAATAGTGTGTCAAGGATTTAAAAGATTTCATTTAATACTTGTTCTTCTCTCTTGCTATTTTGCACCAAATAATTCTAAGAATTGTACAAAAGAACTTAGTTCACAAATTCAATATGGAATAGTAAGAAATTTTTAAATTAGACATATAATGCAGAAAAAAAGACACACTGTGTTACAACAAGGTTTTTCCGGTATTGTTATCTTAAAACTAATAGAAAATAAATGTTAATATAATATTATATATAATTAATAATAAAACTGAAATGTATAACCAAAACCAACTAAAACTAGAGAAATTCCCAAAAGAAAAACATCCAAACTAAAAAATTAAATCAGAAAACTTAAAAAAAAAACCCGCGTGTTCATTCCTTTGTGTGTTCAAGCCGTAATTTTAAATTAGTATGAACGAAATTAATTTGAAAAAGAAACAAAGTTAAAACCAAAATAGAAAACAAATAACTTAATAGAAAAATTGTTAAAAAAAACAATGTGTGAAGTGTTGAATGACTGTTGCACTAGTGTATATGCTAAGTAAATTTTATAGTTATGCGGCAACATTTAAAACGCAAGAACCATGTAAGCCACAAGATTTAAAAAATTGCTTTTATGGGTTCATTGTATTGCTACGTATTGTATAGCCACGTATTTAAAGGAAAAAATTTCCAACCCCAAACAGTGAAAAGCACAATGAACTCTGATAATGGGGATGTGGTGATTCCCGAAAAAGGCATGTTTCAGCTCTATCAGTTGTTGGAAATTTTGTCTTTACCTTTAAAAAGTAAATTGTTAAATTGTCTAAGTAAAATTCTATCATCATAAAACAATAGTTTAATTAAAAATTAAATCCACAAACTTGAGAATGATTAATTAAAATTCCTTAAGATTTTAAAAAATGATCTTACAGTTCCAAAAAAACTTGAAACTCAATATTTTATTTTGTGGCTTACATGGTTATTGCACTAAAACTCTTCATTTGATTAAAACAAGCTTACTTGTGGCATAGGAATTTATTTATCCAAAATCTCTTCTCTCTAGTTTGTGTACTTAAGTATTCTAATGAGTAAATAATGGTCAATCAAACTTTTTCATCAATCACTATATCGACTAATTGCTTAATCGATAAATGAAAATTAAGTTTAATATAATAAAATTTATTAAATTTATTTAAGATATTTTCCCCAATTAATAAAAAAAAAAAATAATTGCCGTGGGTTAAACCAGTCCATATGCCTGGCAGGCATTGCCTGCATTCCGCCAGCTCAACAGTAGACCTTCAGCCATATATTTGAAAAATGTTCTATAGATTGTTAGTTTCGTCTCCATTATAACAACTGGAGATCTGGTAGCGCACATGAGAATACTAGGGCAGTTTGTAGACGACTCATATATTATGATAAGTGATCAAATGTAATGGACATTAGTCTTAAACAAAAACGTTGATATTCTAATTATTAAAATGACCCAATGGCTGACCACAGTCCCTGGCACGAAGATGCTGAATAAATTAGGTTCACTGACGGATCCAAACAGGAAAATGTAGATATAAGGCAGGGATAGGCGGCCCTAACTTCCAAAGGAAGAAAAACACAACACTCAGAAGAATGGTTCCTAGGTTTAAATAACATTTTCTCCCCCTTGAAAAGTTCTTCACGCTCGTAAGACAATCAGAACAGTTCATTACCTTATCCCAAAACAAATCCCCAAAGTAACTGCGAATTGAAAAAAATTAGCTTAGATTACTAACGGGGTGGTTTACCAGACACTGCAGCCTCAGACGACAGCAATTTATCATTGACAAATCTGAGGCCAAACTCTGCAGACTCTGCGAAACACAAGAAGCGACGCTGCAACACGTTCTCTGTTATTGTCCGGCGGCTATGTGGCGCAGACTGAAGCTCTTGGGAGGAAATCTGATGACTCCAGGTGAGGTATGCGATCGCCTTAATTAGCTTCAGTGAAGTTTTTTGTTGCGTAAAAGATCCTTTGAGTCGCGGTGCTTAATAATAATAATAGTTTCGTCGAGAACTCTCTTCAAACTATATTCGATCATCGCCGCACTAAACTAAACCGGGGTGCACCATGTCGCAATTCAGTGGACGAGGAGCAGGCTAAAAAGCATAACAACTAAATTATCTGTGGGTGAAGGATGTGCCACGAGGGGCATCCACAAGAAGGTGTGGAGTGATATCACCGATGCTACGGAACTTGGTGGTAAATAAAATCCTTTTAGATCTCAACAGAGGTACAAAAGTGGTCGTGTATGCTACTGGTCCGAGGCAATTTCTTGCCAACGATTGTTGAGATCATGGAAAGGTCGCTGAAAAGATTATCAAGATAAGAAAGCCAAAATTGGTTAGGTGTTAAACCAAGGAGGACAGAACTAGTTCTGCTTGCCAGGATCAAAAGAGGCGAAATACTTTGGAGTAGTTCTTGACTCCAAACTTTCCTGCAAGCGAAATGCGGAGGGAAGAGGAAAGAAGGCACTATGTGCCTTCTATAGAAGAATGTTTGGAATGCAACGGGGCATAAAACCGAAATTGATATATAAGATGTACACAGCAATCGTAAGATAAATTTTGACGTACGGCACACTGTGAGCGTCTACGAACTTGGTGTAAATTTCTTTATAGGTAATGCGCGCAATCCGGCAGAAAAGTAGGGTGATGTAAGAGCAGGGGAAGGGCTCCCTCTCATACATAGTAGTAATTAATTATTGCATATTGGGAATACTACAACAGTAACCGTCTACAAACTTGCTGTGAATTCCTTCATAGTCAATGCGTATAATCTAACAAAAAACTAGTGGAGTAGGAGCTGGGGGAAGGGCACCGCACATACAAAGTAATTGTTAATTATCGTATATCTGCAAAACTATGTCAGTAAAAGTGTTTAGCCTTGGTATGAGTCCCTAGGAAGGCAGTATGCGCAGTCCAGCACAAAACTAAGTGCATTAAACTGACTTTAAAATATATATACTAATAGACTGCAAACGCACTTAATACTATTTTAGTTATTTTTTTTACTTTTTAACCGACTTAAAAAAAAGGAGAAAGATTTATCAATTCGTCATGTATTTTTTGTTTATTTTTCTTTATGTATGCTCCCTCAAACCACCACCATTTATGAATCGATTTCGGATTTTTTTCTCTATTCAATAGAATAAACTTCCAGATTGATCCCGTTAAAAAGTGGGCGGGGTCACGCCCATACAAAGTAAATACACATTAGTTTTCAACTACTTCTACTCAACCGATTCTTATGAAACTTTACACACACATTAAGCTTCTGTTTAAACACTACAACAGGATAAAAAAGTGGGTTGCGCCACGCCCATGCAAAGTAAATATTCTTTTTGAACAACTTTTACTAAACCTATTCTCATGAAACTTTGCATACACCTTTAGTTATCGTTACAATACAACAATATGTTTAGAAAAGTGGGCAGTGCCACGCCCATGAAAAGTAAATAAGAATTTTAACTACTTCTACTTAGCCGATTCTCATGAAACTTTGCATACACATTTAGTTATCGTTACAATACAATATTGTGGTTAGAAAAGTAGACAGTGCCACGCCTATGAAAAGTAAATATTAATTTTTACTTCTACTTATCAGATTCTTAGGAGACTTCGCACACACAATTAGTTCTCGTAAAAGAATATGATGATAAAATATGGGGGCTGTGCCACGCCTATTTTGTAGTCTTTTTTTTGCAAGATTTATTAGTACACATATTTTAAAGTCGGTTTAATTTTTTTCAAGTTTTTTTAATTAAGAAACCAATTAAAATAAGAACGTTACAGTGCACTGTTTTCGAAGGTCGCTACGCCACTTTTTAGGTGGCTGTCAGTTTTTGGGAATATCAATTAATATATCTTTTGTTCCCTTTTGATATTCTCCATTTCATCTATTTAAAGTTTTCAAAGAGGAAATCTTAAATCCAGTTATTTGCAGTTCAGAGTGTCCCAACACCTTTTTCGTTCTCGTTTTATTTCATTATTTCTTGAAAGTTAACATTTAAATAGAAGTTTCTCAAATAAACTTCGGAGTATCTATAACTCGAGCAGATGTTTACTAAATTAACACTGTAACAATAATTATACCTCCTAAATCCAAAGGAAAATTTAATAAAATTATTTAATGTAACTCGTGGAATAGAGTGAATTTCTAAATCTAAAAAACACAACACTACTTAGCCTAGTTTTCTTATGAGCTGTTACTGATTAGCCCTCTAAAAGAGGACATGGTAACCAGGCAAGTAAAAAAAAAGTGCTTAAATCGAAGGGTTAATATTAAACTACTTTAAAATGTGTTTAGCTATCTATTCAAGTGTATTTTTTGTTTGTTTGTTTGTTTGTTTGTTTGTGTTAGACAAAGAGACAGATACTAAAAGTGCATTGTTTGTTTCTATTGTATGATTATTTATTAATTGTAAAACAAAGAGTAGGAGTTAATGAGCAATAAAAGCAGTATCTAGGACATTTGATATAAACTTGAGAGACTTTTGATTATTGTTGATTGATGATGGTTGTTATAAAATACTAGAAGAAGAAGAAGAAGAAGTTTTAGCACTACGAACCTCAAGACATCATAGGCAGCATTATTGGAATGTGGTCTTATATGCGTTGCAGGGTTTGATTCCTCTGAGCTGTACTGTTGCTGTATAAGACCCAAAGATTGTCGCAGCGGTGTAGAGCTCTTCATGAGCGAACGCCGATAGGCTCTCTCAAATGGTGTACGAGACATAAATGATGCCTCATTGGCTAAAACAAGTTTACCCATACGATCTTGTGAATAGAGTTCAGTTAAAGAATTATGCGAATGATGATTTTGTATAGCGCCATCTACAGCATCATAATTAGCAAGTAAACGGGCTGCAGCAAATGAAGGTGTGCCCGACTTTTCGGCAGATTGTGTGACTACGGGAAATTGAGTTTTTCTGGCCGAGGTAGGTGTCAGAAATGGATCGGTTTGTATGCGATCAGTTACCACATCGGGTATGGTGCCCATAGATCTCATTTTTTGCATGGGATAATGTATTTGATTGGCCATAGCATTTTTATTATTTTGATGATGAGGCAAAGGACTATCATCGTTACCTATGAATTTGGCATTGCCCACTTTACAATTTTTAATATAAAGTTTTCCCGAATTCGATGAGGAAGTAGAGTTCTTTCTTTGTTGCATATTAAAACGATGTTTCTCTTCTAGATTTTGTTCTCTTATCATTTGGAATTCGGCTCGTATTTGTTCTTCCGAGTAATTATCGAAACAAAGATTATTCAAAGATTTCATTTTCGGCATTTGTGTGCTTTCACGTTCCGCCAACCATTTCAAACGTCTCGGTGAATTGCGATCCAGCTCTTGTGAGGCCTTATGAAATTCCATTTCTAATATGGAAAGATTTTCCATTGATTTGATTTTTGCTACTCGTGGTGTATGGAAATTTTCATCCAGGCCCGAATCATCAGCCGTTTCACTTTCACTATCGTGTTCTCCGCTAGCAAATAGATCTGAATCACGTGAACATGATCTACTATTGCTATTAACACTGCGATAGGTGGGCGATGGTGTGTTTAAAAAATTCATATTATACAAGGAATTCGATGAGAGAGGAGGCGGTGATGGCATTTCATTTAAGGGCGTGCGAAAGTCTTCCACACCCAGTTCTTCTCTTAACGAAGAGTTGGGAGTTTGAAACATCAATTCATCATTCTCATCAATATTTATCACATTTGTGAGTGCTTTCGCTTCCGATTGTTGTAACAAAGTATTGGCTTTATCGCTGGTTGGATTGTGGTACATTAAAGCAGGTATATGCAATTTCATGGCATTTATAGCTCTTTGATTAAGTCTATTCAGAAGAGAAACGGATTTGCTGAATCTAATTTGTTTTGTTTTGTGTGTTATTTTTGTTATATTTTATGTTTTTAAAAGGTTTTATTTTAAATTTTGTGCATTTTAACAAATTCATTTTAATTTACTTAGTCAATGTAAAGAGGGAAGTTGGTGAATATTTTTTCATATTTAGCCGTTTACCATAGTGAAGGATTATTGTTTTTTTTTTAAATTTATTTTTGATATTGTAAAGATTTTAAATTGTGTATGTTTTTCATAACACAAATTAAATAAAACAAAATATATATAAAAAAAGAAGAAAATAAATTTAAAATTAGCATAAAATTAACAAAATATATAAAATTATAAAATATGATAATTTAACTAAAACTATTTTAATTTAACTTAAGGTGTTGAATATATATTTTTTTAGATACAAAATTAAAAATACCGCCATAACCAAATAGAACATAAGAAAATTTGTCAAATCTAAGACAAAATTTTACTTGTTAAACAATCCCCCTTATTCCGTAACTGTTTGTCGACGTCACGTCAAGACAATAGCAAAAAAATTGCCATCCGTCTACTAGCTGTCGACAAAAATTTTCTACTATTAACAGCCTCTTCCCATTTTCTATGGCTTAGAGAGTAGTAAATGGCTGTCAGTATTAGTAAATTGTTGTCCATGGCGAGTAGAAATGAGTAAATTTTTTAGTATGATCTTGTCGGCAAATAGTTACGGAATAAGGGGGAATATTTTGGATAATAAAATTTTTGTCAGATTGATAACTATTTTGTAAAGCACATATTCTGGAACCTTGTTGTTTGGACTATTTAAAGTTTTCGAACTTTAAGTTAATTATGTTTTCCCAATTAAATAAGTTTAACAACTATATATAAAATCAAATGAGGGTTCTGTTTGCTGAAATATGTAGTTACGTTGACTGCAAACCAAATAAGATGTAAAAAGACTTCGAGATCAATACTCAGGCCGGGCCTGCATTAATTAGTGTCTAGGGCAATGTATGTACAGCACACCGTCCTTCTTCGTCGGTAAGACTGCACAACACAAACTTGAAACATGATTCCGGCAGAAGGCATATAAAATATATACGTATATCGGCGTTTTGAAAGTTCACATCTGGGTTTCATTTCATGGGGAGTTTTGTACATAGTTATAGTGACACGGCATAGGCAATCTTTGTCAGCCTTACGTTTACGATGTATAAGATATGTTCAGCACTTTTATGTAAAACACCACACGATAAACACTTTTGTGAAACATTTTAACCCTCTAGCTCTTCATTATATGGGTCTTTTTCACTTTCTTAAAAAAGGAGCAAAAAAACTCCCCTTCAGGGACAATACAGCGAGCGGGCTGAAATATTCAACAAAATTATTTTCTATAAAATTCCACTATAGGTTTTCAAAGACATCCAAGCTCTAGCCTTAAATTGAATGCCAGAAATCATTCTAAACTCAAAATGTGTTTAAGGGTTAATTTCGTACTTATTCACAATTTAGTAATCGGCATAGGAAATCTTGTAAGCCTTACGTTTAAAGTATAAGATGTGTTCCACGAGGAATATTTATATAGAATGTTTCAGTCCCCTATATCGTCGCTGAAGGTGTTTTTTTTGCCCTTATTTAAGAAAGGGACAAATAGATACATACCAAAAAGATTTAGAGGGTTAAAATGTTCTACAAAAATGTTCGTCGTAGTGTTTTACTTAAATGTGCTGAACACATCTTATACCTTAAACGTAAGGCTTAAAAAATTTCGTATAACGAGTCAGTTACTTCTCTTTCTAAAAAAAAAAAAAATTAAAGAACTGTAAATGGCTGAACAGATGAGGTAAAAGCTAATATCGAAAACCATCGTAGCCAAAATCCTATACAAACCCTGAAGAAAGCCAGGGGCCAAGTGTCTCCAAGTCACCACTTTTGTCGACAAGTTTGATGACTTTTTGGTGACGTTGTCAACGAATCGTCTACATTTTTTATTTTAGCTTTAGTCCCCTATTATGATTCACAACTAAATTGATAGTTGAGCCGTAGTTGTCAAATTCTTATTATGGATTACAACTTCATCAAAGCAGTTGTCTCACTTTTTTATCAGTTGTGTTTTGGTTTTAATTTCGACTATTGTGTTACTTTTAATTACTTTTAAAATGGTACTTTTAGGCGCCAATCTATCCCTTTTGTCAACCCATATTGTTGCCATATCCATAAAATATAAAATCTGAAGAAAAAATAGTGAGGCCAAAACTAAAAATATTTAAAATATTTTGTGATGGCTACTATGGTTTCAAAAAACAGAGAGTATAGATAAGAACCTTTTTTCGAACATTTTTTCGAAGACAACTAAAATTAGTTGTGAATCATAATAATAAAAAAAACCGTTGAGTTGGGTCGTAGCATTGACAACTCAACCTAGTTTAGTTGTGAATCATAATAGGGGCCTTAATGGGAAGAGAATTTTTTAACAGCTAGAAAACGATTTTTTATGGTCTCATTTTAATGTGTTGAAAATATATGCGGCTGAACGGAAAACTAAAAATTTACATAAAAAAATCTAATTTATTTGTTTCAGCTGGTAAAAAGTTTCATATGTGTTGATTAGAATCATTAAAATGCACTAGTGAATCTCTGGTACCAGTGCCTCCATATGGTCCCATAAGAACCACCTGGTCTATAGTAAGTCAACAGTTCCGATGTCAGTAGTGGAATCTCAATGACAAGCACATGTTAAATGTCTATAGCACAGAACATTGCCTGGGTACAATTAGTCAGTAGTACTGGTGACAGTGTCAATAGTGAGTCAGTACAATTTTACTATCGACATTTCCTGCAGGGAAGACACAAAGCGACTGACACAGAACATATCGTTTGCCAACAAACCACTAAAAAGGACGGATGGGAGTATCGCTACATGAAAAGAAGAACAGAACAACAACTCGAATTTTTAGCCAGACCTACTTAAACCTACTTAAGCTGGACGAAGCTCCAAGCAACGATCAACTAAGCTAGCGAAATTATCATCCAGCTAACTCATTATTAAAAAAAATTATGATCAACATGCTTTATAAGATTATTGCAAACATTATTAATAGTAAGAGACCCAAACCGCTCTATCGTGCGTTACGACAAAAATAAGCACCTTTTAGGGAATGTTTCATAAGAAGGAATAGGGTTTTATACCCCTTATCCTATCAGGCGTGTTCATGGATTTTATTGTATCTCGGAATGAATTTGGTGCCGAGAGAAAACTAACATTACGGTGGACTTTTGGCCATGAAAGCCATTGTTTAGTGAACAGAGGAGATCGGTGTGTTTTTTAAAGACTAGATTTCTTCCTTAATATCAACAATGGTTATGTTAATGGGAAGGCTGGATCTTGGTTTGGTGTAGGAATTTGTTCGCCACTGCATAGGTGTTGTAGGCGGTCTCAAACAAGCAATTCTCGTTAAAAATTAGATCAGACGGGGACGGATTTATGGTCTCAAATACTTCCATTTTCTTACAAGAAACTCGGGCTCCAAAAAATGCAGATTCTGTGAAATTTATTATGAGACGTTCAGTAAGTAGAGTAAAGTTCCTAGAAGGAACTTTTGCCACTGCTCTACTGTTCATTGTCCTCGAGAATAAAAATAATAGCGTTTATAAGAAACCTATATCGTGAGGAAAATTGTCGAATGCTTCAATTGAGGGACCAGTACTATATAGCTATTTTTATAGATAGTTTGCGGATGCTAAGGTGGTCCACAATTATCACCAAGGAACTCCTAACAATGGGTAGAAGGTCGCTTGCACTCCTGGTTGGACCCATTACCAGCCACTGTACGACTGGACGTATTTAGAAATATCAAGGCTTTCCCTACGATGGTCACTGCAAAAACTGCTTCGACGAAGAAAAAGAGCCATTCCAAAATATTCTTTGTCACTGGTGGGCTCTACTGGCTGGCATGTTAGGTTTCGTGAATATTACTTGGTGGTTCTAAGGAGATGGAATTCCAGAGCTTGATAGGAATGTGTAGGGTAAAGATAGTCTTCTGTATAGCATCACAATGGGCCTAATGTCCTTCGAGTGTACTCGCTAGCATGTGGGCAGCACATATAACCTAACCAAGGATGTTAGACATGTTTTCAACATTATTACGGCAAATGTCACACGTGCCAACAAAATTATAAACTGAGGACTGTAGAGATGCTGAGAATTTTCGAATGTGACGACGACGCACTTTGGTGGCACTATTACAACCAGCAGTGCAGCCCAAGATAAAAAGAGCATACTGGCTATTGTCCCTAGCGAATCGGTACTTTTCAGAAGAGCGCAAAAACTCGGCAATTGTGAACTCAAAATTAGCATATTCATAAAAAAGTGGAAGTTTTTATATATTTATTATTGAGTTTTCAATCTTCTATGGAAAATCAAAATTTTACAACGGGGCGTGGAGGACATGGTAGGGACGATATGGCTACAATAAACCCTGTATGGTGATCTCGAAAACTACCTATAAATACCAAACTATAAATCTTCAATTCCAATATGAAGTTTGAATTGCTGTAAAGCTTTGGAAATTGTGTCCAAAGCATGAATGTAGTGTTGCCTTCGGAAAGTCCTACGTATATTCTGCCCTTAACTCTACGTCTACACCTAACATGAAATGACTAACTTTAACACTAACTTCATGTTGAAATTTTTTGTCGATGTTTGATATGGCCAGTACATACGCAGTTAGTGTTCCGTCAAGCAATAGTAAATTGAGGGTTGTGAAATAGAGATAGAATCTATTTTTTTGTTGTTAAAACAGATTTCTTATAGGCTTTATCCACTTACCAACATCTAACATCTACCATCAAATTGCGAGTTTTTCCATCAGAATTATACAGAGCTGAACGGACAAAATATTTCAACATCAATATAAAATATGCCTATCTCTCAATTTGTTCCATCCACCATCATTCGATAAATTTAGTGTCATCACTAAAAAGCGGCATAAAATTGGAAGAAACATGGTGTAATAAGTGTATAGGTGGCAGCGTTACGTTTGCTACTTATTTTTTGCTCTGGTAGTTTTGTGTATAATTACGTCAAACAAGCATAATCTGTACATTAGCGCAAATTGATGGTAGATGTTAGGTGTTGGTAAGTGGGAAAACCCTATTAACAACCATGTTATAACTTTAACCAAACACTAACTTGAGCACTCTAGACTTAACATTAACATGAAGTTGATGTTAAAATTAGTTATTTAATGTTAGGTGTAGTCCACAGAAAAAGAATAAGAAACAAGAAAATGACGCTGGATTTGCAACACACTTCGGAAGTCAATTTGCGACATTAGCAGAATGACCATTTACTGCAATCATTAGGGTCGGCGATGTGTTGGAAGACCGTCCTATACTTGGAGAAGACAGATAGACAGATAGACAAAAAAATCGTAGCTGGAGCGAAATAAAGTGAGGTCACAAATGAAAGAGACGATTGGAAATATTCCTTATAGGAAGCAAATAGATGTCGAACTAGAAACAAGAATTTGAATATTGTGGAAGCTTACATATGAATATCTGATGTTGTGCACTTTTGCCGATTTTCATTGCGATGACACCAATAGAATATTATATACTCCTATTCTAGTCTCCCGAATGTCACATAATTCTGAATTGAAAGCGAAGAAACAATAGCAAATTGAGAGTTGTGGAATAGAGATAGAATCTATTTCTTTGTGCCATCTCTTTTTTCTCATTTCATGTTTTAACTCCGTTGTTAAAACAGATTTAGATGACGACGACACTAAAACGAATGGATTTCAAAAACAGAGTATTGTAAATAAATACACTGTGAATCATTTTCAATTATATAGTCCTCCACAAATACATATTTACTTTTTATTGTTTAGATATTAAATTTATTTCCTTCTTATGAAAACGACCTTCTCTAAAACATTCGCATCAATAATATTTTTTTTTGATAAATATTTGAAACGATGACGAAGAAACAAAAATCATCATCATTATCAAGACCGCATCATTTAGCAATTTGTGGTAGCGTCACCAATACAATAAAATATTAACATGGGCAAAATAATTTTATTTTATTTTAAATTCTATGTTAAATACACACGAGGTAAACGTTGAAGCAACCCAGTAAAAAAAATTGCTTCAAATAAAGCATGTTTTTACTATGAGAGAATAAAAGTAGTGCTTACAAATCTGCTGATATCGCTGCTGATTTTTGCATGGCGCGTTCCCGGTTCGGAGTAATATATTTTTGATACAAAAAGCGCTTTTTAAAGCGCTGAAAATCATCACCATTTTCAGCACTAAAACTGTAAGAACTTTCTCGCTTAAGAACCTGCATTATTGTATCAGCAGTGAAAAATCTGTTTTTTTTGTATAGTTTCTTTCATATACATTCACTGCTCTGCAATAAGCTCTTCTTTTAAAGCGTATTATTATGCGCTTTATTGCCTTAGTGACATGAAATATTTTTTAACGTAATTTTTATTTTGAACTGAATAGGTATGTCTAAAATTTTTATTAGTTTTATTTATTGAAAAATTTTTACTGGGAACCAAGCTACAAACAAAGCAACAGTCTAGTTAACTGGAATGTTAGTTTGATTATAGCTTTTCTTGCCTTATGTGTTATTAGTGTTGTGTCGTTCCGGAACGACCTAGTTCCATGGAACGATCCCCTAAATGGAACGGTACGGACCGATCCAAACGTTCCTTTTTTATCTTTCCTCGTTCCGCAATTGCAAACCGTCTTATTTTATTGTTATTATGTCAGACAATGAAAATAAACAATGAAAAGGGTTGTTGACCTTTTTAGGAGCGACAGAGACATTCTCTCATTCCTCGTTCATTCACTGTTCAAACAAAAAAACCAGAACGAAAGGACCGACCTAGTTCCTTTAGTCTTTCAGATCGGTCGGAACGATGCCACAAAAGGAACGATTTTGCCCAACTCTATTAGTAACAGACAAAAATGTTTGCGCCTCAAAACTTTGCTTCAACGAATTCTTCGTGTGCACTTAGCCTTATTGTTTTTGCAGTGAACGCTTTACAATTTAAATATTGTAAAGAATTTTTATTAAAGAAATAAAAAAAATAAATTTGATAAATGCATATATAGAGACCACAATATTACAATTATAACAAATAGTGGCAAACATTTTTTGACTTGAAGCCAAAAATTGAATACAAGTGCATCATTATAGAAAAAAACATTAGAAAAAGCTGAAAAATGTAATCCTATAAAAATCTTAGGCGTCTTGAATATGGACGCATTTTAACAAAAATTATGATGGCGACCTTAAACTTTGCCTTGTATCTCTTGTATTCATTCGAAGTTTAATAGTAAGGAAACAGATTGAAAAGTAATAATAAGAAATAGAACTAAATGGAAAGTTATATGAATAAATATTTATATGTATGTGGATAGTAATTTAAGTACAAATAAACCAAACATTTAACAAGCCAATTATTTATACAAATATTCAAATATTATTATAATATTTTGTACAAAAAGTAACACACAAAATTTACATTTCTAACAAATTTCTCAATTCCTTACTGTTGCCGTAGAGTTAATGTAATATAACAATTCTTGGGAAAAAGTCTATTTTAGTGATATTGGGCCTGATTGTGTAAGCCGTCTTTTTTTATAGTAGATTGCTTTATTCTATTACAAAAAAATTACATAGGCGTTTACGCTAGCTCCTTACACACTCAAGGCTCCATTACTCATACGTAACGTTAATGTAGTAGCATGTTGATGATCGTTTCTTAGTACGTTTATACGCCCGAGTTATTTGCAAATAAAAACGTAGTGCTACCAAGTATGTATTTTTATTGTAAATTAATAACTCACGAAAACAATTACTGATTAACGTGCTATTTGCAAATAAGAAGTTTGGGTTGCCTCCTTTACATATCTTTGTTAATAAATAGATAAATATATTCACAAATAGATGAATAATCGGTGATTTAATAAGTTACAATAAAAAAGGCTTTGGCAGCATTTTACGTTTTTATTTGCAAATAAGCTCTGCGTATAAACTAGGTATCTGTCTCATAGCTTTTCAATGTGACAGAACCGATCAGCAACATGCAACTACATCAACGTTACGTAAGAGTAATGGAGCCTTCAGGCCAATTTTAGTGCTAAAAAGAATATGGACATCCATAGGAGACTTGAGTCAAACTTGTTCGGTGGAACTAGCTGCATTCTGCTCGAATCGAACCTTGTTTCAAACCCATTTAATTACATTGGCACTATTGCCTTAAGTTGTGTCCAACAGCAAATAGACTTCAGCAAATTGAAACAACTCAGCACATAGTTTAGTAAGGGAGTCTCATAAGACAAAATTCTTCAGAGGCTCTTTGGTGACTCCAACGGATATACATAATGGTGTCTATTCGGGAAAACGCGTCAAAGTAGTGAAAAATTACATGATAACAAAAACAAAATTTCACAAATTGTTTTTGTTTTCTATACATTTCTAAAATCAAATAAACGTGAGAATTTCGCGTATCTCTCTCTCTCTCTTTTAAAACCGGTAAATTTTGTATGATAAACAAAAACAATTTATGCAGTTTTGTTTTTGTTTGCCATGTATTTTTCACTTAGTCGACGCGTATTCCCGAATGGACACCAATACCTCACTGAACTGGCTGATTGGCATCCTTTATAGCTTAGAGCTAAAATCCCTTATGACATAACTGCAATACGTCAATGTCAATTATTAATCAGAATGATAGTATTGAGATTTTAGCAGTCCACCCGAAAGGACTTGGTGGTGAATAGGGGTCTCCAGCGTAACGCTGTCTGATTGCACTGTACATCAGGAAAAAAATAACAAGGTTCTTAACCACTAATTCTGGGATAGGGCACAAAATAATATTGCGTATATCAGGAATTCATTTTAGAAGGAGTTGAAATTTCTCCCCATTTGCACATAGTTATACTGACCCGGCATAGGAAATCTTGTCAGCCTTACGTTTCAGGTAAAATACTATAGGAAACATTTTTGTAAAATATTTTAACCCTCTAACTCCTCGTTGTATGTGCCCTTTGGTCTCTTTCTTAAAAAAAGGACAAACAAATCCTTTTTGGCGGCGATATAGCGAGCTGAAATGTTCTACAAAATTATTCACCATAAAATTCTACTACAGGTCTTCAAGTACACCCAAACTTGGTTGAACACCAGAACACGTTCAAAACTTAATATATTTTTAAGGGTTAATTTCATACTTATTTACAATTAGTACTCGTATAACATGTGTTTAGCACTTTTATGTAAAACATTTCTGCCCGCTATATCGCCGCTGAAGGGAAGTTTTTTGTCCCTTATTTAAGAAATGGACAAAAAAGACCCACATCACGATGAGTTAGAGGGTTAAAATGTTCTACAGAACTGTTCTTCGAGGTGTTTTGTATATTTTTTTATTTTTTATTATAAACAAACACAACACATCTTATACCTTAAACTTAAGGCTTACAAGACTTCCTATGCCGAATCAGTATAACTCATACAAAAGGGGGTAATTTAACTCTTCCTAAAATGAATCCCAGATGTACACTTTCAAAACGTACATATATACATTTTTTGGTGCCCTTTACCATAATCACTCTTTAAAACTTTTTAACTATAGGCCGATTATGGATGGCAACCGAACATCAGTTGGGTTGCCAGTTGCTTAAACCGACATTACGGATGGCAACTGGCAGCTGAGAACTATTAATTTCAGTTGCTAATTAGTGCTTTTCTGGCAACCACGAATTTTCAGTTGCCAGCTGGCAACGCAACAACAGTTCGGTTGCTATCAATAATCGACGCATTAATAAAAAAAATTTCAATGTACATCGAGCGTTATTACACTCAGGTAAAACTGGTTCGGTAGTTCGTTTTAGACACAAACCTATGATCGAACCAATTTAAATTATATGAATTTGATAATAGGCTTGTGTCTAAAACGAGCAACTGAACGGGTTCAACCAAAGTCTATCGCTTATGGAACTTTACCTAGTACACGTTCACTGAAGAGAAGGCATCGCCAAAAAGTTTTACTAATTAGAAAAGAAAAACAAACCTCTTTGAATGACAAAATATTTGAAGTGAACTAAAAAGGCCACAAAGTTAGACTTGAGCCCAAAAACTGCTGAAATTTTAGTGGCAAATATATTTGGTTAGAATATAACAACGCAACAACACGTCAAAGCAAATTTTAATGGCTTTTATACAAACACCTACATTTAATTTAATTCGACAATAAGTAGAAGGAAATTTAAAGAAAATATCAATAGTGTAAAAAAAATAGTTTTAAGAACTTGATGGAAATGGAGGTGGTATATAGTAGGTTATGTTTAATATTTAAGTTAAGTGTAGAGTATTCACAAGTTATGTAGAGTTTAGTTTAATTAGTAAATTCGGTTTTCATATTAGTCGTTTCAAATGGTTAAAAGTTTTGAAAAGTGTAATCGAGTGATGAGAATTGGTATTAAACAACGATTTGGTAGTATAGTATAGAAATTTTTTTATATAATAAGAACAAAGTTTATAAGGAAAATTTCAACAATTCCTAATCATCTTCTTAATAACTTTCGTTTTGTTATAAGCAAATAAATTTTTTCAAAAGAAGTAAATAAATAAAAGAAAACTAAATCTAAAAGATAAATAAGAGCAAAATAATGAGTTCTAAAGATGGAACTGATAAGACTTACCTTGCATGTCCCGAATCACCTTCAGAGCTTTGACGAGAATGCTGACTGTGCGAAAAACTACTATAACCGGAACCTTTTGACATCTGGAAATTTAGATAAAAAAATTCATTTTTTTTTTTAAGAAAAAGTTTTTGATAAAAATTTTAATTATTTCATAGTGAGGGTGCTGTTGGCTGAATGGTTAGCGCGTTTGACTACAAACCATAAGGTCTTCAGCTCAAGACTAGTTTCAGGCAAGCCAACAACATCATGAATTTTTTTGATGTGCATTGGTGTGTTACTGAGTTGGTTGTTATTGGAATGTTAAAGTGATGAAGGCATAGCGGTGATCACTTTGTCAGTACCGGCAGCGATTAATACTAACTTATCCTAATGCACTTCACAGCACCCTCCTTCGTCGGTATTTTAGCAGCACCGCCGGCGAAGTAAAATAACTAATAAAATGGCTACACAGGTTAAACAAATTAAGGCCCCTACTTAAAACCAGAGGGTCTGCAACACTGCTCTACAAAAAAACGCGCAATAGCAAAGTTGTAAATGAATTGAGCTTTCTGTCTCTCTCCCACTTCACTACCTGTTCTCTCTACACTATCCCTCTCCCAAAGAAGGTAACACATTAATTAACTGGTAGGCATTAATTGCCTGATTGTGTTACTTCTCTCTAAAAGCACTCTCTTAATGCTGCGCAAGTGAGCAGTCTTGAGCCAGGAAAGAGAGATGGAACTAAAATATTCCCACCTTCAAAGTCTTAGGATATAAAGAACAGCATAGAAAAGAGTGGTTATCCGATGAAACTTGAATTACAATTGGTCCACGAAAAATAGTAAAGGCCGATCTCAATAAAGCAAAAACCTGTGGCACTAAGTTCAGCAGCAAATACAGATGAATCGATCACTTGGGCACGTCATTCAATAAGAAACGATCTGGTCCAAAGACCGACGGCAGTGCGACGCTTAATGAATCTATTATGACAAAGATAATCAATCCAAGCTCTGTATGACTCTCCTAATGAAAGTCAGTACAGAGGCTGAATAACACAGAAGATCTTAGTGAAATATGTATCTGCCTTGTACTATTTCATAACAGAGAATAAACGTTTCATCTTCTTCCAAAGGGGATAGTTTAGTCTGAGACAACCAGAATGAAAACCAGTAACAAGTCGTAGGTAATTTTTCTCAATTCAAGGATACCATTATACAAATTAGTTTCATCAGCGATGTTGGCAACACGACAAAAGGAAACTATTCCCGCGATAAAGTTCGATTGATATACCAGACTAAACTCAATAGAGAGGGTTTCTTACGACGCCTTATCAGTTATCATAATGCAATGGTATCACGACAGCCTTTAGCACTACAGATGATTTGCCCTCACAGAGGTTTAACTAAATGATGCTCGCCACTGAGGCATATTGTATTCCTACACGAAGTGGATATGCTTCTTACCATCATGGAGAGGATCGATTGTGTTACCGGTCATTGGGGAGGTCAGCTTCGGGAGAACACATGGTGACTGTGAAAACCAAAATCATTGGGGGAGGATGCCAGTGCTAGTGGCTGGTTGGACTTCGGACAACTAAATATGCCTCTGTGTTTTTGCTAGTGCAACAGAAGCTGCATCAATTAGTGCTAGTATAGCTATCGTTTGTCTTTGTGATAGACTTGTAACTAGCTGGATATTCCTTGGTAATAATGCTGCAGCAAAGGCGTTTATGCCTTCACAGTGCCTTCAAGGTTAACCCAGGTGTGATCATGTACTGATGTTAATCTTAAGATAATTCCGTCTGATCGTGGACGAGATCACGAACTTCATCAACGGACTTAAATATAAAGCATAGATGGAATGATTGCTCAGTTCTTAGTAACAGATCAAAAATAATTGATTTACTAAAAATTTTTGGGGAAATAAAAGGCCATCTGAGGTAGTGATGGAAGGCATTGTGATAAATCTACCTATAAAAAGAGATATTGAAAGCCCACGTTACTTTGCTTTGCACAATCAACAAGGTCATTGCAAAAATTATCTCCAAAACAATCTCAGACGAAGAACAAGCAGAATTCAGAACCCATAAATCTACCATCTACGACATTAAAATTCCCCGTGCCATCAACAAGCAATCGGCGGAATGAAGATCACCACTTTATCTGTGCTTCATTGAATTCGAAAAAGCGTTCCTTAAGTTAAATCATCAAATGTCTTAGAGTCACTCTCAGCTTATGCCACTAATTAAGTGTCAATATCAGAAAGCTAGCTGTCGAGTTGAAGTTGGAAGCGTGATAAGAAGCAACACAACTAAAGTGGAAACCTGAGTTTGCCTAATCTTTTCTATTTATTATAGTTCTAGCTACAAAAATAGCATACTTCTTAGTTTTGCCTTCCATATGGCCGAGGCAGCACATATTGAAATAAATCTTGCCTAAACAAAAAATCTTCGACACAATACATCGATTCCAGATATTCATAATAAGCAACAATCAGGTGTCAACCCATAGAATATCAGATAGTTTTGCTATCTTAAGAGCGTGATATCCAAAAATGGTGGGTCAGACGAGGACATTAGCACCCGCATAAGACCCATTTCGAAATCATTGTTCCTTTCCCAATGTAAAGAGATAAATGTATTCGAAGTAAACGTAAGCCAATACTCCTTTACGGCTGTAAAGACATAGAACGCTGCACCACAATACATAGGGATTCAGGTCTTCGTGAATTAATGACATCACAGGATAATGCGAGTTTCCTCGACTAGGCTCATATACAATAAAGTTCTATTGGGAAAATGTAATTAGCGGCCAATAAGAATGGATATAAAAAGACTGAAATGAGATAGATTGGCCAGGCAATCGGGGAAGGCTTGTCCGGCTTTTACGTTGAGGAGACAAATTGAAGCCTGACACAATTTTCCATCTCGGAAGACTTGTAGTCTGTGGAAGTGAGGTATATACACTACATCTAGTCCTGTACAAGAATTTTTGGTGTCCATAAATGGGATGGCGAAGCATTAAAACATCACCTTTATGTGGGTGCGCAGGAAACTGCATCTTCGATGAGCTATCTAAAGAGCTGACGATAATATCGTAGTCAGACATTTACGTTGTCTGCAGTATTCATCTATATGCTTTCAAACAGTAAATTGGATATTACTTCAGGGTCCTGGCACCATCCAGGTGGTTTAACCCACTTTTACTTTTAGGCTAATTTAGCCCAGATTGGACCGAACTGGTACCAGGAATCTGTTAGACTCCAGAAGACACATACCTGAAGATATCGTCGCAACGATCACCAGACTCTGCAAGTTTTGTAACCACACCAGACTAATGCGAGGAGGAGGAAAAAATGGTCATCATTTGTACCTCTGTCCTTCTTCAGTCAACGGCTAAAGAAATTTGACCAGCATTTCTTTTCCAGTCTGTATGAGCTGGCGACAGACAACAAGCCTCAGTAGGCTCAGCACAGTCACCAGGAAGAGCAGTTTATCGTTCCAGCCCAGAACCATCCTCTTTTCTGTACTACTACTGCCATATCTCTACCTTCTTGCACTTCTATTCTCTATCAGTCCAACATTAACTAACTACACTTTACCTCTTTTCCCTTTCCTATTTCTCTCCCTCTCCCTTACTTTACAGGTAACACAAAGTGACAACTCTTGAATCTAAGTGAGCGACAGCTACCTGTCTAATAACTTAGTAGGATGAATGTGCTCACTTTTATAAAATAACATGTAATATGTAGGTAGCAAGACTTGTGTACAAAACTTACTTGACTAGTATTACTGGAATTTCTTGAATGACCCATTTCAAGGCCTGGAACAGTGCCACCTGTAGTTGATAAGCCACTAATTGAAGCGGTAGTGCCACAATTATTGCTGCCAATAATACCAATGCTGGCGACAGCAACACTACCGGTACCACTGCTACTGCTGCCAACACCACCACCGCCTCCGCTGCCACCCGTACCGCCAATGCCACCATAGGGTAGCATTTGTTGTGCATTCGTTAAAGAAACACCTGGCACCAGAGTGGCAGCAGATGAGGGTGGGTAGGAAGATGGCAAATGCGTTTGTTGTTGCTGCTGCTGTTGTTGTTGTTGCTGCTGTTGCAACTGTTGCTGCTGCAGTAGTAAAGCTTCAGGTGTCAATGTAATGGCCGACTCTGAAGACTCCGAATGGCCAGAATCAGTGACAACAGAGGCCATAACATATTGAGGATCTGAATCTAAAGGGAAATGGAAAAAATTAGAATAAAATAGAAAATAAATTAAAATGTTCTTACCATCATCTCTTATTGTGGAAACGGGTCGCGTTGTTGTTACCCCTATTGTGGGTAAGGAAGAGGATGTTAATGATGTCGGCGACTGTAGGCCCACACCGGTAGCCGCTATGGCCAAATCATCTGTGGGCGTTTTTAATTTATTTTTGTGTAGTACTAAATTTGGTGTAGGACTAGAATAAATAAAAAAAATTTTTGTTCTTATGTACTTAAAAATTGCAATACACTTATTTGTAAATTACTTACGCCTTAAATAAAATATCACCACTTAACATTAACATTTTTATCGATAATGTTAACATGGAATTATCTAAACGATGTCTCGAGTCATAACCTTCCAAGAGAAACCGCCGCGAGGTTAAACCAGCGCCAGCATATTCGGCAAGATTTAAATCTATAAAACCTAATTTATAATAACTACGACCACCCTTCATCTCTTTGCGTATCGAAATACGCAGATAGCAGGGATCCAAGACCCCTGTTGAGGCATTCGCTGACATTTTGCAGGGAAATTCGAAATTTCGATTCCATTCTACACGATGATTGCGTACTTCTTCCCTGAAAGAGAAATACGAAATAGATTGAACCACCGTAATTTTTATTATTGTTTTTTTTTTTTTAATAATAAATACCCACCTGCTGCTGTATTCCTGAAATGAACCACCATCCAACAAACGTATTTTGGCAAATAGCACTTCATTTACCAGGGCCACATTTTCTAAGTCTTGTAATTTTATTTCAACATTGAAACGATATTTTTTCTTTTTCATCATAAAGGCCATAACCGTGGGCACTTAGGCCCTTTGATTCATAAAAAAATTTAAAATTTAAAGTTTTTTTTTCACACCAACAACTTTTCAATAAAAATTTGTTTAAAAAAAAAGAGTTTCAAAGTTTTGTGTGTTTATCGTTTCTTTAGGGCAGGCAGATACCAAATGTGAGAACAGTTTTGAGGTTTAAAATTCTACTTGTATATTCTGTTTGTATTTATTTTCTAATAGGAAGTTTGCTGCACAGCACTTGGAAAACTTTAAAATTTATTTCAGTTTTTTTTTCTTCTTCTCCTTTCTCACTTTTATTATTTTGTTATTTTTTATTAATAGATCAGTAGTGTCTGTCTATTTTGTAGACTTAAGTTGTGGATTTTGTTGTTGTTGTTGTTGAGTTTTCTGTTCTATTTGTAGCCACCACATTTTTCAGTTTCAAATAAAAAAACATTTTTGTATGTTGTGAAAACAAAAGAAAATACATTTTTGTTGCACGTAATACTGTAAAGATAGAAAAGGAAAAGAAAAATTAATTAATTAAAATATACTATTTAATACTGTCTAAGATAAATAAAGCTAAAAAAATTTTTTTTAAGTATTTAAATACGAATTTTTTATAGCAGAAAACTTAGAAGAGAGAAAGGTTTTGAGTAGATATTTTTGCTTTCTTTATAAAAATAGCAAAGAGTAGATTTTATTTATTCTTTACTATTATATTCATTTTAAAAATGTATATAATTTCCTTATCCTTATCATTCTTACTTTTAAATTAGGTATATAAATTATTTTCTTGCTTAAAATCACAAAAGATAGATAGTAACTTTAAAAATCACTAGTACGATAACACCAACACTGCCGCTTATATGAATACGGCGATTTTTCCATTTTTGGTGATTTATTTTTCGTTTTAGCGATTTTTCTGTCCCTTTTGGCAATACATATTCTTTGTTATGGCAATATTATGCTTTTTTAAATCAGTTTTGAGAATTTTTCGATTTTTTCCCGGTTTTGGCGATTTTTGTTGTTCCGGCGACTTGTTTACGTTGAGACAATTTATATTTTGTTATTATTAGTTAAAGTTCTTTAACATGCATAGTACATACGGACGTCCCGGTGCTATGACAGCTTAGATATCCGCTCCCTTTGGAGGTGGCATCAAACAAAAACAAAGAAGTATTTTTTATATTCCTGTACACCACTTACTGATGGCGCTCAATGTCATGTCTCAACGTTCTCTCAAAGAGTATTCAGATAATTACCGTCTTAAAACTTATGGAGTTCACATAAAAGAGGAGACTTAACTCCTCCCTGTGGAATCTAGCGTCACGAACTGTTTATAACGAGTATTCATAGAAAAACTCACCGAGCACCAACCTGTGTAGCTCTACAACCATTCAGTTTTCAGGTTTCACAGAAGAGGAGTCTAAAATTTCATGGATACAAAGTTCACAATCAGTGAGTTTGCAGAGGGGTTACATGGAAAAGGAAGCATAACTCCTACCTGTGGAGTCTTAAACATCATGTAGTCTATCTCTATCATCGACCAATGAGTTTAGCTCTGAAAGCAGAAAGTGATGCTTGGTAGAAGAGGAGACAGAACTCCAGTATATCGAATCTTAAACATCTTAAACATTCATACGCAGTGAATTTTTTTTATTAAGACCTGCACTAAGGGAATGCAAGGCACTGTGCCGGAACTAGGAAAATGGGAAAGAGGATAGCGGGGTTAGTGTTTATGGACGTTTGATTTAAAATTTCCAACATTGAAAGTGACAGGAAATACCTTTGCAGAAAGTTTATTTCACATACGGAATGTTCGGCCAAAGAACGAATTTTCTCTGAAATCGTGCGAGCCACTGGCGTATCGGCCATAAACGTATACGCTGTTAATGAAGAGAAAATGTTGCTCGCAAAAAATAGTGGGTTTTGGGAATAAGTTCCCTGATTTTATCAAAACATATTCCATTGTAGTAACGAATGGAATATGTTTTGATAAAATCATATTCCATTCCGATAAGCTTCTTCGCCCTCTCCTGTACGCGGTCAAGTAACTTCGAAACAGACTTTGAAGCACCGGCCCATACATGAGAGTTGTATTCCATTTTAGGACAGATATAGGCGGTAAAAATATTCAGGAGACCAGATGGAGTGAATGCTTGAATGCTTCTTTTGCTTGAATGCTTCTTTTGAGACCTGAAAAATGTGATCCGTCCATCGAACATCACACTGTATTTTCATGCCAAGAACATCAAGAGCTACTGATTCCTCGATATCAACACCACCCATATTTACAGATGAAGCAACGTCTGTGGGTATGCATACAACACTGGGTCTTACGAGCATTAAAATCGACGATATTCGCATGACCCCATTCAGTGATTGTTACAAGATTGCGATTAAGTGTCTCATTCATGTTTTGCCTCATGGCCCCAATCTCCGACAGGCTTGGTTCGGGTTGCAGTAAGAGATTTTCCCCATTTCAGATCACCTGATCCATGATTTTAGTATATTGGACCGCCTAAGACAAGATTATATAACTATATCACTAGTAAGTTTTTTTCTTATAGATCAGCTAGTGTAAATACTGGCAGGAACCAGAGACCTCATAAACCTTTGCCAGCTTGAGGGAATTTCGAAAAAAAAACTATCACAGGTTTTTTGATGAGTTTTAAGGTTACTAAGATTTTTCAAAGTCGACAATTTCCAGAGGCGTCATCCACTCCGCTAAAGAAATATCTCTAAAACTTGCATTTAGAATTTCTTACCATATTTGTTTAGTTTTCAATAAAAATTGTTGAAACATTTTGTTTTATAAAAAATCAGTCAGTAAGAAGAAATAACCTTGAAAAGATTTATAGTCACAAAACTTGATGCTCTCTTATTTTTCTTTATATCTTGCAACACAACATTTTAAATGGAAGTTTTTGGTTGCAATTAATGCTGCTAAAGTTTTAAGCATTTATTTAAAATTTTAACATTCTGCGCCATATTATCTTTCTGTTGAAATCAAAAACTACTATTGTTTTCTGTTACAATTTTTCGTTTTAGTAGGCTGCCTAAAAATGTTTGTTTTAATTTAAGTTTTGACATTGATTAATGTATATCGCTGATGTGCTGGTAGCAGTGTTGGCTCCAAGTGAATAGTGTTTTTAAAACAAAGTTTAATTACGTTCTTGGGAATTTACGCACCTTATTTAAGACTAAAAAAAATATTAGAAATAATAATCATTTAGGACAACACATGACAATGATGAAAGTGATGTTATCAGTAACTAAAAGATATTAACTAAAAGTATGCTTTAATTACATTAGCCTGAAAGTATACTTTATAATAAAGTTTTTTTTTTTAATATACTATAAGTAAAACAAAATAATAAGTAAATAATGCCTAAAAGCTTTGAATTGTTTATTTTTGGTTTAATATTAATTTTCAGCCACAACTTTTTTATTTGCTTAAGAAAAAAAAAACAATATTATACTAAGCGCCTTTAACACGCAAAGTTTAACTGTAGCTAATGATATGAAATTACTAAAAAATATAGGCGAATTATATGCGTCACAGTGTCTAAGGTTATGCAATGTTCCAAAACCAATAGTTTTTTTCCACTGACTTGCTTTATTTCCCAAAGTAATGCAAGTCAAGGTTTCATTTTTAGTTCTTTTTTGTTCACTCAATTAAAAGTTTGATTAAAGTGTGGTTTTCAGGGTCGATCCGTCTACAATATTTGCGTTAAAATTACTGTGCGTTATTAGCTAATAATTCTCATTCAGTCTGTATTATTTTTGGCATATGAATTTAAACTTGAATGACTAACGAGGGCAATAAATTTGTTATCGATTTTTATTCCTGAACAATTGAATATCACTAAGCCGAGTTCACGAATCTCTCATTTGATAGTTATATGGTAGATTAAGATCAGTATTTAGCTGACCGCGATGCAAAACATTTATTTCGACGGATGAAGCCCTGGTTGGAAGGAAACCGATTACTAAGACGCAGTGCAGGCTAAATTTGAATAAAGCTTCCGTTTATAATTCTATTGGAAGTTTTTACTCTTCCAATTTTGCAACTTTGCATGCAAGATGTTATGAGCGATATTTAAAGCTACAGTAAAATAGCTTGACTATGGACTCCTAAAAACCATGGAGTCTAGTTCGAGGAGAAGTGATTTTAAACCAAGGTTCCATAAAAGAAGAGGCATCATGTAGTCTAGTCGGGCAGAAAGTTAATAGCGAAGTTTCTTTGAAGAGGAAACGGCATTACTCTCAGTTAAGTCTTAAACATAATGAAGTGTAGCTCCAAAACGCAGCAAAAAAAGTTGGAAGTAGTTCCAAAGGTTTACCATATTTTAACTGCATACCAATCACCACAGGTACTGAATTAAATATTCTAAGGTTGTGGTTTATATCAACAATTGTTCTAGACAACCTTTAAAGCGCATACCATTCAGTTCTTAGGATCACTCCCGTCCTAAGACAACAACGTCTTAAATTCATTGATGTTTCACCAGAAAGAGAACTACTTTGAGCTGATTTCATCAATGTTGATGATGTATGTTAATTTTTTTCTGGGAAGTAGTCGGTTCGCAGGATTTTTCGATAGAATTGAAGGCAGAGCTATTCCCTGTGGTGTACTTAACACCATACGTGTCCAGCTGCTTGAGCTGTAACTTTAGAGTGAAATTCCACACAAGAGGTGGTAGAACTCCTTGCTATGGAGCAAAACATAATGGAGTCTAGCTTCACGAGCACACAGTTTACAGCAACGGTCCATAGAAGAGGCGACAGAACTCCTTCCTATGGAATTTCAAACAGGATACGAGTCTAGCTGTACAAGCAGTCAGTTTATAGCGATGTTCCATATCTTAAAAACACAGGTAGTCGAAATGGAATTTCAAACATCATAGAGTCCAGCTTCATGAGTAGTGAGTTTATGTTTAGGTTAGAACGTGTGCAGTGAGGTTCAATAGAAGAGCAGACTCAGCTCCTTCTTATGAAGTGCTGAGCAACATGGAGCTTAGCTTCCCAATCAGCCTATTTACAGCGGGGCTCCATAGAAGAGGAGACAGAACTCCACTCAGTCAGTCTTAAACCTTATACAGTTTAGCCTCAAAAGTAGCTAGTTTACAGATATGTTCGATATAATAGGAGACTCTTTGGACCTCACTTTGTAGCGGTAATACTTGGAAAAAGGTCGACTGCACTACTGGTTGGGATCATCACGGGGCACTGTGCGATCGGACGTCTGTCGGAACGTCTAGGATTTTCCTATGATGGTTACTACAGAAGCTGTTTTAAAGAAGAAGAGCCAGGCAACATCTTCTCTGTGACTGCCCGGGCCAGCAGGAGCGCAGGCTTAGTCATTTAGGCTATCGTTTCCTTCGGTACCTGGACTGTCTCAGACATTTACCACTGGCTGGCCTCTTGGGTTTTGTGAAAAGTACTGGGTAGTTCTCAGGGATTGGAATACCAGGACTTCGTAGGAATGTCTAGGGTGTAGTCTATGGGCTCCGATGGTACTCGCTAGTTTGCGGACAGCCCTTCTAACCTAACCGAAATATCATGGAATCTAGCTCTGCAAGCAGTTAGTTTACAGTGATCTTCCATAAGAGAAGACAGAACTCCTCCTAGAAGTCTATTAACAAATTTCGATTGAAATAGCAAATTTTCGAACAATCGATATAACACTGTACAACAAAGTAGTTTTTTTGTATGATGGATGACTTATAGTGACATATTACGCAAGATATATTTTTAATACAAATTAGCCTCAAAAATAAGAGAATAAGTACGAAATTAACCTTTAAGCACATATTAGTTTAGGTTAGGTTCTACAGGCTGCTTGCGCACACTTGGGCCCATGGTTGGTCCCTTTGCGTTACCTGTAAGTAGAGGAAGAGAGAGAAAAGAAGGAGAACAAGTGAGAGGTGTGAAGGTGGAGAGGAGAAAGAGAGAAAGAAGGGAGTGAATAAGCACATATTAAGTGTGAACTTATATCTAGCGTTAAAGATGGGTTTTAAACTTTGGCCTCTTTAAGAACTTATAGCAGCATTTTATGACAAATATTTTTGTATAATTTTACAGCCCGCTATAGCTCTCTTTAGGGGAGTATTTTGCCCCCTTTTAAGAAAGGGACAAAAAGGACTCATACAGCGAAGTGTTAGAAGGTTCAAATATACCAGAAACATTTTCTTCGTAGTGTTCTACATAAAAGTGCTGAACACACCTTATATATAAAATGTAAGCATTACAAGAATTCCTCTGCCGATTCATTATAACAAGAGGGAGTTTTAACTCCCTCTAAAATCAAGATCAGTAGTAAACTTTCTAAACGCTGATACACGTATATTTATTTTATTTATTTCTCCCCTCTGCCTGGGTCAGTTGTCAGAACTTTGTTATTGTTGTATAACGTCAGGCACATCTTATAACAGCAATTAAAGAAAATGGTAGTAGAAGGGTTAATTACCACATCTAGACATATAAATTGATTGTAATTAAACACTTTACACAATACGAGTACGTATGTATTTAATATGTATAATACTTTTAATAACCATTTTCCTTATTTTACCTTTCAATAAATCTGTGTATTTAAATTTGTTCAATGTTATTAATTTTTTTAGATATTCAATTAATTTGAAGTGTAACAGCTATTAAGACCCATCAATGAATGATCAACCGAGTAAACCCGGCCAACCATGCATAGTATTTATTATTTGTTACATTTTGTTAATTTTATTTCAAATTAAATTTGCTAGTTAAATACACAACAACAGTGAGTACTTTGCAGTAATAAAGTTCAATGCCAGTTTTATCATGTCTCATGAACGTCATCAACAATCTATGATTGTTTTTTCTCCTAATAATCGTTACTGAAAGCTGTAAATGAAATTAATGAAAACTTGGACAAGCAAGTGGAAAAATGTGCAAATCATATGTATAGTATGAGTGCTTTTTATTTTAGGTATTTACGAGTAGGTATGAGATGAAAAATGTTGAGCTTTACACATACTTTTTATAGTTATAACAAAGAGAGTGTATAGTTTACAATTTAAAAGTTAAATCAGCTTGTCACTCATCAATTAAGTAAAAAAATAAGAAAAACAATTTATAAAAAATAATTTTATTAATGAGAAAAGGAGTATATTAGGCTCTCCTCACTTTTTCTCTTACCAATATAGCCATACTTCTTTGCAAATACTTAAATGTATCTTACCCTATGTCTCCACATAGCAGTTTTTATTGCCGCCAACTGCCAAATTTCATATTGAAAATAAAATTATTTTTCAGGTTGTATTTTTTATATGGAGTTTGACAATTGCCGCAATAAATATTGCTACGTGGAGACGTAGGGTTATATTTTTAAATAATTAAAATTTTCATTCACAATAACACATAAGATAATCAATCACGCCTATCGCAAATGTTATGGCAATAAGTTGTTTGAGAGGAAACCTATATCCCATTCCCAATAAATCGTTATCGTAAATATTTTGGAATTAAAAGTTTCTATTGCGAATTATTTGGGGAGTAAAAGTACTATTGTGAATTATTTGTCAGTGCTTTATAAATAATTTGCATAGTTTTAAAAGAAAAAAATATAAAAATTGTTAAAAAATTAATAACGTTCGTTTATCTGCCCTTTCTGGTGCTGGAAAAACAAACTCAATCCATAGAGAAATTGCACTAGTGTTCACGAAGACAAAGTAAAAATAATGCAGATCTAAGTGCGTTTGGCTCCGAATCAAAAGTTCTTTACAAATCCTAGGAATGTCACTGATTGAATAAAGATGTATTCCGCTACTGATTAAGCGTGTTAAAGGAAAACTTGGCTTCTAGCGGTAAGATGTTCGCGGTACCTCTCGTATTCAAAATTACTGGACTTTCGAGATATTTCCGAGAAGACTGTTACCAAAAGGGAGTGGGCTAGGGATAGGCAAAAATATCGATATTTTCTCAAAAATATATCGATATATATTTAATTTTTATTTGTAATATATCGATATTTTTTTCAAGAAATATCGACACTATCAAATTCGATGTTTTTTAGATTTGGTTTCTTTTGTCGTGCAGCTTTTAAAAAGTTTCGACACAAACTTCTTGAAATATAATATTCCCAACAACATTTTTAGTTTTATTTGTAATCTTTTAATATATGGGCATTTCAACAAGAAAGTTCACTTTTTGTCTCGTGGGACACCAAGCAATTAAGCTTGGATTTCTGCAGTTAGATTTTTAATGAAATTTTACTTAATTTGGAGCTACTTACAACCCACTCAAAAATACAAAGAAGTAAAAAAACTTACGTTTAATTTGATAAAGCAATCATAATTTCTTGGTGTCGCACGTGACAGAAATTGGGCTTTCCTGTGGAAATGCCCATGTACAAAAAATTATTATCTTTCTTTGAGTATAATTTTGTTGATGTACGTTCCATCAACTATTGTTTAAACCGTAAGATTTCAGATTTATTCTAGTATGTGATGGAAATCGATCGATTTCAGAAAACATCACCTCCTGAATGATGACTTATTGATGTTTTTATTATTTTCGAGGCTTAGAATATTTTATTCGATCTTAAATTCGATTTCACTGTATCGTACGATTTACGTAACAAATATTTGGTTACTATTAGTTTGATGAAATCGAGCGATTTGAAATCCAAATTGATTATTAGGGTAGGTTAGGTTAGGTTGAACAGGCTGTCGGTTTCTAAAAACCGGCCCACTTGGCTCCTTTGGTCCCTTTGTGATGCCTGGGATGGATAGTAGGGAAATTTAAAAAGGTGCCCTGCCTATCCCAGAGGTTGGGTCGGTGTTAAACCAACCCGAGTATCGTATGAATGAATTAATTCCCCTAATGTCGCATTCCCCCAGGTCTGCTAGTTCGAGTAGTGACGGATTTCCCAAGTATGACGCCCCATTTCTAAATAGTGCTGGACATCGACAGAGGAGGTGCTTGACTTAGGGTAAGGTTTATTATTAGGGTAAGGTTCGTAAGGTCATATTCAGACAGAATCGGGCATGATTAATATTCCAAGGAACAAGAGAAAAATTAACATCAACTTAATTTCTGATTAATTACACTATGCGACAAATGAAGACTTTTGGAATTAAACGCGGACTCGACAGCACAGGTTCGCTTTTACCACCACGGGGTAGTAAAACCGTATACTCAGTTTGGCGAATTGCTGAAAATCAGTGCGACCCCAAAAAACGGTGTCATCAGTATTTGGCCAACATCTAATTCAAACTTAATGACCCCGCTTAACTATATATGGCAATAATGTAGCTAAAAGTCCGCGAAACAGATTTCTTAATCATTTTATGGCGAAAAATTTTTTCTAGATTTTTTTTTTAATTAAGGAAAAAAATTTTTTGGCATAAAATGTTAATAAAATCTGTTTTACAGACTCTTAGCTACATTATTGCCATATATATAGTTAAGCGGTATCGCCAAGTCTGAATTAGCTGTTGGTCAAAAACTGGTGACATTTTTTAGGGCCCGCTGATTTTCAGAAACTTTGGTGGCCCATAAAAAAATTGGTCACCAAAATTCGCCAAACTGAGTATAAGGTTTTACTACCTTTTGATAGTCAAATCGGACCTAATATGTACTGTCAAGTCCGTGTTTTTTTTGCACTGTGTTATTTATAAAAAAGTACTTTTGGTGTTTTATTTTTAAACAATTCTGGGATTATGTATAAATAACCATGCTTGGAAAAATGTCGATATATATCGAAATATCGATATGTTTATTCGATATATATCGATGCCGATCGATATTAAAAAATTAATTGATATCGATTTATTTTTTTACTTGCCCATACCTAGAGTGGCCAAAAAAATCGATGTCGCAATACACATTCAGTGAAGTGTTAACAAAAGTTTTAGCAACATTCGAAAGTGTTTTATATCCTCAGTGGAAGAGGGATGTTTCTATAAGAACACCGAACACCACCTCGCTCCTTCAACAAAAGAAAAAAAGTAATTCAATAGAATCCTACCTTGAAGTACAAATTATAACTTTCATGTTCCCTTCTCTATCCCACTGACACTTGCTGTGGATTTATTTTCTAAAATAATTTGTAGGAGTAAAAATTGGCGATGCCACGTTTTTGAGTTTGTGAATTCACTCCCAAAAAATTTTTTATGGGAAACATTCACAATAGAAAATTTGCGAGTTTTTTTTATGGGAATATGTAGTTATTCGCTTTAGCGGTGAAAGAAAATACATGCAAGGAAAAAAATTTTTAAAATTTCTTAATTGTTCTGAAGTGTAGCATCGAAAAAGAAAACTAATACTCATACAATACAGTCAAGATAATATTAATGAAAAAGTAAGTGAAAAAAGGTGAATGATAGGCCGATTTCATAAACGCCAGAATGCATTGCAGTGATGCAAAGTCGTATGTGTTTTTTTGTTGTAAACAATGTAAAGTCGCATCACTGCAATGCCTTGTGGCGTTTATGAAGTCGGCCATACTGCCCCCGTCCTGTTAACGTCGTTTATTCCAATAGTAGTATAATGGCTAAAAAGTTATTGTTTCATACTTATTTGTAGTACTTTTCACAATATTTTAATAATAAAACAACTTTATTTACGTACATGTACATACACATGTAAATAGTGTAAGCAAATATTTAAATATATTCCAACTGTCATAAATATAAATAAGAAATAACAATAACTAATCTTAATAAATGTATTTTGTTTAACAACAATAGTTTTTTTCAACTGGAATAATATTTCTACGAAACAATTGCCAGTGGGTGTTAAATTATTATGGATATAAAAACAATCATACAACGTAATAATAATGAAATAATCTAAATAATTTATATGAAACTTTGGACACACAACAAATAATATTTCATAGAATAAATTAAACATATTTTTTATTATGAGAAAATAAAAGTAAGAGTGGGAAAATTTTGTAATTTTCAAAGCCGCAAGAGAAATTATTTTGAAAACGGGAATTTTCAATGTTAGATTGCAAATTTTTTCAAAGGCACACTGAAAAATAGCTGGAAAATATGTAAATTTGATAATATTTAAACAAATTTAGCGAGAACTCACTAAGGGCCATTATTACAACTTGCTGATAACGCTTAAAATAGTTATTATTAAGATAAGCTAACTTGAACGATAACGTGACAAATAAGATTTCTCCATTATTACAACTGAGCAAAAAAATAAAATATGTAATTTATATAATGTGGCAATATTGCAGTAGATACCGACTACTTGTTACTGCTTATAATACGTAGTGGCAACGATTTACTTTGCAATAAACTGTCATTAAGGTTGCCGTATCTTCAGCAGAAAATATGGCAGCTTCGAATTCTTATTATTCACTTAAAAAGTTACCATGAATATGAAGTAGATATTAGCTTATTTGAGGTAATAACCACAAACCATTTGTCTATCAAATAACATTCTAAGAATAACTATTTGTAAGTTGTAATAATGGCCCTAAAAGATCTCCCTTAATAACATTCACGGTAATTGTGTAAATGGCATAATCTTGGAATGCTCTTGTTTAACATCGGCAAAAACTATTGCATTGAACCATTTGCAAATAAAAGATTAGAAAACTACTTTAAAAATAGTTCTTGAAATTTATACAGAAAATATGAAAATATCACTACGCCAAATTTACTATAGTACTGAATTTTCCATCCCTGCTATCAATTTAAACCAAGTGATACTACACTATTGTGAATTAAAATAATTGTTGTGAATTTAATGTTTTGGACATTTTTTGTTTATGAGAACATGGAATAGAAATTGATTTAATTTAATTGAAAGCCAAGAAATATTTAAATTGACATTTAACAAATGGCAATTTCTTAGTACACACACACACACACACATTCTAAAACAAATTCTAGCACAAAAAAATAAATAAATAATAAAAAATTAAATGAACACAATTTGTTAAAAGTTTACAATCTAACAAAAAAAAATCAAATAAAAAATAATTTATTTGCATTGAATTAAGAGCTTGTTCAGGTCTGCTTAAGAAAGAGTCAATTAGACTCAAGTTGTAAAATATATGCACGAGTACATTTAAATTAATATTTTTTCATGCTAAATGCCTTTTTAAATTCAATTTTATGGCGTTAATTTTAATTACTTTTCTTTTTTCATTTCATACATTAATTATTTGCCTAATTTATGAATATTCAAATTGTTAGTTTGAATAAACAATTTATTTACTAAGTAAAAATAAAATTTAGTTTCGACAAATTGACCATTATTTCTTATACAAATGTTGCAAAATGTGGCTGCTAATATTTGTATGTATATTATTTTGATACATTGTTTATATTCAGCCATGTCACAGAATACCATTCCGATCGGAAGTGGTTTCAATTCCGTAAGTTGCTTCTTCAGAAAAGGAAAAACTAAAAATTTCTTCATAATCAAACCACTTCTAAATTTCAAAGTGAAATTGAAAAACACTTTTCTACTGACTTCATTTACAGTAAATACTAAAAAACGTGCATACTTTTTGGAGCGTCAAATAAATATTTGGTCATTAGCTTTCCATGTTAATAAAAAGCTCAACATGAGCTTTGCATCGAAAAACAAGAGTAAACAAACGCCTCAAGGTATAAAAACTATTATTGTAAAAACGAAATACAAAATAAACGGAATCTAAAGCACTAAAACTGTAATTTTTCGGAATGACAACTACGGAATCGAAATCAATCCGAACGGAATCTGTGACACATCTGATTATGTGTCATTTTATCATAACATCTTAAGTTGAGTTAATGTAAAATCGTGTAAATGTCATATTCTGGTTCGCCTTATTACAATCCACATTTGCGTTCAATACGTTTTCAACTACTCCGAGTTTAGAAAAACCCAGCATCTAAATTTACAACTAGATACGCTCTGGGACAGTCATATTACTAGTTGTAATAATACTAGTCAAAAAATTAAAGTCATATTACTAGTTGTAACAAGACTAGTAACGATACTAGGCAAAAAAGAACAATCATATTGCTAGTTGTATCGAAACTAGTAACGATACTAGTAAAAAAGGACAAAATTTTCAGTTATACGACTTAATATAAAACATATTTTTAGCTCTTAAAAAAACGAGTAGAATGTGGGTCAGAGGGTAGAGTACTTGCCTTGAAATGTGAGGTTTACAATAACTATGATGCCAACTGGGATATAGCTGTATACAAATGAACTAGTTGGGCTGCTATGACAACCTAATGTTAAAATCGATAGTTCGATACATGAAAACAAAATAGATAGGCAACTAGTCTGAAGTAAAAAACAACTAGTACAGTTCTAACTACATACTAGTTACTTTGTCTACAGGAAAGTTATCAAGGTTTCTATTTTAATTTTTCTAGAACACCAACACAATAGATTTTTACATTGCATCGTTAATATCTCCAAACACGATTTTTAAAAGATGTTACGATAAAACGATACAAATATATGGCTGATTCTCATTTCAAATGCTTTTTTCGTGTCCGTTAAAAGTATAGTAAAATATTTCATAAGATAAACGCATACATTTTTAAATGAAAACTGCTTTAGCATGATTTAATAGATTATAAATAAATGTACATACGTTTTTTGTTTGTGTAACACTGTCCATTATCTGTTAAAAACGAAGAACGAAAATACTGTTTATATTCTCTTCATACAAAATGGCGTGTCCGTAATGCATGCTGTTGCTTTTTCACATTCAGAAACTATGAATTTTTCCCAAAACGAGATTAAATTTATAACACTTTTATAATATTTGCATTTTCTATTTCATTTTCTTATTTTACACATAAAACTTTTGAACAATGTAAGAAATTATATATTTTTTTAAATTGTTGTCCGCAGTCTTGTGTATTGAGCGTTGCCTTTTTTTAGTACGCTTCATTAAGCAGTCTAATTATTAAAATTGCATTAGCAACATGCACTAAAATAAGAGCGTAGATATCCAATAAAATGTATTGAGTGTTATCTATATATTTTTTTGAATATAATTGAAATTTTTAGTGAATAATTAAGGAGTTTATGTTAAAACTCATCGAATTTTATACATCTGAATTGTTTTAAATTCAAAATATAGTGAGTGTTCTGAAAAAATATTGAATTCGTATAAAAATGTATTGAGCGTTACGTAAGACTTTTTTTAAATATAATTTATCTATAAATTTTAGGACGTTAGAAAAAAGTTAACAGCAGCTGAAGGGTAGAAACGATATACAGAACATTATCTGTTGACATATTTCTGGTTTTCTTTGAAAAAACTTTGCTTCTACCGCACTGTGGGTAGCTATGAGTAATTACTTGAAATTGACATAACTTTTAACATTGTTGGTCGATTTTATTAAAATTTGTCTTATTTGAAAGAAGAGCTAGCCTACTTTTTGCTTATGTATAAATGTTTGTAAATAATTATTTTAAAACATACAAACTTTTTGTTTTTCCATAGGAACCGAAGTCAAAATTGAAAAAGTGGTCATAACTTTTAATTTCGTTCTACGATTAATATAATTTTTTGTTTTTAAAGAGTAGATGTATAGTGCTTTCAAACCATATACTAATTTTTTGTGGTGTCTTTTCTTTGCAGAAATCATTCTCAGAACAACCGCGAAAGCAAATGGAACGCTCAATACAGAAAAATGTAAAAAAATCGAAAAATATAGTTTTATTTCAAAATCCATCGAATGAGACGAAAACTATAATATGAATCCTACTTTCGTATATTTCTATTAGTTAAAAAAAACACACACACATTTAAAATGAGAATCACCCATTTATGAAAGTCCCATTTCAAAACTGCTCTTGAGATTTTTTCGCGAGCATTAATTTCTGTTCGAAGATTTTATATTGTTAGAATTTCTACAACAATTCTCTTTAACGATTAATTTTTTGTTGTTGTTGTTTGGGATTCCTCATAGAATTTGTGAGATAATTTAATTGATTATTGTGAATTAAATTGTATATTTTATTTAAGAGCAGGCTACAGATAATACAAAGAAGATAAAAACGTCAGTTTTATTAAAGTCATTATTGAAAAAAAAAACTTAATAGATACTTATAGCTAAGAACGTAATTACTTGTAGTTTATTATCTATCAAGAGTATTAATTTACAAGATCTATAAATAGTAATTAATTGTTTTAAATCTAAAACACGTGTATTAATTTGACGTTAAATTGACATTTAACACTTAATAATAAACAAACGTTAGTAATAGCAACAACAACAAACGAGCTAATATTATTTAACTAATCATCATAAATTAAATGGCAAATGAACTCAAAAATTTATTTGTTTGCTTTAAAAAATTTAATATGTAGTTTTTTTTAAAATAAATTTTCTGAATATTTCTTGTTATTTATTTTTGCCGCATTGTTATTTGTTTTTATTTTCATTTGTATGCAGAATGCAATTATGTCTGAATAAATCATTAAAACAATGATAAATAATGTAGGAATTTAAACAAAAAATTATAGTGAGGAAAATGTGATTATGTGTCAACTTGACCTTTACCTTGACTATAAGATTTGATGTGTTTTTTGTTTCGTTTGTTTTTCTTTTATTTGCTGAATTTTTATTAAGTTTTACAAATAAATATTTTTGTTTATTAATGTGATGAAAACATATTTGCGTATAGTACAGCTGTGTGTAAAATAATAGCAGTACTATATAAATAGGCCTCAGGTTAAATTCGGCAATAGTCTTTATTTAAAGTTTTTTGCGATTTTGATCTCGAAGATGAAGTTTTTTTGATTTTATATGTTCATAATTTTTGTTCTTTATGACAAGAGCTACAACTTTGCATCAGAGAGTAAAATAAAATTCCGAATGGTTTGCAAGATATGAGCCTGAGAAAATAATCAGTTTTTTGCAAAAATGACACCGAGGTCCCAAATCTTTGGGGGCTCATAAAAAAGGGCAAAACTGGAAGATACGGGTGTTTTTTTTTTGGTCTTTTATCACGTAGTGGGCAAAGGGCAAAGGGCAAAACTGGAAGATACGGGTGTTTTTTTTTTGGTCTTTTATCACGTAGTGGTGTCCGTATATGGTTATATTTCCATGAGTTAAAAAATTACACACAGTGAAATGTAAGGGAATTGCGGACATTTTTGAAGTCAGGTTGGGAAAATACTCCTGTTGACAGGTAAAGATCTTTAGTTTAGTTCCATATCATGCCAATGAGCAGTTTTTACATCCTACGAGAGTAATTCTACAAAATATTAAGTTCCCGAAGTAAATATCTAAAAAAACTAGAAATTTTTGAATAATTATATTTTTATAAAAATTTTCAGAAGATGGTACAATTTTTTCCCACATGATTTTACGTTTTTTTCTGAAGTCAAATAATTGTAAAATTTTTATTTTTTTTCTTATAAAGCTCGATGTGATAATAATAAAATAAAAGTATAATTTTTTTTCACAATTAAAAGTAAAGTTGTTACTTTACTGAAAGTAAAAGTTTTTCATATAATGCTAGTATTATTTTGAACACAGCTGTACATGCACACATACATACAAAAAATATTTATACAGTTTGAAATAAAAATTCGATTTTGTTAATCTGAAATACAGCGAAAACCGTTTAAGAAAGTGCATGAGAAACACCGAAACTGGTAGTAATACATACACTTGAGTCCATATGAACGGCTGTGTTAGAAAACCAGCTAAAACAACTTAGTGTATAAACACAATAAACGACCAGTCGAAAAAAAATAAAAATTCTTACTATGCCATTTTCGATCTCTATAAGAATAAATAATTAGTTCATTAAGTCATTCTACCATAACAAAACCAGTACTGTCCATACGCTGACCTAGTGTGGTGGCCAAATATTGAACAAGTCACTATTAGGGCACTACACCATATCGTATTACGCCTAATATGTATCCGCACAAAAACATAAAAGTGAAAATAGGGCCAAGTTCCTATCCAAAAATTTCGGCCGTAAAAAGTATTGAGATCAAAATAAGGACCAAGTTCTTTATAGGTACAATACCATCTAATTTCTAGGCAACCTGTAAGCTTGGCCACATTTTCCCCATAATTCTTTCCCATATTAGAAAGGAAAAGAAATATTGCCAAGCTAATAGGTTGCCTAGAGATGAGATGGTGTTATTGTACCTATCCAGAACTTGGTGCTTATTTTGATCTCAATACTTTTTTACGGTTAAAAAATTTTTGGATAGGAACTTGGCCTTATTTTCACATTTATGTTTTTGTGCTGATCTCAGTTCTTTTTCTAAGCTTTTATTTCATACAATAAGTGCCCCATATAATAAGCCCTAGATGAAATATTTCCGTTTTCCCATTTTTCTTAGTACTTTCCCATCCTACCTGTACCAACCTGTATACCAAATTTCAGCTTTCTAGCTATATTGGAAGTGTCCCATACAAATAAGGGGCGCCTTAGTCCCCCGTACCTGTGTACCAAATTTTAGCTATCTAGTTGTACTGGAAGTCCCCCATACAAAGAAGGGGCACCATAGTCCCCCAGATGAAAAGTGTCCGTTTTCAGATTTGTCAGATTTTGTCATCGCGAACTACCTGTGTACTAAATTTTAGCTTTCTAGCTATACTGAAAGTCCCCCTTACAAAGAAGGGGCACCATAGCCCCTACACGGTTTAAGCTTTTTTCGTTAATGGCTCATCAGGACCCACCTGTGTACAAAATTGCAGCTTTCTAGCTACATTGGAAATGCCCTATACAAAAACTAAGGTGCCCCTAGTCCCCTCAGATGAAAATTGCCTGTTTTCAAATTTTGTTTCATTAATTGCTCATCAGGGCCTGCCTGTGTACCAAACTTCAGCTTTCTAGTTATACTGGAAGTGACCCATACAAAGAAGGGGCACCCTAGTCCCCCAGGTTTTTCTGGTTAATTGCTCACCAAGACCTACCTATATACCCAATTTAAGCTCTCGAGCTTTAGTGAAAGTGCCCAATAATATTGATGAGTCAGTGAGTGAGTCAGTGAATTATGTACTAAAATATGCACTTTTTACACCTTAATATCTCGGGAAGCTTTTACGGTAGAACTTTCAAATTTCATAGGTGACATTCTGCACATTCCCCTTTTGCAGTTCGGTTACTAGATATTTCCATTATAAAAACCGGAGCTGGTGGGATATATAAGAATACTAGGAAAGTTTGTGAGCAACCCATCCTAATACAATGATCAAATACAGCCGAGATTAGAAAAATTTTGACGTTCTAATTAGACTGTACATTAAAATATTTTTTTTTTTCGGAATAACAGGATTCTAACAACTAATTCTTCTGGGGGCACTAAAAATATACACATATATTCTTTTAAACCTTAAAATGTGTATAAGGGTTAATTTCGTACTTATTCACAATTAGTACGCGGCATAGGAAATCTTTGTAAGCCTTACGTTTAAGGTATAACATGTGTTCAGCACTTTTATGTAGAACACCACAAAAAAAAAACAGTTTTGTAAAACATTTTAGCCCTCTAACTTTTCGTGGGTCTCTTTTGACCTTTTTGTTCCAAAAGGGCCAAAAAGTCCCCTTCAGCGGCAAAATAGCTGGCTCAAATGTTCTAACAAAATATTTGCCATAAAATTCTACTATAAGTCTTTAAAGACACCTCGGCTCCAGACTCAATACGAACGGCAGAAATCATTTCAAACTTAAAATGTGTATAAGGGTTAATTTCGTACATATTCACAATTAGTACTCGGCATAGGAAATCTTCACCGCTATATCACCGCTAAAGGGGAGTTTTTCGCGCCTTATTTAAGAAAGGGTCAAGAAAAAAGGAAAAATTAAAGTGCATTCTTCTCTCAAGATGTGAGTTTTTAAAGATATTTTTTCCAAATTTCTACACAATATAAAGAACGATATGATTATTAATTTGGCGTCATAAGCTCAAACATCACGTTTTTTGAGTTGTGACACTATTGAAGTAAACGAGCGTTACGAGCAAAAGGCGAAAAATTCCCCTCTCCCTTAAAATAAATCCCAGAAGCAAATTTTTAAAGCACCGATAAACGCATATATTTTTTGGTACCCTCTACCAGAATTAGTCGGGTAGAACCTTGTTATTGAAAAAAAAAAATTAGATTTTGTTGTACAGTGTTTCAGTTTACAAAAGTTACAAGTCGTCGCGAAAAACTTTTTACACACGGCGTTACCAACTTTGACGTCTTTTAGATTTATGCAAATTCATAACGTAGTTTAGAAGTTATGGATTTCTTACTACTTTTTTATATTTCATGCCACTGTGCTGCGGTTGTAAATTGAATAATAAAAAAGTAGTTAAAGAAATAATATTTTTTTAAAGGAATTTTTTAAAAGCGTAATTTTTCAATGAAGAAAAATAATCTGTAAACTTATTTAGCACTTCTAAAGCATGTAATAATTGAAGAGACAAAGAAACATTTTGGATGAACGAACCGGGTCGGGTCGGGTCTTCTCGTCAGAGCGGTAAAGAACTCTGATGAGAGGAGCGTTCGCTATCGAAACATGTAAGTTCAACCTTTCGTTCAGTCAAAATTTTTCTTTGTCTCTTTAATTATCATATGCTTTAGAATTTCTATGTAAAAATAAAAAATAAAAAAAATAATTTTATTGAAAGTTTAAATAAAAAAACGAACTTAAACCAAAATAATGAAATAACTTTGGATAAAACCATACAGTTGGACTAAAAAAATTCATTACTTAATTCTTATTTAGCATTTTAATAATTCCCTTTCTGGATTAAAATGTCTTGCAAAAATAAAATATATTTTTTTCTCTTAATACAAGTTCAACAGTTTTACCACATGCCACCACAATTTCTTCTTCGTTGCATATCTTATCTGTTGCTAACTTCTTAAACTTGAAAAAGTTGAAGCGTGATAGTATTAGAGTCTGTTTGTTTGTCAATTATTGTCTTCTTAAAGTAATAAGACAGTAAAACTTTAGCTGTTCAAAGTTGCCATTACTTAAGAACCTTATCCATAAAGCAGATATTAAAGGCAAATGAAAAGATAAGACTCATATGAATAGAAGGAATAGACTTAGTTGGTATAAGAACATAAAAACTCTCAACATGCAACAATACAATGACCTTGACACAAGTCAAGTGTTAAAGGGGATCACATTTTTCTTCTTTTTAGCCACCATGCCATGCCATGCCATGCCATGCCATCTCTATTTTCAGACCGAAAAAATTTTTGTCTGCAGAAATATTGCTTAAAGCATTATGCCACACAAGCTAAAGTGCTACTTTGCTTGCGTTTTAAGCACACACCTTTTAGAATTAAAAAAATAAAATAAAAAATACAATAAAAAAGTTTGGTAACAAGAGAAATCCTTGGTTTATTAGTTTTCTTTGGTAAAGGGCTTCTTTCTTCTCTATTTTAACTTGCTTTTAATTTGCTGTTTTTAAAGTGAGTGCATGTGCATGTGCAAGTTCGGTTTTAATATTAAACAAAAATGTTTTTACTCTTTTTTTTTTCTTCTTTGGTTTTTCATTATGCTTTTAACAAGTTCACCCATGAACTTTATTTTTTTTAACTTTTTCGGTATTTTCATGGTTAGAAAAGTGTTTGCAAAAATAAAAGTTTTTCCATTTGTTTAATATGTATTTGATTTAGCATTTAAATAAGGATGATGATGGAAAGTTAACAAGTTTTGTGTTTAGCTAAATTCGTATTAATTTAAGTGAAAAATAGCAACACTGGTTCAGTAGCGGGCTTCTAACATTTGTCGACATATTTAGTCGCTTGCAATAACTATAGTGCGATTGTGTAATTTTATTCGATATCATGTAGCATCTCTGTTCGAAAAAAGCGAAAAGCGCAAAGAGGAATGGAAAAAACAAACGAATTTGTCCATGCCAAACAGTGTACAGAAAATTTTTTTCATTAATTTTTTTAATTTTGAGAAATTTATTTAAAAAAAAGTGTTTAAATAATAGAAATATTGTTATTTATATATAAAAGTGTTTATGTATTATATGTTTCAATATTTTTGTAGAACAATAACTTTCGTTGCTGGCATAAAGTACGTGTTACGGCTGCACAGCTGACTCTTGTCTATCCATTAACAACAGACAAATTATTGTCGCTAGTTAACCGACAGCGAATATCGTTATAAATGTTACTGAATAACAAATTCGATAAATTTTCGTTATATTTATTTTAACGATACATTTTTCGTAATAAAAGTTACAGAATCGCGCTACAGGTTTCATAAAATTGAAATGATACAAAAAGTATAACCGTGCACGATTGTAATCGGTGCTTCTTGATCATTAGCTCTCATGAAGCACACTCTAAAACATTACTTCAAATTTACGATCATATATTGTCTGAATTTGTGTTGAAAATTTCTCCTTGTCTAAAATTACATAGATTTTGTAATTATTTTATTAAAGAAAAAAGCTTTCCAATTAAACATATTTAGTCCAAGTGGAAGAACTTTAACATAAAGTATAATACGGCTATGGGTGAATGGTAGATACGTCAGACTATCAGTGAGGAGGCCGCGGTTCAAACCTGCACGCAGTCAATCGCTTTTTTTTTTGAAAAACATTTTGTTCAAAAATAATGCGTGTGTAATTTTAGGTCGATAATAATCTGTAAAGTGTTGCCGACTATTATCGACCTAATTTTCAACAAAAGTTTAGAGTGTACTCACGAAAAATATGATACAAGTGAGCATATTCAATTTTTTCTTAATGCTATAAAATCGTTGATACACTATGCAACAAAATGAAACTTCTGTCATGACCTTGATCCCCACTTTATTTTTTATTTTTTGATGTGTCATGTAGGGATGGGCAAGTGAAAAAAATATATCGATATCGATATATTTTTAAATATCGATCGCCATCGATATATATCGAATAAAAAATATCAAACAAATGGATACACAGAAAAAAAATTAAATTTCATTTACAGTAAAGGAATTCGATGAAATTGTAAATATTTTGTCATTGAAAAAAACGTGTTTTCTCAGTAAAAAAATTTTTTAAATCTATAAAACAATTTGTCTAAAAATATTTACAAATTGTAAACAAACGAATTTACTAAATCAAAGAAAAAGATTTACTGGATTTTCTGAAAAATAGCAAACAATATTTTTGTCTGAATTTATAAAATAATTAGTCTAAAAATACTAACAAATAATAAACAAAATATTAAAATTAACATTGACCAAAAATAGCCCAAAGATATAAATATATGGAAATATAAAAATCTTGACAAACTAAGTATTACTTCATAATTGGTCACAAATACATTAAATAAACAAAATAGTTTACTTAATGAAACAAAAATATTTACTGGACTCTTTGTAATTTATCAAACAAAATTTTTGTCTAAGTCACCATCATCATCCTCATCCATTAAGCATTTCTGAAATTTCACTTTGTTCAATGTGTGCAAGTCTGAATGTTTATCTAAAGACTTGAAAAAATATGAATGAGAATTAATGCAAAGACATTAACGAATTGATTCAGTTAAAAGTGTTCAGTAAACAAACTTAGTACAATCGCATTCCTTTTGCTATCATTGTTGTTGTTTTTGTTGTTATTTGTATGTATGTTGTCATCGGCGTTTTTTTTTTACGGTACAGAAACCGTGGTTTTTGCTGTTTTTGGTGTTTGCGTCAAACAAAAAATTCATTGTCTCAGTAAAGAACATTTACTGAAAATTCAATTTTGTTTGAAAATAGTTTTGTGATAATTTTTTTCTGTGTTTCTTCAAGTGGTATCTGCTTTTGAATCCAATCTCTGAGATTTTAGAACATATCAGCTAAAATCAAAACTTTGCTGTAAAATAGATCAACCAAAGATGGTAAATTGGATAAAATTTTTTTTAAAAATTGTTTTTTAAACTAACGAAAGCTTAAAAAATAAACCCTGTTCACATGTTACATAACGCTTTGAGAAGGGGTTGAAGATTTGTTACGGATTAGAGAATTTATGCTGAAAATTTGTTAAAAGATCGATGATGGAAGGGGGGACTGGGTTTAAGAACAGTGCAAATAGAGTTGCGTAATATGTGAATTAAAGGGCTGTTCATGTTTCTAACAGACCCTTTTCATTAAAATTAAATCCATTTTAGTTTCTTTGCGTAAAAAAGAAGAAAACTACGAATACCAAGAAAAATCTCTACCCATGAACAGCATTAATGAAAAATGAAAGTATTCGGTTTTCCCTCGAATTTTTCTCTTAAACTTTTCTGTTTCTATTTCTGATATTATTTGTTCATTTTAGTTATTTTTTCTTAATTTATTATTGAAGTGTGGGAGAGAAGTAATGATGAAAATTTTCATATAAATTTCAAATAAAAAACAAAAAAATGCAATTGCATGCGAAAAAATCTTTGTTAGAAAATGTGCATGAGAAAATGTGTATTAATTATTCGTTTGGTAGAAAAGAAAAATGAAGGCAGTGAAAAAAAACTTAATAAATTTAAACAGACAATTTTTATATTTTCGAATTATGTTTACTCGAGTGTAATAATAAAACACATTCAGCGAAACTGAACTCTAAATAAAAATGACAGTTAAATTAATTATTATATAATTTGTAAACAAAAATTTAATTAAAATTATATGAGAGAATAAATAAAAAAAATGGTTTAATTAAAATATTAAAAAAGAAACTATAGTTTTATAGTTTAAATATTAGCAATTAAGGCCCAAATTCACAGTCTTTGCTTAATTAATATTTCATATGAACATTTCTAGTTAAACTCTCATCATTATTAGTTAACTATAAACTGTGAATTTGGGCCTAAGTCTAATATAATATTTCTTTCAACATATTCGCATTAACAGATCATCTCTACTTATAAATATTCTCGCCCTGTTTGACAAATGAAATAATTTCAATTGTTAATCTGCTCCATTAATCCCATTTGATATGTTTGTTACGCAGCAACAACCAACATGTGTTTTTCACATTTCATTAACACTCCAGTACAAATGGCCTCAAAAAATTTATTTTACAAAAATAAAAAACACTCATGCTTATCAATCGGTTACGGCCAAAAATTATTCTGTTTCTTTGCATTTACCCCAAATATTCTAAATAAGTATCATTTTACTTTACATACTTCCATTTTTAAAACTTAATTGTTTCAGTACTGAAGTCAAGTCAAGTTATGGGGTGTATTAAATTGCAAAATACCAAAAACAGTTTTTTTTCGTTAATTCGTTTGCTTTTATATGAATGAGTTGGTTTCTGTTAAACCACATGGATAACATGTGAACTTAAAAAATAAACAGTATGAGAATTTTTTCCAAGAACTTATTTCAATACAGGTCATAGCAAAAAACACATGTTTGTTATATTGTTTGTAAAAATTAACCCATTCACGACAAACGGACTCATGAACCACAATATTGCTAAGAGAACGAGAACACATAATTAGAAATTTTGCATATTGAATTTAAAATTTTCGATTTTCGGAGCAAACTTCCATTTTGTTTTAAAGCATCAACGCTGCAGACAAAGTAACTAGTATGTAGTTAGAACTATACTAGTTGCCTATCTCTCCTTTTTTCATATATCGAACTATCGATTTTAACATTAGGTAGTCATAGGAGTCCAACTAGTTCATTTGTATACAGTTATATCCCAGTTGTAATCCTAGTTGTTCTAAACTAGTACTCTTACTGGGTTTTTTATTTAGATTTTGTAACTCTTAAAAAAACTTTGGCTCAACCAGGGTACGAACACACATTCCTCATATTTCAAGACAAGTACTCTACCCACTAAGCCATTTTCTACTTATTTTTTACGCGCTAAAATATGTTTTATATACAAGTCGTATACCTGAAAATGTTGTCCTTTTTTGACTAGTATCGTTACTAGTCTCAATACAACTAGTAATATGATTGTTCTTTTTTTACTAGTATCGTTACTAGTCTTGCTGCAACTAGGAATATGATTGTCCTTTTTTGACCAGTAACATTACAAATAGTAATATGACTGTCCCAAAGCGTATTTAGTTGTAACATTAGCTGCTAGGAATCGGCAAATACATACTAATACGTTTTACGCTTGTATGTTTTTTTGGAACTCGCTCTTCCAAAGTTTTTGTTAGTGTATATCGGGCAATACCAATAAACAAGCGGCAACACAACCTGCTTGCTTGAAAAATGTTCTTTCGAAACTGGTTGATACTTTTTACTTTTTACTTTTAGTTAATGCGTGTGAGTACATACGTGTGGAAGTAAAAGAGTAACAGGCCCCATGTGCTATGTTTTGCGGGTTCCTGTTTTAGGGCCTTACATTTATTTATTTAATGAAATTATAGCTTTCGAACATTGATTGAATTCTGTATTTTTAAAATTTTTTAAGCTTTCTTCGAAGTATTTTACATTTTTGCGAATTTTCGGTTTCTTTAGTGTAATTTTCTTACATGTGTGATATTTAGAATTTTTGGATTTTTTCGAAGTAGTTCTGATTTTTTCAAGTTATCGATTTTTTTAGTGCTATAATAGTTTTTGATGTATTTCAAAATTTAAAATTTTCGGCAAATTTTTATTTGTTTCGAAATAATTACGATTTTTTCGAATTTTGGGTTTCTTTACTCCAATTATGGTTTCCGATAGATTCAAAACACTTTTTGTGCATTTTTTCGAACATGTTATTAAATTTGAAGTTATGTGTTTCTAGTGGCTTTAAAATACGTTAGGTCCATTTTCGAACATGACTTTCGAACTTTTCCAAAGTAATTTAGATTTTTTAAAGGGTTTTTTTACAGTTTATTAGTGCAATTATGGGTTTATGATACATTCAAAATAGTTTTTGTGCATTTTCGGACATGTCGATTGTTTTGTGTTTTTGATGTCTTTAGTGAACTTATGTGTTTCTAGTGGATTTAAAATACTTTGTGGTCTATTTTCGAACATGAATCTCGAATTTTTGTAAATTTTTAAACTTTTCCAAAGTAACTTCGACTTTTCCAAGTTTATTAACTTCCCGCTATCAATTATAGGAAGTTAATGACTTCACCCCGATTTTTCGAAAATCGAGTTTTTATCCGATCTCGACGTATTGAGGTCATGGGAATCTATTCTATGTATGTAAACCTTAGGTAACTTAAGAACGGCTTAACCGATCGGAACCAAACTTGCGGCATTCAACAGACATTTGACCTCACTTAGATTTCATTATATCATCAGCCGATTCGGTTCGGTAGAATTTCAGAATTTCCGAAAATAAAGTTTTCGAAAGAAAGATTTCTTCAAATAAATTCTAAACTGCTAAGCCGATGAAATAATAAATCTAATCAACTCTGAAACTCAACAAACAACGTCGACTGCTGCAAATTTTATTGAAATCCGTTGAATGGTTTGAAAGATATCGCTGACGAAATTTTTCGAAATGGATTTTCCAGCGCTTTGAGCTTGAAAATAGCGATAAGTTCCAGGGGTGGCCTGCCAGATCAACCATATACCATATTTTTTCAGTTTTTTAGTACAATTATGGGTTTCTGATAGATTCAAAGTATTTTTTGTGCATTTTTGGACATATGTAATATTTCGAATTACGCAGAATTTTAGATTTTTTTCCCAGTAACTTCTAGGTTTAGGCAAATTTTCCATTTCTTTAGTGCAATTATAGGTCTCTAGTAGATTTAAGGCAATTTTCGTGCATTTTTCGAACATACACTATATTTCGAACTTTCGGAAAAATTTTCAATTTTCGCTAAGACACTTTTTTGTTAAGAGCTATTAATTTATTTAGTGAAATTTTGCTCCTGTGGTGTATTTTTTTTCAAATTTTGTTGCATTTTGACAGATAATTTAAATTTAGAATTTTCGCAGAATGTTCGATTTTATCTGGATAGTTTAGATTTTTTTCCTGGTTTTCGATTTCTTTACTAAAGTTATGGCTATATAGTGGATTTAATATATTTTGTTGAAATTTAAATCTTGTTCGAGACTTTTATTGCGAATTTCGTAATTATTAAATTTTTTCCAGTTAATTTAGAATTTTCGCTAGTTTTAAATTTCTTTAAAGAACTTTGTGGTTTCTGATAAGTTTAGGGCTACATCTTTTCGAATTATGAGATTTATTGGAGTAACTTTGATTTTGATAATTTCGGATAATTTACAATTTTTTTTCGGTGCAACTTCCATTTTAGCGGCCTTAGTTTATTTAGTGAAATTATACATTTATGGTAGATCTATCTAATGAACTTTTTGCTCATTTTTGAATATGTGCGTTTTATCGAGTTTTTAGAAAATTTTAGATTTTTCGGAGAATTTCCGATTTTTTTGGAATTATTTCGATTTTTGCGAGTTTTTTCGAGAAATTTGGATTTGTTTGGCGCAATTTTCCTTTTTAGCGTTTAGTGAAATTATAAGATTATGGCTGCTTTAACTTTTTGTTCATTTTATGACATTTGCGAGTTTTTCGGAGTTACTTTGATTGCTATGAATTTTTTTGAAGCTTTTTTGTGCATTTTCAGATATGTTAAAATCGCAATTTTTGTTTGTTTTTTCGGAGTAAATCGAATTTTAGATTTTTTTTAATACATGGGCGGAATCCTCGTAGATTTCAGCCATTTTTAAACTACGTTTCGAATTTTCGGAGGATCTTGGATTTCTCGAAGTGTTTTTTTAGCTTTTTATTGTCTTTAGACCTTTAGTGAAATTATGAGCCAGATTGTGGCGGAAATACCTGAGAAAGTGTAGTTTGCTACAACTAAACATTGTCTACCTGAAATACTTATATTAAGTTTAATATTAACTAAATGAGAATTCTATCATACTACAATATACAAGCAGGTATTTCAAAACTACATGTTACAAATCTACAAGTAAAATACACACAAAACAACAACACTTTTTAAAGTTTTGTTGTTGTTTTGTGTGTATTTTACTTGTAACTTGTAGTTTTGAAAAAACGGGCCCCAGTACGCAATTACAACCATACTTTTTATTTAAATATTTCCTATAGATTTACTTAATATAACTTCTTTAGTAGTCCGAAATCTATACTTATTAATATTTTGCAGTGAATGAAAAAATAATTTCTTAAAAAATGCTTTTGATCTTTTTGTGTGTAATTAATAGACAATTTCTGATAAAGAAGAACATTATTGGTTTGATATTTTTTATGTGACAATAAAAGTAACATTTAATATTTATGCATTTTAACCAAATACGTCTCCCCAGCACTTCTGCTCGTTTGTGCTTCCATTCTGTATCTAATTTCAAATTAATGTTGCGAAAGAAAATAATGTCAACTAAGTGTTTTTCCTTTTCTCTTTTATGTTATTTAATGATGAGATATTTCTTCCCAAAACACTAAACATATTGACATAAATAAAAATGTAAAAGTAAAACTTACCATTTTTTATGCCATTAAAATTTATTTGCTGCCACAAGCCTACAAATAGACAACATAAAAAAGAAAATGTCATTAGTTATTGCTGAAAATTTTGTATAAATATATATTCATTGAATCTGAAAAGATTCTTTGATATATAATTACTACTTGTTAAATACTGGTTAGAAATGTTAGAAAATATATAGAAATTTAGTGTGCTAACATTTTCTGGGCATTAAAAGTAAAAAAAATAATGAAAGACAAATTGTACACAAGAGTCTAAAAGTAGGCTATGTTTTGTGTGTAAGTATCTTGAGTTTTCTTTTTCTTGTGTGTGATAAGTTGTTTGTAAAAATTAGAGTTATACACTACCTGGGATTAATGACACCCTGTCATCAGAATTGTGACATCAATATTATAACAAAAAAAAGCGAATACTAACATCAATCTGATGACAAAGGTTATCATAGAGTTTTGTCACATTTTAGTGTCATCTATGCTATAACGCAAGCGAGCGTGACAGCTTGCCTTCGTATTGATGACACTTAATCATCATATCGCACCATCAAAAATATTAACAACTCACAATTTTTCTTTTCACAAACCAGTTCACAGAACAAGTCTCTAATAGGAAGGAGCCTGAGCTCAAGACCAACATTAGGAAAAAATAAAATATAAAATAAAGTAAAAAATTGAATAAAGTAAACAATTAAATTTGTTTAATCATTCCATTGATGACAAAATTATCATCATTTTTTTCGATGGCAAGATGACCAGCTTATGTTGACATCACAATGATGACCAGTGTCATAGGGTGAAAACGTACACACCTGTGATACACTGATAGAAAAATCGCCATAGTGCTGATGTAATTTGACATCAATGCTATGTCAATTGCCTTCGTTTTTGACCACATGACACTTTTCATCATTGTGATGTCAAACTTTACATCAGCTGGTTATCAATGCCAATGATAACAAATCTATCAATGCAATGACACATCGACATCAGGAAAATTACTAATTGACATCAATTTAATGACAAAATGTCATCAATATGATGTCGCTGATAGAAAAACCGTCCTAACGCTGATGTAATCAATGATATGTCAAGTGTCTTCGTTTTGGACCCAATAATACTTTACATCATTGTGATGTCAACCTTTACATCAGCTATTATCAATGGAATGATTAAAACAATTATACATATTTAAATTCTCTTACTTTTACTTGTTTGTTTTGTTCTTTCAGTTTTACTTTTTGTTATATTATTTTTTCTTTTAATGTTCAAGGCCAAGGCTCCTCAATTCATCGCACATTTATAAACAAACCCCTTTACCATTTCAGTCACGTCACCATCTAAAACATCGGCAGCACAAATTCAACATAAACATTATTGATACAACATACATCTGATGACTAAGTGTCATCAATATGATGAAGAGGTGTCATGCTCTCATTTGCTTCAATGTTTTGTCTGTGCATGTATGATGTACTGGCTTACTTTTTAAAAAGACTTGCATATTTTATTATCAGATCTGTCATGGTAATGATAATAAGTGTACATCAACGCAATGCCATGTTTTGTTACTTTTTTAAAAATGCGTTTAAGCACAAAAATAAAAACAAGACAATAACATTTGTATTAAAATACAAATGACAAACATTATAACATTGCTTTTTTATTTCTTTTATATATATTTACACTTTAATAATCCCCCTTATCGTGTTGGTCGATTTTCTCCTACGACTACGACCTTTTTGTAATAGATTAAAGACAGCACACTACATGTTTCTTTAATCTGTTACAAAAATGTCGTAGTCGAAGGCAAAAATCGCCAAACACGATAAGGGCCAATATATAATAATTGACATTGTATTGATGTAATTCCAGTCATAGTATTGATGACACTTAAACTATGACACAATTCTATGAAGACGTTTGTCATCAGATTGATGTCTGTTTTCGTTTTACTGATGACATTTGTCATCGCATTTATGTCAGAATTCTGATGATAGGGCGTCATCAATGCGATGATACATATTTCTATGAGCGTAGTATTGATGCCAAAACTTATATTGTTTTAATAACAGTTAAGGGCTGCAACAATTGTAAAATTTTTACAATTTAATAATAAATGCCATCTACTTTAATATCATCTATAAATTTGATATCTTAAAACCAATTTCGCTAATTTTACTCAACTCATTTAAAATTTAAAGACTCACGCTTGCATGTAAATATTTCTCTTTTAACGTGCATAAATTAAAATTCAGCTTATGCATACTTCAGGCTTAAGTACATAAATAATTTTCCCAGCCTACTTTAAGATTTGTATACTATTTATAATACTATTTCTTTTCGTCAAGAAATCACAACAATTGCTGCTCAAGGTCTATTCAAACAAATTTCAACGAACTTTTATGTGTTGAAAAGTCATTTACCTTTTTTGATTGTTGTTCCACGAAAAAATAAGATAAAAAATTTTAATTTTAATAAATATTATAATATGTATCTGATATACATAAAATATCTATCAGATGCTGAAAATAAAAAAATAATAAAGCAAAAGCTGTCATCAAGAGAAATGTATGTCAGTGTCATCACATGTGTAAATGTTTAATAATATGTATGTAAATATATTTGATATCAATTTGAAATGTATTAAAAATATGATACAGAAATAAATAATAAGACACTGACAAGCGGTTGAGTGGGGGGATGATAGGACTGATCGAGTACTTCTTGACGATCTTTTTTTTATATTAAATACTTCATACGTAGAAGAAAGTTCAGTTAGTTATATAGGTATAGTCAGTCGCATTGTTTCCAAGTCAAAACCTTGTTTTTTTTATTCACGCACGACTGAAAACTTCAGTCCTACTTATAGCCATGCTCGCTATCCAGTCCGTAATTATATTCCCCCTCATTTCGTAACAATTTGTCGACGTCACGTCAAAGCAATACCAAAAAATTGGCACTTGTCTACTCGCTGTCGTGAAAAATTTACAACTATAAACAGCATCTTTCCATTTTCTATGCCTTAGAGTAGTAAGTGGCTGTCAGTAATAGTAAGTTGTTGTAGATGACGAGTAGAAATGTGACAATTTTTTGGTATTGTTTTGACGTGACGTCGACCGACAAGTAGTTACGGAATAAGGAGGATTGTTTTCTGTAATTTCAAATAAGACGCCGATTAGACCCGGCCCCAAATCTACTTAAAATTTTAAAAGGATCTCTCTTAGAATTGTAACGGAAAATTATTAAATATAATTTAGCTTTGAAATTTAGAATGGCAAAACGAACTTCATGACAGTGGAAAAGCAAAAACTATATGCATAGAAAAACTAAAAATATGTATTGAACGTTACTTAGACAAAACGGCTACTTTGCATTTAGAATTTTCGGATGGTAAAAATTGTTGTTAATTCAATTTGTAGAGTGTGTCTGAAAAAAGTATGAGTTTTATACAGACATGTATTGAACGTTACTTTTGACAAAATTGACAAAAAATCTTTGTCTTTGAATTTTAGGGCGCTGAAAAGAGGTTATCACCAGCCGAAGAGCATACATAATGCAGAGAAAGTCTAAAACAAATATGTATTGAACGTTACCTTGAAAAAGTTCTTACACATACATATGTATATGATTTGGCTTTGCATTTTTGGATGAGATTTGTTTTTATAAATTCAATTTGTGTGTGTGTGTGTGTGTTTTTGGAAAAAATTATATACATGTACATGCAAAATGTACTGAACGTTACTTTGTTTAAATTCTTTCTCACTACGCAGACTGAAAACTGCAGTCGCGTCTTTAGTCAAGTTCCCTATCCGATCTGTAGTTATACAATTCTCATTAATTTCAAATAGATCGTCAATTGTTCTTTAAGTCGAGACCAAATTTATTTTAATTACACTATGCAACAAAATTAAACTTTTGTCAAGACCTTTGATCACCATTATATTTTTTTGATGTGTTATGATCCTATTTTTTCAAGATATGAGCCTGAGAAAATGATCTGTTTTTTTGCAAAAATTACACTGAGGCCCCAAATCTTTGGGGGGGGGGGGGGGTATACATAAAAAAAGTGCATGACTTGGGGCAAAACTGGGAGACATGGGTCTTTTATTTTGCCTTTTAACACGTAGTGGTGTCCGCATATGGTTATATTTCCATGACTTGAAAAATTACACACAGTGTATCGATGGCTAAATATTGATTTTATTCACAATAAATTTAAGTCACCTAATTTTTGCAAAAGTTGCGAATATTACAAGAAAAAAAATTTTTTTTTAATAACAAAGTTTTTGCAACTGATTCAGGTAGAAGTCACCAAAAAAATACATACATGTATCGGCGTTTTGAAAGTTTACATCTGGGATTTTTTTTAGGGCGAGTTAAATTTTCCCCCATTTGCCCATATTTATACTGACTCGGCATAGAATATCTTGTAGGGCTTACATTTAAGGTGTTGGATGTGTTCAACAATTTTATCATCTGACATATAAAAAAAGAATGCTTTAGATTTGCAAAAGTTATAAGACTTCTAAAGTTTTTCACATGCGGTGTTTAATTTTTGCCCATTGTAGCGTCGTTAGTTCGTAGTCTGCACATCTTTGTAAGCAATTTAGTACAAGTATAGCTCCTTATCTATTGATATGTCAAGTTTCAAATAAATCTGATTATTAGTTTAAAAGTTATGTGTTATTTAACATTTACAAATTTTGTGAGGAGCTCCCACAATGCAGTGGGAATATTTTTCATGAATTATTTTATATTGAAGTTTTGTTTAAAAAAATTGTATCTTTGCCAATTCCGAACAGATTTTTATAATTTTAGGCTTATTTTAATTGGTATAAGTTACACTTCTTGAGAAAATAAAAAGTTTAGTGGAAAGATTAAGTCCTCCTCTATTCGACACCGTTTAAAAATCAAAAATTAGTGCAGAAATAATATAGTGAAAATATTTTTTGTCCGTGAAGTTCCCAAAAATCGTATTTTCGATTTTGTGGATGTAATCGAATTACTAAAAATGACAAAATTATCTACTCAAGTATGCCTACAACCTACACTAGGTCTTTTCAAAAGTATCTTCCAAAAGTAGTTTTGATTTTGTCACATAGTGTAGTTATTTAAAACAACGATTTTTACATTTTTGTCGCTTGCATAGTTTTACGCTTCATATGACAATATGCTTTAGACACATTTAGGTCAAAATGTTGGTTTGATGCTCTCTACAGATATGCGTTTTGCAGTTATAGCCTGGGTCCCTAGATACCTGAGCACCCTTAGGTAGGGTTCTAGGGTTAACCCTAATTTTTCCTTGGTACTAGGAATTTTTTCTGCATAAAAATGTTACGGCAATTACTTTGGAATAGAAACAATCACGTTAAATGTACTGATGGCGTTTTCTTTGATACAAAAAAAAATTTTGCATTGTGTGCACTTTTCGATGAAAATGTGCAATATAATAATTTTTCGAAGAAGTAAATTTAATAGAAATTATTGTATGAGCACTAACGAAGGTAAATTTTTGCTTTAAAGGAATGCTAAATTGCGATTTTTTTTAATAAAAAGAAAAAAAATTAAATTTTTTCTAGAAAAGCAAACGCCATAATTTTAATAAAGTGCGATTTTGACATCATAAACATCACAAAAATATACACGTGCATCGGCGTTTTGAAAGTTTACATCTGGGATTCATTTTAAGGGAAGTTCAAGTTCCCCCCACCCCTTTTGCAAATAGTCGTAGTGACTAGTCACAGAAAATTGTGTAAGACTTAGATTTAAGGTATAAGATGTGTTCAGCACGAGGAACGTTTTTGTAGAACATCTTAACCCGCCAACTTTTCACTGTAGGCGTCTTGTTTGTGCCTTTCTTGGAAAAGGGGCACAAAACTCGCCTTTAAAGTGCTGCACTATAGCGACATTTTTATAGCTATATCTATGAAAATTTCAAGAGTTTGTCTCTTTAGGTTTCCAAGATAGAACTTATTATTAAAATAACATTATCAAAATTATATTACCTTTAATTTTTATTCTGCTTAAATTTTATTGTTTCTTGTTGTAATATCTGTATAATAATACAAAAATATTCGTTGGGGCCCTCGTATTTACCATTTACCAATTCCGTATGACTTTGCAAATTTACATTGCAATCTGATGTTTAGTGTTTGTATTTTAATATTTTTGGCTAACCGCCAGGTGACATAGAGACTCACATTTAAAACTTAAACATGACAAAAAAAAAGAAAAACAAAAGTAAATGAACATAGATAGAAGAGGTCTGTATCTTAAACGACAAAAATTCCAATTTTTTGCTTTTAAATCAATACGCAAGTAGGTAGTAGTATCGTGGCACTGCCAACACTACAGATTTGCTTCTTGGTTTTTTCCCGTACACTTGTCTTTACTTTTAGATTGTTTAAATTTATATTTTTAATGAAAAAAAAAACAAAACTACAGAAAAACTAAAGAAGAATTATAATTCATTAGAATTTATATTCTTAAATAAACATTATGATGACGTTAGCAGGGAACAAATATAAAAAAAATATGTCTTCTCCCTCGTAGTCGTAATTTATATCAAGAAAAGCAACAACTAGAATTTATCTTTTTTTTTTCTCTCTTTTTTCATATTAAGGTGTTGCTGTGTTGTTTTTTCTTTGTGTTATTTTTTTTTTGCCCAACTCTTCCTTTCTTTTTACTGTTGTTTTAAGTCACCATATTGCCACCATGATGCCACCAAGCCAAATTACGTCATCGGTTTTTATTAATTTTTTTTTTGTTATTGCAAAACGTCATTATTGTATCGGAATTTTTCTCGTATTGTATTTGTTGGTAAAAAAAGAAAGAAAATTATTGCAATATTTTATACATTCCGACTGGGCGCTGCCAGATATTTCTTTTCTTGTTCTCCTCTAATAACAAATATATGAAATTCCTTTTCTAACCACGTAGTATAGCAGATTTATATCAATAATATATCATTTAAAAGGTATTTATGTATAGATGAGCATAATCTATATTTGATTAAAATAGGTTCAGTATTTTCGAAGATATAAGCTAAATGACTTCAAATAGTCGACTAATAGCATAGTTTCGCATTAGCACGTCAATGAATGTATTGATGTATTGACTATATTGTATTTATAGTAAAATAATTTATGTAGATGTACATATAAAAAAAGAACTTCAGGTGTCCTAGGAACACCTCGTTGAAACGAAGCCCTTTTCGTTACAATGAAATAAGGGTCTGTCTATTCTAAGGTTTTTTTATTCCCGGACTTTTTTGTTTCCCGGGAGAGCGGGAAATAAAAAAGAAATTGACGGGATCCCGGGAATTCCCGGGAATTGAAGAACGTATTAACAAAATCAATTGATTTTTATATAAGCAAAATTAATCATTCAATCATTCTTTATTTTAAACTAAGCTTTATTTTAAAAGTATGTCACAAACAAACAGTGTCTAAAGAAATGTGATAAAAAGCACTAAACTCAACTAATCAGAAAAACAAAAAGATTCAAAGTACATTAGGTAAAAAAGAACAATATTTTTATTGAAATTTTAAGGAAACTTCGTATTTAAAAACTATTTTTAGACCAAGCAACAATAGAGAATACAAATCACTAGTAAAATCACTGATGGACTGAAATCAAAAATCTTTTATTTCTGATCGTTCATCAATGATTTTAACACATGGTTGTCAGAGGGCGAAAGTGATCCAAAGAGCGATTAAAAGGTTGTCTAGGATAAATGTTGCTGACAAAAATCAGTCTTTAAACAGTAAACTCACTCCTTACACTCCTTGGTATGCAATGAAAATTCTCTGCCCTTAGAAAATTTGTACTTCTATATTCTTTGTTGCAAATGGCCTTTTAAAAGAGTCAATGTATTAATTGTTTCATCTCACAATCGGTTTCTTATTTAAGTAACAAAATTTCAGTTGTTTAGAAAAGCCTTCGCCACCGACAGAAGTTTTCTTCGTCACTAAATGCATACTGAAAAGCTTTACAGTTGTTTAAAAAAAAAAACTGTTCTTTTAAATAATTAATTAAAGAGACAACTTCTTTCTCTTCGTTTTAAAGTCCCAAATAATTTAATACACTTTGAGCCTTTATTGGTTTCTTTCCATTTACATAGATATTATTTCATGGTGAACGACAATAATTTAAAGAAAAAGAAGGATTTTGGGTGCCAAAATCAATATTTTTTATGTATATAAATTGATTTTTAATCCCGGGAATTCCAAGATAAATTTCCCGGTAAAGCGGGAAACGAAACTAAGCGATTTTCCCGAGAATTCCCGGGACGGGAAATCCCGGGAAAAGCCCTAGTCTCTTCACATATTACGTAATGCTCCTAGGGGGCGGGAGGTCGTGGTCAAAGATTTCTTACGGATTAGACAATTTTTACAAAAATTTTTTTAAAAAGCGTTACGAAGGGGGCGGGAAAGGGGGGGGGGCGGGGTATAAAAACTCCGAAAATAGCGTTACATAATATGTGAATAGCCCCTAGCTTAGCAAAGTTTAAAAATGATTAAATAAATATTCAATATAACCGAAGAAAAAAAAATCATTTTATACATACTTTGCATGAATATTTTTTTGGATCCCTTTTATGAAAACGGAGCGGTACATCTGATTTATATCGATAACATATCACTTGATAACCACAATCTATATTTCTTTAAAATCGGTTTACTATTTCGCAAGTTATAAGCTAAACACCACCGTTACCTACCATCGAGGAAAGATAAAAAGTGTTTTTAAGCCTTTTTGCACTTTTGGCTTTGTAGCCCTCAATAACAAAGTGCGACAAAGAACTATTTCTAAAAATTACCAGGCACCACCAAACGTTTCTTAAGCGAAAGAGGTTTAGAAATATCTACAAACACACATTTAAATATTTTAATACATTTCATTCTTATCGAAACATTTAAAATTTTTTCTATTAATTCTTTTCTTAACATTAGAAATAGCAGCGACTTTATCATTTAAGAATTTTGACATTTGTATGGAAATGATTACGAGCAGCAAGAAAATAAACCAATAAATATAAATATTACTGTCAGTAAGAGGAAAAACAGGCCTCTTGATGATATTTTATTTAATTTTTTTTTATTTGCAGCAGTTTATTTTTTCTTAAACTGTCATTCCAAATGTCTGCCTGCCAGTCTATGTGAGGAAATGTTTACAATTTATTTATATCGATGAATGAGCGCGTGTGTATGTGTGTGTTTTTATGAATATAATATGTCAAGTGATAACATGTTTTTTTCTCATTTTCACTTTAGCATAGATTTTGTAATAAAAAATTCTATAAGCACTAATAAAATAAGAAATATAAGTTAAATATTATCAAGCATCAGCTCGTTAATAACAACTACACAGGAGAACAGTGATGTTATTTTTGAACTATAAATTCATATCATATACATATTTTTAAAAATAACACGAGCGTAGTTTTTTTTTCAATCATGTATTGTTGTCCGCAGTATTCCACATCTAACTCTTACTCTTTCTTTGAATGTTTCATTGTTCATTTTAATTGCTGAAATTAAATTAAAAACACTAACTATAAAAGGAGCGTGATTCTTAAAAAAATTTTATTTATAAAAAAAATGTATTGAACGTTACTTTGGGAAAATTGTCATATAATTTTGCTTTAAATTCTAGGCTGGTGAAAAGTGATTGCCACCAGCGGAAAAGCAATGCTGGTATAAAGGAAAGTTCAAACAAAAATGTATTGAACGTTACTATGACAAAATTTTCAAAAATCATTTGACTTTGAATTTTACGATGGCGAAATGAGGATATTTTCAGCGGAAAATCAGAAAAGATGTAGAGAAAATCTAAAGTAAATATTTATTGAACGTTACTTTGAAAATAATTCTTAAATATTATTTGGCTTAGTATTTTAGTATAGCAAAAATCGTCGTTAATTCAATTTGTAGTGTGTTTGGAAAAAGCGTGAACTTTATACAAAAATGTATAGAATGTTACTATTGAAAAAATTATTAAATACTATTTGACTTTGAATTTAAAGATGGCAAACAGTGGTTTACATTAGTGCAAAAAAAGAAACAATATCGAAAAAAGGGCATATTTATTGAACGTTACTTTGACAAAACTCAAATATGATTTGGCTTAGTATTTTAGTACAGCAAAAAATCGTCGCTAGTTCAATTTTTAGTGTGTTTGGAAAAGGAGCGAATTTTATATAAAAATGTATAAAACGTTACTATTGAAAAAATTATTAAATAATATTTGACTTTGAATTTAAAGATGGCAAACAGAGGTTTACATCACTGCAAAAGAAGAAACAATATGTATTGAACGTTATTTTGACAAACTTCTTAAATATGATTTGGCTTGGTTTTATGGTATGGCAAAACTCGCCGTTAATTTAATTTGTAGAGTGTTTGGAACGCCCATGAATTTCATAAAAAAAATGTACTGAACGTTACTTTGGCAAAATTGTATGACTTGTTTTTTTTTATTTTAACATACTAAAAACAGGTTAGCATTAGCGGAAATGCAGAAATGATATAGAGAAAATATAGAACAAACATGTATTGAACGTTAGTTTTACAATACTGTTAAAAGTGATTTGGCTTTGAATTTTAGAATAATAAAAATTTTATTAATACATTTTGTAGTGTGTGTTTGGAAAATAAATATGTGCATATATGAAATTCATACAAAAATGTATTAAGCGTTACTTTGGCACAATTCTTAAATATGATTTGGATTTGAGTTTTAAGATATTAAAGCGAGTTTAAAACATCAGCGGTAAAGAAACGAGATAGAGGCAAGCTAAAACAAAATTGTATTGAACGTTACTTTGTTAACATTTTTATATATTCATTGGCTTCGAATTTAAAGATAGTAAAAGTTGTTATTTTTTTTAGTATTGAAGTGAACTGGCGCGATGGATTGTGTCATCTGAAAGAGATAGAGAAGGAAGGGTAACGTTCAATACACAAAATAATTATTTTGGGAAAAAGCACGTTAAAAATTAAAATTAATGCAATTTAATAATTCCCAAAAAAAAAGAACATTTTCAAAATAATTTTCATTTTTCGTTTAACGAAAAACAAATCAAAATTTCAGAATCCCATGATTTTTATAAAGGCTATAATATTTAACTTTCTCATATTTGTAAATTTAAAATATTAAATCTATAAAATTGATTTTTTGTTTTGAAATACATGTATAAGAAATCGAAAACACTCAAAATCCGATTCATATTCTGTGGATATTTCATTTAAATCAATGCATGAGTTTTGATTTTATTCACAATTAAGTGGCATTTTATTTTGAAAATTGCGATATTCGTTTACCATTAAAACACTGATATCTGTTGCATATTCATGCGTACAACAGCATGTTTAAACAGGGTGTCCATTGTTAAAGAATAATTCGGTCTATTGTACTGAATTTTGGTCCATGTACGGATCTAGTTTCAGCTTATGGCTACGGGAATTTTGTATAAAACAAACAAGTTCTAAAATTTTCTTGTAGTAATGCAGAATTTATAATAGCTATTTTAAATATTTTGGCAGGAGAAACATCCCTTTTGCATCTCCCTCGATCCGGGCCTGGCAGCTACACTGTAACTCTTGTTGTAATTTTGCTTGAATATTGATCGCCCATAAATATAAAAAAGTAAAGACAAAATTTACTTAAGCTGTTGGCCGACAGAGGCCCGAATTGTAATCAACATTTTATTTTATTCTTTTGTTTTTATTCAAGAAGAATAAAAAATATCGATTTAACTATAAAGCATATCATAAATCTCACCTAGTTTTTTTCACATTTCATAATAGTTTTTCTAATGAGCACAACATTTTAAGAAAAAGAAAATTTCCTCAAAACACCATAAATATTTGTTTAAACAAAACCTATAACTAAAAAAGTTTCTTTTTATGGCACAAACTTTCTATTGAAATACTCCCACAACTTACATGACTGCAGCAGCAGTTGTGAAATTCGAAGAAGCAATAAAAATAGCAGTGTATGTGGGTGGGAGGAAGTGTGTTTTGTCGTTCGTCAGAACTCAAGTTTGTATAAAATTTCAAGGATTTTATGCAAAATAGCCAGGAATTCTAAAACACAATGAGAAAGAAAGTATTAAAAAAATAATTGCATTCAAAATATAAGAAGGTTTCTGCTGCTTTCTTTAATATTTATAAAACACTTAATAAAAAAATCGTAAAACCCTTTTATCAGTCTGATTTCGTGTTATCGCGATAAATCTTAAAATCAACTTTAGTAAATATTTCATAATTTTTTTAAAGTCATTTATCAATTGCACAAACAAAAATCCACTTTCAGTACACTTAAGATAAATGTACTGGAGGCTTTACAAAGTGAATTTTAAATATAAATTTTCGTATCAGTTTTGATAGTGGTTTAGTGTCCCGGTTATGTAAAACGTTCGAAATGTTATTACACCTTTTAAAGGGGTTTTTGTTAATGTTGTATTATGTATTGCGTGATTAAATAGTGTTAATAAACTTGAACTTAAAAATTTTATACTTTTTTATTATGAGTAAAAAAGCAATAAAATATAACTACGTCTTTAGCAAAGAACAATTATATCACATGCGATAATTTTTTAAAACTTTAAACGCGATAATTTTTTTAACTTTGAACTGTGTGATGATTGTTTCCTGATATAAATATTTTCAACTGTAATGAGTTCTTAAAAAGTACTTTTTAAACAAAGTACCGTTGTAAAAAAAGTAGCTTTTTTAAAAAAGTGCCTTTTTAAAAAAAGTGCCTTTTTAAAAAAAGTACTTTTTAAAAAAAAGTACCTCTTTAAAAAAGTACGTTTTAAAAAGAGTACCTCTTTAAAAAAGTACCTTTTAAAAAGAGTACCTTTATAAAAAAAAAGAACCTTTTTAAAAAAAGGACATTTTTAAACAAATTACCTTCTTAAAAAAAGTACCTTTTTAAAAAAAGTACATTTTTAAAAAAGTATCTTTTTAAAAAAAGTACCTTTTTAAAAAAAAAGTACCTTTTTAAAAAAAGTTACTTTTTAAAAAATGTACCTTTTTAAAAAAGTACCCTTTTAAAAAAAGTACCATTTTAAACAAAGTACCTTTTTAAAAAAAGTACCTTATTAAAACTCTAAAGGCACTTAGCTAAAACATGAATGAATGAACTTGGGCAAAATAAACATTCAAAAAATCCCAGCATTGAGAATATCGATGATATTCCACGCTGGTAAGCCTGAAATGAAAAAAGCTTAGAATAGTTGAACATTCTAAGAAGAGACAGTTAGTGAAGTTCCGAACATATAGAAAAAGCTAATTAATAGGTGCGACTCGCCACAAGATGGCGATAGTCTGTTAATTGAGCTTACTAGAATTAGTAGGATTTTCGCTACAGTGTTGTTGCCACTGTCTGTGGTGGTGTAGGTAAAGGACTCTGACGAGTAGACTTGGTGGTCCCGAAACAGCTGTCAGTTCAACCCTCCGTAAATCCAAAATTTTTTCTTTGAATGTTCAATATTCACATGCTTTAGAATTTCTTTCTTAAATAAAAAATAATTTGATCGAAAGATTAAATTAAAAATGAACTTAAGCCAAACTAATTAAATAACTTTGGATAAAAAGTACCTTTTAAAAAAAGTACCATCTTAAAAAAGTTCCTTTTTAAAACAGGTGCCTTTTTAAAAAAATACCTTTTTAAAAAAGTACCTTTTTAAAAAAGTACCTTTTTAAAAAGTACCTTTTTAAAAAAGTACATTTTTTAAAAAGAACATTTTTAAAAAAGTACCTTTTTAAAAAAGTACCTTTTTAAAAAAGTACCTTTTTAAAAAAGTACCTTTTTTAAAAATAGTACCTTTTTAAAAAAGTTCCTTTTTAAAAAAAATTCATTTTTAAAAAAAGTACCTTTTTAAAAAAGTACCTTTTTAAAAAATGTATACATATTTTTTAAAAAAGTACCTCTTTAAAAAATGTATATTTAAAAAAAGGAACTTTTAAAAAAGGTACCTCTAAAGCGCCATCAAATTTTTTACATTAAATAAAAAAAGACATCATCTTTCTATAAGAACCTCTAAAGTCTATATAATTAACCCCTTTTACACTCAAACTACATAACTGATCTAGAGAGAAAAATTGGCTTGGAAGGTATTTATTTGCAGATACATATATAGAATAACTAGATAGCAAAGCCGGTTCAGTATATTACGAGTTATAACCGTTTAAAAGCAGAGATGGAAATCTTCTTTAAATTATTTTTTTATTAAAATATTATAACCTTTTTTTACTACATATTTACATACATCTAGGTGGTTAGACGCGGACTTTGAATACTTTTTGCTTTCTCCTAGAATTGAATTTTATGTCAATTAGAGTGAAAAAAGTACAATTTTGTAGCCAGTTTAAAAAAATTAATTTATCATCCCTGCTGTACATTTAATGCCTTTAGAACTCCTAAATAAGTTCGTTAAACATTTTTAAATTCTTGATTCTTATCTTGTTTGTAAATTTTCTAACAATTCTATATTTTTTTGAAATCGTAAAAAGTTCAATAAATTTTAAAAATTTAAGCAACATTTTTATTCTTTTTGTCCATTATCAACAATTTTCATTATCAAGATAACAATATGGCAGACAGACTATTAGAATGTATGAGCACGATTAATTTATTAATAACTAATAAATAAATATTGTTTTTCTTTTGCCAAATAAATTACTTTTATTTTATTTATTAAACAAGATAAAGCAGGGATGGAAAACATGTTGCCATTAATTTTTTTTTTTTGGTATCGTAGTACATACTACCTTGACCTTCTTTGTAAAATTTCAATAACAGGATCCATTTTACATTTTCGAAGATATATTAACTATGTATTCAATATCGTAACAGATGTTTATGTATCGTTTAGTTGAAGGACAACAATATTGAAGGACAACAATACTACGGAGGAAAGAAATATACTGCAAGTTCCTACCGAATACAAAGAAAAGACTTATTGCAGTCTACTAGAGGACTCTAGTTGCTTAATTTTTTTAATAACTTAATAGTTTTAAGAAAATTTTTGGGAACTCAAAAGATTTTGGTTTTTATATATTTAAATTAAATTTAGTATGCGATTTCAATCAATTCCCCTGAAATCACTAACATAGTGAAAGTCCAACAAAATAAAATACATTTGGAAGTAGCGGTTTCCACTAGATCTGCTGGAAGCCCTGAACATTTTTGGTGGAAGCCAGCAGGTTTTAGTGGAAACCACAAAATGTTTGGGTAAAAACAAACAGATAGATTCTAGTGAAAACATCCACTCTTATTTGACCAGTGCCCGCCCTTGTTCAGTAACTGACAACTTCTCGCGTCGAAAAGATGTGAAACAAAATATTCCATCCATTCTCGAAAAGTGCGAAAAAAGTGTGTCTTTAAGTCATGTCGAAAACTCTCAAAAGAGATGACGTCGTTACGTAAGAAATTTCATTACATATTATATTTACAACTCGAAGCCGATGTGAAATTGCAGACGTTGAGAACGCTAATCACAAATATCATTGACGGCGACCAAAATTTACAAGAACTAAAATATTTTTAATGACGGCGGCGAAAATACAACAATCGGCTACACCAAAAAATAATGTATAGTGCGACTTTAATGTTTGTTGTTTACAAAATAGCTTCAAAATCATTTTGCAATAAAACAAAAATAATTTTGTAGTGTCTAAAAGAAAATGGTCTAAAATTACAAATTCATGCAAAATAGGCAAAGTCTAAATTTACGATTTTGAGTGCAATCAAAAAAATTAGCAATCATTAACATGAAATCATGTGATTGCAATTAAATCGATTGCAATCTTTTACAGCTCTGCATGGTATATAATAAAAAAAAACAAATTTTCCAGCCCTGAGATAGAAATAAAGAGAGAGGGAGTTATTACTCGTAGTGAAATATTAAACTTAGTATTTTCTTTATCAGTTAAGTGATTTTAAATTAAATTTCTTTGAAATTCATAAAAATGATATGTATATAAACTTGATAATAAAACACAATTTATAAATATTTCTTTAGATAACAAGAGAAAGAGAGAAAGATAGAGAGAGATAGACAAGCCTTTTAAAATTCTCCAAAACAAAAGGTTTTTGCAAGTGATTTTATCTTTGAAAAAATCATGATTAAAGGCAAAAACTAATAAATTTTTAAACAAAGAGTTATATCAAATTATTATAACAAATTTTATGGGTATATTTATTGATTATACACATTAAATTTGAAATGTATACTACTTTTTAGCTAATTTAGTTTCATTAAAAAAATAAATATCAGAAATAACACGGCTGCACAATTTCAAAACACAGTAATAGCAAAAAATAAAATTGTTTAGGCAGCGAATAAAACGTATTTTTTAACCGACTTCAAAATAATTCTTGCAAAAAAAACCGACTACAAAATAGGTGTGGCACTGCGCCCATATTTTATCATCATGTACTTTTACGAGAACTAATTGTGTGTGCGAAGTTTCATAAAAATCGGTTAAGCTGAAGTAGTTAAAATTAATATTTAATTTTCATGGGCGTGGCACTGCCCACTTTTCTAAACACAATGTTGTATTGTAACGATAACTAAAGGAGTATGCAAAGTCGGCGTAGGAAATCTTGTAAGTCTTACGCTTGAGGTTTAAATTCTGTTCATCACTTTTATGTAAAACATCATGAGCAGCATTTTTGTAGAATATTTTAACCCTATTATTCTTTGTTATATGGGCTTTTGCACCGTTTTTTTTAAAAGGCGCAAAGAAGTCCCCTACAGAAGCGATATAACGGTTTAAAATGTTCGACAAAAATACTTGTCATACAGTTTTACTATAGATCTTCAAAGACGCCCACTTAGCACACCCAGAAATCATTAAAAACTTAAACTGTGTTTAAGGGTTAATTTCGTACTTATTCTCAATTAGTACTCAGCATAGGAAATCTTGTAAGCCTTTTGTTTAAGGTATAAGATGTGTTTATCACTTTTATGTAAAACACCACGAGAAACATTTTTGTAGAACATTTTAACCTTCTGACTCTCCATTGTAGCTGTATTTTTGTCCCTTTTTAGGGTTCCGTACACCAAAAGTGTAAAGGAACGCTATAATTTTCGCTACGCTGTCCATCTATCGGCCGGTCTGTCAGAGGCTGTTTTCTCGGAAAGCGTAATAGCCACGGACCTGAAATTGTCACAGAATATGTAAAATTTTGGCCGCTACAACAACAAACGTATGACAGTTAAAAATTAAAGGGTGTTCTAAAGCGAGCAACGAAACATGTTGACATACTAAAGTAATACACAGACACTTATATATAGACACTTTAAGTTTCCAAAGTTAGTGTTAATTAGTGTAGTCTGTAGAATAGACTACACCAATTAACACTGATATTTAAAACAATAATAATTAAAGGGTTCTCTATCAGTTAATGTCATTTTAACTATGCAATTTAGACAATTTGCTGTATCTTGGAAACCGTAAGAGACAAACTCATAAAATTAAAAAAAACGGTAAAAATAAAAAAAATCCAAAATTAAAAAATTATCAAAACGAAAAATCCCCCAAATGAAAAAAAGCGCTTAAGGAAAAAAACAGCAAAATTAAAAAAAAATCACCAAAACTAAAAAGATCGCCAAAAAACTAAAATAACTGCCAAAAACCGAAAAAGTCGTCAAAACGAAAAAAGCACTAAAACCTTAAAAAATCGCTAAAACAAAAAAATTCCAAAATTAAAAAATTTTCAAAGCGAAAAATCCCCCAAACGAAAAAGCGCTTAAAGGAAAAAAACACCAAAATGTAAAAACAAATCACCAAAACTAAAAAGATCGCCAAAAAACTAAAATAACTGCTAAAAACCGAAAAAAGTCGTCAAAACGAAAAAGCACTAAAACCTTAAAAAATCGCTAAAACTAAAAATATCAAAAGAATTAATCGTCAAAAATGGAAAAACCAACAAAACGAAAAAAAGCGCCAAATCAAAAAAAAAAAATACCAAAACTAAAAAAATTGCAAAAAACCGAAACAATCGTCAAAAATGAAAAAGTGTCAAAACAAAAAAAAAAAACGCTAAAACTAAAAAAAAATCACCAAAAAAACCGAAAAATTCCCCAAAACCGGAAAAAGTGTCAAAACTGAAAAAAGCGTCAATAGTCAAATAAATCACTAAAGCTAAAAATATCGTAAGATATCGAAAAAAAAAACGTTAGAACAAAAAAAAAGCCAAAAAATCGGCAAAATTTTAAAACCCGCCAATAAACGAAAAATCGCAAAAAAAAACGAAAAAAATCAGCAAAATAAAAAAAGCGCCAAAACAAAAAAAAAACGCCAAAACAATGAAAAAAAGTTAAAAACTAAAATTAAACAAAAAAGCTAAACGGAAAAATTGTCTAAATGATAAAAGGGCAAAAACGAAAAGGGATATATGTGTATTCGTACGAAACCCTTCGTGTGCGAGCCAAAGTTGCACTTTACTTAATTTATTATATATAAATTGGTAAAAAAAACTCCGCTTCAGCGGCGATATAGCGGACTGAAATGTTTTACAAACCAAATTTGACGTGGGATGACGGAAAATCGTTCCAAATTTTACAAAACTATTCACCATAAAATTCTACTGTAAGTCTTTAAAGACACCCAAGCTCCAGACTCAACTAACTTCGTGCCTATTCGCAATTACTATTCGGTAAAGGAAATCTTTAGGGCGAGTTTCTGACCTTTTTTCAAGAAAGGGAAAAAAACCCATACAGCGATGCGTTAGAGGTTTAAAATGTTCCACATCAATGTTCCTCATAGTGTTTTACATAAAACTGCTAAACACACCTTATACCTAAAATTTAAGGACAACAAGAATTTCTATGCCAATTCTCTCTAATAACAATGTGCAAAAGGGGAGGAGGGGGACTTTAACTCTACCTAAAACAAAGACCATATGGCAAATTTAAAAACGCTGATGCACGTGTATTTATTCTTGGTTCTTTTTAACAGAATCAGTCATCATCAGAACCTTGTCACTTTGAAGTTTTGATTTTGTTGTACAGTGTTATTTAAATAAATTTTATTTATTTAAAATTTGTTTAGTTCAGATTCTTAAAATCCTTTATTTGCTTTTAGTTAACTTAAATAAAAAACAGCTTTACAAAATTCCAATTAATTTTGTTCCCTAAGCTCTTAAAAGTTTACTACATATCTATGGCTTGGTGCTAAAAGGGCCAATGTCAATATTTACTTATTTGAGTTAGTCATTGCATAAGGTTTTTCTTGTTACTCTCTTCTATTTTGCTGAAACAGCCAATGTCTAATGTAACCCAGAACAGCTTCATAAAGTTTTTACTAGCCAATTTCACTATGAACTCATATAGAAAACTTAAACTTAAATTGCCTTTTTGTCAAAAGTCAATATTTTGACATTGACCCTTTTAGCACCAAGCCACAGATATATTGTCTCAATATGTTAGCCTTAATGTATGCTTTACAAAATGTTATGAAAAACTCAATTTAAGTTGGAAAAAGTAGGTCACTGATAGTTTTCAGCATTATGAAATAATTTTTATGCTTGTATGGGTTTTTGCTTAGGTAAAATTTATTGATTTTATATTTAACAAAATTATATAATAATGAAGCCAATTTGTTTACTTTATTTTACAAAATAAAGGAAACACCTAAAGCTATGCTCGAAGAAATCAAAAATTTGCCCAGCAGTTCTGATAGAGCTGATGATAAAATACCATACGTGAAATTTATGTCAAATGTTCTGTTTTCATATAAAATTTCATTACAAAAAGATTATCATTAACTAACTTATGTAATGCTTGACATCGCAGGAGTTAAAAACGAATGTATTATGTCAGATTATATCAGCGTTATGACGGTTTTTCTATCAGTGTAGACCTGCAGGTTATAAACTTTATTATCACATGTATCAACATTTACTCCAAAAAGTTACTCTACAAAAAAAGTGCAAGTGACAATTTGATCTCCAAAAACGCAACATGTCAACTGCGGGGCTTAGCTCCACAAAAAAAAACTGTCTTAAAACATGTTATCGAAAAATCCAATTATATAAAAGGTTTTTTTTTAATACTGACATACATATTTATTTTTGAGGGAACTCCTTTTCTGAGAAAGTAACAAAAAAGAAAAAACACGCCTCAAATAAAAATACTTAAAACAGTCAGCAAAAACACCAACTTAACCTCCTTTGAGATTTTTTATTTCAAATGTTTATTTTTACATTTTTTTTTACAAAAATATTTAGACATGCATATCATTTTTTGTCGTTGTCGTTGTTGTTTACAACCCCTAAGGACTTGGTTTTTCAGCAAAACTGCAATTTTCTACTCACTCACATCAAGGGAGAAAAATTTGCTTTCACTCCTTAAAATGTTGTTGAAAAATGAAATAAAATAATATATAAAAAAACTTGTAAAAGAGTATTTCCTTGTGCATTTTATAGTTTTTGTAACCTATTTAAATACACTAACAATTTTTGTGTTGTGTGGTGGGAGGAAGGCAAAATTTCTAACATGTTGCAACCATATGCGAGGCATTTTTTTTACAAATAATATAAAAATTGTGTAATGTTAAGTTGTAAGTTTAAATGCTTTTAAGAAATAATTTGATAAGAGGGAGAAGCATAAGGACAAGAGTGCAATTATCAGTTAATTTTTGTAAAATATTTGCTGCTTGGATAATTCTCATTTTGAGTGTAATTGTGTTATTTCACTTACTGATTTTAAAATATAAATATTGTAGTCCAAGGTTATTATTAGGGTAAAGTTCGTAATAATTATTTTCAGCCAGCAGAAATCAGCCATAAGACAATATTCCAAGTATCAAGGGAAAAATTAACGTTAATTAATTCCTCAACGTACACGGCAGAACATAACATCATTATTTTCAGAAGAACAGGTGTTAATTTTATTTTTACAAACTCATAACTTAAAATAGGATACGAGAATTACACTGTACAAACAAAAAAAAAATAGCATGGTTCTAACGACAGATTCTAAATTACGTTTAAGGTATTAGATGTGTTCAGCACTTTAATGTAAAACACCACAAGGAACATTTTTGTGGAACATTTCAAGCCTCTAAAACTTCGCCGTATGGGTCTTTTTCTACCTTTCTTCAAAAAAAGGACAAGAAACTCCGTTTCAGTAGCAATACAGCGGGCTATAATGTTCTAATATTTGCCATTAAATTCCGCTATAGATCTTCCAAGACACAAAACTCGACCTGAACGCCAGAAATCTTTCAAAACTTAAAATGTATTTAAGAGTTAATTTCGTACTTATTCACAATTTGTGCTTGCCATAGGAAATCTTGTCAGCCTTACGTTTAAGATATAAGATGTCTTCTGCGCTTTTATGTAAAACGCCACAAGGAATATTTTTGCAGAACATTTCTCTCCGCTATATCGCCGCTGAAGGCGGGTTTTTGGCTTATTTCTTAAGAAACGTACAAAAAGACCCATACAACGAAGAGTTGGAGGGTTAAAATGTTTCACAAAAATATTTCTCGCGGTGTTTTACATAAAACAGCTAAACACATCTTATATTTTAAACGTAAGGCTTACAAGATTTCCTATGCTGAGTCATTAGAATTATGTGAAAAAATTGGGAGAAATTTAACTCCCCTAAAATGAGTCCTATATAATATAAAATGAATCCTATATAATATATAATCTCAAAATTGTAATAAAAATAAACTGTTTACAGTTGAAGTAAAATTGTAATAAAGATAAACTGTTTATCCGTCCAACAAACTAAATCCTAGCCTTTAACTATTGCCAAGTTGTAATAATGGATAATAAATCGAACAAATTACAAATATTTCGGGCGACCCCATTGTCCGTCCGATTTCCACTTAAGGGCAAATTGTCAGCGAGATTAAAAAAAATAATAATAGAACCAAACCGCAAACAAGCCTTTTCAAACAACAAAAGAATGTTGAAAATCAGTTTATAAATGTAGGAGTTATTTGGGGCGGTCAAATTGCCCTCCGATTTAAAAAAAATTATGGCACAAAACTGCAAGAAAACATTTTCAATTAAAAAATAAATACATAAAAAATTTTGAAAATCGGTCCATATATGGAGGAGTTATGCAACAATCAATATTTGGGGCACGCAAATTTTGCCCGTCCGATTAAAAAAAAATAACAAATAACAATGCGGCACAAAACAGCAAGAAAACCTTTTGCAAGAAATTTTTTTTTTAAATTTGGTCCATATATGGAGGAGTTATGCGATAATCAATTTTTTGGCGGACAAATTGCCCCTTCGATTTAAAAAAAAAAATTATGGCGCAAAACTGCAAAGAACCCCTTTAAAAAAATAAAAAAATCGGTCCATATAAATATATGGAGGAGTTATGCAACAATCAATATTTGTCACAGGCAAATTGCCAGCCCGATTTTCAAAAAAGGCACAAAAGAAAACCTTAAAAAAATTTTTTTTTTAAAATCTAGTCCATATATGGAGGATTTATGCGATAGTTAATTTTTGACGCTGGCAAATTAAATTACTTCTCCGAAGGGGGTTGCAAACAAACCCTTTAAAAAATGAATTTTGATAATCGGTCCATAAATGCATGAGTTATGTGTGTGCAAACATTAATAAAAAAATACACACAAATTGATAATCTCTTATCAGAACAAAAATGGAGCACTTCTTTGTACTCTTTGCGATCTAGTTCAAAAGCGGTAGATGCTAGCATATATTGCCGTATGCAAAATCTGTCAGAAATTGGATTTTCTACAACTTCTATGATTACAGCAAAAGTCGCATTTAAGACAGGAAGCTAGATATTCACAAAACAATAAAAGAATAATAAATAAAACCGTTTGAATTAAAAAGCTTAAATTGAACGAAAGTTCCTAAATATTAATGAAAGCTGAGCGGTCAAAAAATCCCACAAGATGACCTCCTCAGCCGGAATTGATTAAAGTTAAAGGATTTTCAACTACTTTGTTGTAGCTGCCTTTTCAACATTTTTTTAAATCTGGTCTACGAGTATATACGGAGGATTTATGCGATAATCAATTTTTGGGGCAGGTAAATTACCTCTCCCAAAAGGGTTTGCAAGGAAAACCTTTCAAACAAAAAAGTCTTTTAAAAATCGGTCCGTAAATGCAGGAGTTATGTGAGTTCAAACATTAATAATAAAAAAAATACACACGTATTGATAATCTCCTTATTTTTAAAGTGGGTTAAACATAAAAAGTTCTAAGCACTGTAACTTAGGAACGAAGAAATAGAAAAAATTTCATATATATTTCTCTATTTTAGACAGGCTTGTTTGTTATGACTTTATTAAGAAATTTATTAAGAAATGTTTTAAATTTTCAATAGGGCGAAAATTTCTTATCAGCACAAAAGTGGAGCACTTCTTTGTACTCTTTGCGCTCTAGCTCAAAAACGGTAAATCCTAGGATATATTGCCGTATGCAAAATCTGTCAGAAATTGGATTTTCTACACCTTTTATGATTACAGCAAAAGTCGTCTTTAAGATAGGAAGCGAGATATTCACAAAACAATAAAAGAATAATAAATAAAAACGTTAGAATTAAAAAGCTTAAATTGAACGAGATAAAGAGATTAGTGAAGTTCATAAATATTAATGAAAGCTGAGGGGTAAAAAAATCTCACCAGAGGACCTCCTCAGGTGGAATTGATTAAAGGATTTTCAACTAATTTGTTGTAGCTGCCGTGGTCGCGAAGTCTAAGCGGTAAATAACTCTGATGAGAAGACCGGATGGTCACTGAACATGTAAGTTCAACCTTCCGTTAAGCCAACATTTTTCTTTGGACTCTTTAATTATTATATGATCTAGAATTTCTTTCTAAAAAGAATTTAATTGAACGATTAAATTAAAAACGAACTTGAGCCGAACTAATTACATAACTTTGGATAAAACCATACAGTTCGGCTAAAACTCATAAATTAAAAGGAAAATGTAATAAGTAAGATTATAAATTTCGATCTCGTACTATACATTAAAGTTTTATATGTTTATAACTTTGGTATTCAATTTTCTACAAGTTTTGTGAGGCATTATTAGACTTAAGAAGAGTAATGTCAGGCAAGTAAGTACCTCCAATTACTTTGTAAGCTCATTAAAACCTGTTACACATTACCAAAATTCTTGAAATATTGGCTTTTTCAGCTACATATATTTGTGAATATACAGAACATTTACACTTGTTATTGTTTTCATCTTTTTTCTCTTTTTTTTTGTAATCTAAGTATAAATAACACAGTGGCCTGAATTTTTGTTTGCTGTAAATGTGTGTTTTGTATTTTTTATTACAAATATCTGTTTTCGTTGTTGATGTTTTTTTTTTTTTTGTTGTGGAGGTAAACAAAAATTGCATCGCAACGAAAATGTGCACACAACATGCCAATACTGATCATCCACTTTTCTTTGCTTTTTTCCTCCAATTCTTTCAATCAGGCATCCATCTGAAAACAGAATACATATAAAGAACTAAAAAAAACTTGCTTACATTTTTCATATTTTCCGCATTCTTTTCATAAGAAATAATCAATTTGTTGTACGATAAAATTGTAAACAAAATAACAAAAAAGATATAAAAATTATTTTTAAAAAAATATACAACAACTAATAGAAAAACAATTATAAAAAGTAGAAAAAATAAAAGAAGATGATTTACTAGACATTTTTTCTGATTACGTTTGTGTTGCAGCAAAATTTTGAACGGATGCAAAAGCTAATGAGCCACACGCTACACACAGGCACGTTCAGTTCAATTTTTATGATAATAATTTGTAGTTGTTTTCATAATAATTTCGTTAAATTTATTACAATTGAATAAATACCGAAGCGAGTTTATAGTTTTTGTGTGCTTTTGGTTGCATTTAACGAGAATTTAAAAAAAAATTACATGACATGACATAATTCTAAAGTTTATGGCATATTAAAGAAAACACATTTCAAACAGATTTCAAACAAATTGCACTGTACAACAAAAGTAATTTTTTTTCTTCAAAATTACATGGCTCTAACGACTGATTCTAGCGGAAATCTGGTAAGCCTTTTGTTTGAGGTATAAGATGTGTTCAGCACTATTTTCCGACAAACATTTTTGTGAAATATTTCAACACTCTTCTAACTGTATGGGCCTTTTGGTCCCTTTTTTTACAAAAAGGGGCAAAAAACTCCCCTTCAACGGCAATATAGCGGGATGACACATTCCACAAAAATAGTTGCCATAAAATTCTACTTCAAGTCTCCAAAGACACCCAAGCTCCAGAATACACTGGAATGCCAGAAATCATTCAAAACTTAAAATGCAAATAAGAGTTAATTTCACACTAATTCACAATTACTACTCCCCACAGAAAATCTTGTAAGCCTTACTTTTAAGGTAAAAGAAGTCTTTAGCACTTTTACGCAAAACACCACGACAAAAATTTTTGTGAAACATTTTAACCCTCTAACTCTTCGCTGTATGGATATTTTTGTCCCTTTCCTAAAAAAGGGGGAAAAATTCCCCCTCCGCGGCAATATAGCGGGCTGACACATTCGACAAATACATTTACAATAAAATTCTACTGTAGGTCTTCAAATTTACCCAAGCTCCAGAAATAACTGGAATGCCACAAATTATTCGAAACTTAAAATGCAAATAAAGGTAAATTTTGCAGTTATTCACAATTAGTTCTCGGGGCATAGGAAATCTAGTAAGGCTTACGTTTAAGGTATAAGATATGTTCAGCGCTTTTATGTCAAACACCATGACAAAAAATTTGGTGGAACATTTTAACCCTCTAACTCTTCGCTGTATGGGTCTTTTGTCCCTTTTTTAAAAAAGGGACAAAAAACTCCCCTCCGCGGCAATATAGCGGGCTGAAATATTGTACAAAAATATAAGACATAAAATTCTAATATGTCTTCAAAGAGCTCTAAAATCAACTGAAAGGACAGAAATCATTCAAAATTTAAATGTGTATAAGGGTTAATTTCGCACTAATTCACAAGTAGTACTCGGCATAGCAAATCTTATAAGCCTTACGTTTAAGGTAAAAACTGTGTTCAGCACTTATATGCAAAACATAACGAGGAACATTTTTGTAGAACATTTTCGCGCGCTATATCGCCGTTGAAGGGGAGTTTTTTGCCCCCATTTTAAGAAAAGGACAAAAAGACACATTCGACGAAGAGTTAGAGGGTTAAAATGTTTCACAAAACTGTTCCTAGTGGTGTGTTACATAAAAGTGCTGAACACAACTTATACCTTAAACGTGAAGCTCACAAAATTTTCGCAAGAGATTGCGAAATTTAACTCCCCTTTAAATGAATCTCAGATGTAAACGTTCAAAATGCCGATACACGTATATACATACTATATTTTTTATGCCCTCTAATTTTTTTTGTGTTATACAGTGTAATTTGTAAATGAAAAAAAAAATAGTTCGGATAAAAATAAACATTGCACTTCTCCAGCATAATTTTTATATACTGTAACTGCCTGAATTTACCCAAGAAACTGTTTTACGAAAGTATTCCCTCTCAAAGTATGCCACTTAAGTTATTTGCAAAAGCCCCCTAAAACTATGCGATCGTTTACATAATTATCACCTTTTAATGAATGATACTTAATTATCTTTAAAAAAAAAGACTACAAACTATGGCATCATTTAGAAAACTGCCTAAAACTATGCCGTGCTTATCGATAAACTGTGCACTTCTCACTTGTTTGAATTTTTCACTTATTTATTTATTTGATATTTTATTTTGTTGTCTAAACAGGATTAAAAATTTATTAAGCTAAATCACTAGTCTTCACCTGATATATTATACAGTCTAACCTTTGCAGAAATAACAAATAAATATTTGAAAATAGTAACATGCTTTGCCATGTCACTTTGAATTTTGTATGAGCATGACTTAAATCATTTTGCTTTCGAAATGCACATACCAGTAAATTGTACTTGTAGGCGGTAATGATAACAAAAATTTTATTACATTTTTAATGTCATTTAGTGTTGATATAAATGACGCAGTAGTTACCATTCACTGGTTTATTGGAATAATAAACGTTTAATGGTATGTGAAAATATAATGAAGGCTATTTTTATTCTTTAATTTTTTAAGGTTTGAGGTGGTTAAATGTATAATAAATTAGCTATTAAAGTTAAATAGAAATACAAAGTTAATATGTGTAAAATAAAAAGTTTCAATTAAAGAAAGAATCTAGAAAAACCTAAAAACAAAATAATTTTTAAGGAATTAAATTTTCATTACTTCCAAAGTATCAATAAGCACATATGTCGACTTTTTGAGAATTTATATTAGCAACAACTAGATCTTTAAATAAGAAGAATGATCACGTGATAATATGTGCAGTAATTTATGATAGAACTCTCATTTACTTCATATTCAAATTAATATATGTACGCAGTCAAGTATTTTAACCCAAAGTAATTTTAAAGTTTGTATTTACTACATTTGTACTTGATTTAGAAAGGATATAGCGTCATAGAACTCTTTGTTTCATTTACCACAAGGCTAGGATTCCATTTTAGCACAAAAATGGAGCATCCGTTTCTACTCTTGGCGCTATATCTCAAAAACGATTGATCCTAAGAAATATCTTTGTATACTAAATTGTTAGGAAATAATATTATCTACAACTTTTATAATAACATCAAAACTCGTAATCAAGACAGGAAGTGAGATATTCGCAAAAAAAAAAAATAAAATATTTTCTGACCTTTAATCTATTATTTCGTGATGCGTATATAAGATTATATGAGACTTCCGAGAAACTTTGGCTTCGTATCTTGAATTCTGATATTTGGCATGCGTTGTTTAATTCTTTAGACAGGGCTAACAGTGAAGTCGGGGTATAAAATTCAACTTATTTTATTTCAGGAAAAATTTTGTCGACTCGAAAATTATAAATACACTGTATAATAAAAAAATTGTATTTTAAGTGATAAAGTTCTAAGGACTGATTTTGGTAGAGGGCACCAAACAAAAATATACCTGTATCGCCATTTTTAAAGTTTACATCTTAAACTTCATTTTAAGTGGAGTCATAGTAAATCTTGTAATCCTTACGTTTAAGGTATAAAATATGTTCAGCAATTTTATGTAAAATACTACGAAAAAACTTTTTGTGTGAAAATTTTAACCCTATGCCTCTTCGCTTTTTGGGTCTTTCTGCCCGTTTCTTAAAAAGCGGTAAAAAAAACTCTCCTTCAACTGCGATGTAACCAGATAAAATGTCCAACAAAAATATTTGTCATAAAATTTTACTATAAGTATTAAAAGACACCAAAACTCTAAATTCAGCTCGAACGCCAGAAATCATTCAAAACTTAAAGATTGTAGTTATTCACATTTTACACCATTGTATAGAATTTTGTAAATCTTTTTTGTGTTGTAAAGTGTTATTATAAAAGATGTTAGCACCATCGGAAAACAAACAAGAGAGAGAGAGAGAGAGAAATAGAGAAAGGCTAAAATAAATAGGTATTGAACGTTACTTTAACAAAATTCTTATCTAATGGCGTTTTCTATTCTACAAAAATATGTGATATTTGTTTACTTTTTTATTAAAAAAATAGCAATTAAAATTCCTTTAAAGGAAAAATTTCCCTTCGTAAGGGATGATAGAATAATTTCTAATAAATTCACGTCTTCAAAACATAATTATATTGCAAATTTTCATTAAAAAGGGCAAATAGTGCAACACACTTTTGTAGAAAAGACAAAATTGCTAATTATTATTTGCTTTGAGTTTTAAGGTGGCAAAAAGAGGATCACATTAACAAAATATAAACGATATAGAGAAGAGGTAAAACAAAATAGTATTGAACGTTACTTTGAAAAAATTTTTCTTTACGATTTGGCTTCGAATTTTAGGATGGTAAAACTTGTTATTAATTAACTTTTTAGTGTGTATTTGGAAAAAGCATGAGTTTTATACAAAACTTTGACAATATTTGTAAGTATATTTGGTTTTGAATTATAGAACGGTAAAAATAAGTTATCGCCAAAATTTTATTGAACGTTACTTTAACAAAATTCTTGTATAAGAATTCATTTTAAATATGGGATTGTAAAAATGTTTAATATATAAGTTTGTGGTGCGGTGTGTGTTTGTAAAATGCATGACATTCATACAAAAATTTATTGAATGTTACTTTCACAAAATTGTTAAATATGTTTTTACTTTGAATGATATAGAGAAAAGCTAGAGGAAAAATATAATGATCAGTGCTTTGCCAAAATGTTTATACATACATAGATACATATGTACATTTGCTTTGAATTTTAGAATTATATACATTGTTATACAATTTGTTACGTTTGTCTGAAAAAAAATTATAGAGCCAAAATTGTATTGAACGTTACTTTGACAAAATTATTAAATATGATTTCAGTTTGAATTTTAAGATGGTAACAAAAAGGTTCACGTCGCCGAAAAAGCAACGAGATAGAGAAGAGCCAAAACGAAAAAGTATTGAACGTTACTTTGCAAAATTTTCATATATGATTTGGCTTTGAGTTTTGCGATAGAAACCGTTTTTATAAATTAAGTTTTTTGTGTGTTTGAAAAAGTATTATATAGAGACAAAATTGTATTGAACGTTACTTTTCCAAAATTCTTAAATATTATTTGTTTTTGAATTTTAAGATGATAAAAATAGGTTAATGCCTGCAGAAAACTAGAAGTTATATAGAGAAAAGCTAAAACGTCAATGTATTAAACGTTAGGCTAACAAAAATTGTAAATATGATTTGCTTTTTAATTTTAGGAATGTAAAACTTGCTATTAATAAAATTTTTAGAGCGTATTTGGAAAAGGCATTAATTGTATAGGAAAATGTATGATTTAGCCTTGAAATTTAATATGGTAAAAATAGTTTAACACCAACGCAAAAGCAGAAATGGTATAGAGAAAGGTTTAAAGTTTTTTTTTAACAAACTCAACCCGCGAAGCGATTACCTTGTCTGCGGAAGCATTCAGGGTCTATGGCAGGAATCGAGCTCGCGACCGCTGGACTGACAGGATAGCATCTCTTCCACTCAGCCATAGGGGCACCCCAACAAAAATGTATTGAACGATACTTTGACTAAATTCTGAAATATTAACTAGAATTTACGGATGCTAAAAATGTATATATATTCAATATTTAGTGTGTGTTTGAAAAAGTATGGGTTTCATACAAAAATGTATTGAACGTTACTTTGACAATAATCGTTAATAATGATTGGGCTTTGAGTTTTTGGATCGCAAAAAGAGTTTGCCACCAGTGGAAGACCAGAAACGATGTGAAGGTAAATATGTATTGAACGTTACTTTGAAAACATTTTAAATACGATTTGACTTTGTATTTTAGGATGAAAGAAATTTTTTATTTTATTTGTAGTGTATTTGGAAAAAGTATGACCTTCATACAAATATGTATTGAACGTTACTTTTACAAAATTTTTTTAATATGATTAAGACTTGAATTTTAGCATGACTAACACCAGCGAAAAAACAGGTATTATAGAAAGAAAAATTTATTATTGAGCGTTACTTTGAGTTTTTGAATGGCAAAAGAAAGTAATACCTGAGTAAAAGCATAGAGTTTGCGACAATACATTTATCATTTCCAAATTATGTATGACAAAAATGGCTGCTTAAAGACAAGAGATCATGATATTATGAATAAAAAAACTATATATTTTTAAACGAACACACATACTGCTTGGCCTTTTTTCGGCTTTTCTGCATAAACAACCAGGGTCTTGGCAGGAATGGACCCTGCGACCCCCGACTAATAGTCTAGCACACTATCCACTACACTATGGGGGTACCCGAAGTTAAGTTCGAGTTTATGGAATTTCTACATTTTCTTTTTAAAATGTTTTCATTTATTTTTTTTAACTAAAAACATATTTCTAAAAAAATATTCACGCAAGAGTACGATTAAAAATATTTTTCTAAGAATTTTTTTCTCTTTTTTTCTTCTTTATTAGCTTCATTTAAACAAAGGAAGGCGAAATTATTTTACATTTTTCAAAGTATGTAATTCTTTTTGCTCAATCAATTTATTTTCTATTAATAAATCGAACGAAATTTGACAAAACATCGCAAGTCTAATTTTGTAAATTTTTAGCTGAGCTAAACAACTAGACTTGGGCCCTCATCGTTCGGTAGTTCGCTTTAGACACTAATCACAGCACTAAGCCCATATAATTTAAATAGGTTTGGCAATAGGTTTGCCTCTAAAGGGACCTTTAAACCAAGTCTAAAACCAACTATTCAATTGATTGAAAATTACTTTATGGTTCCTTTTTCAGTTTCAAAGTTTTGTGCAATTAAATAAATGCATTTAGTTGAAAGTTTATTTTTATGTTGCTAATTGTCTTATCTCCACTTAAGATGATTTTTTCAAAATTCCTCCGCAATAAAATAAGTGTGTGCTTCAGTGGCGCCAATTAAATTTCGATTTTCATTTGTTTTTAATTTCTACTCGTATATTGATGGGGGATTTTTCTCGTAGCATATGTGCTGATATTGATAGTCATAAATTAATAGAATAAGAAAAAATATTATAGCTGTTTAGGGGTGTAGAAATAAAGAGCTTTTTCATATTAAAAGGTCTCAAAGCAATTTAGTTAAAATTAATTGGCATTTTTTAATTGAGGAAATCAAGAATGATGAACAAATTTCCAACATTCAAGTGTTTTAAGAAATAGAAATTAATTAAGACAAGAAAACAAAATTCCAAATGGTGTTATAAAAATAATTTCACTCGGAGCAGTAGATCGATTTGTTTAATCTGGAAGTAGTGAAAATTTGGATTCTTCCTAATCATTCTTAAATAGCGTTGTCATTGCAAGAAGTTATCTTTTTCGATTCCTTAACTGGTTAAACGGGTTAAAAACAACATATGTATGTAAGCCAGGCTTTTATATACATTTTTATCTGTCTATGGTGTACTAAAATAAAAGTACAGTTTAGGAAAAAGCAAGCTTTAGCTGTAAATTTTGCTGATTGATTTTGTTTTATAGTATTATGTGACAAAGCAATGTAAACATATCAAAGCTCCAGCCAGCAGTGGCTTCCAGAAATAACGTTGATATGTTCTGCCGTGTAGGTTGTGGTATTAATTAACGTTAATTTTCCCCATGATACTTGTAATATTATTTCATGCCCAAATCTTTCCGGCTAAAGTTTTTACGAACTTAAGCGTAACAACAATCACTTAGGATTTAAGAAAAACCAATTTAGTTAGAAAAATAATCATATTAAAATAAAGTTTTTCTTATAAAAGATTTCAATACTTTTTAAATGAAATAAGAACTCTTCTTCTTGTGTTATAATAAAGCTTTTTCACAAATTAAAAACAAGAATATATTGTAATAAAAATGCAATAAAATTTTTATGTGGAAAACGTGCAACGTGAAAATTATATTTTGTATAAAAAATTGCTTCGCAAATAGAAATTAAAATAAAAAGTGAAACGTGGATGAGAGTAATAATTGGATTTTATTGCATCTTAAAAAAATAATTTTCACCTCTTTGATAATTCAAAACAGTGCGAGGGAGGTCGCAAAGTCTTTATAAAATTGTAAGTAGAAAAACTTACTGACTTGCTATCGTAAATAACGATTTTTATTGTCAAGTTGTTCTTATTAACCCTTTTACTACCTACTTTTGCTCTGAATATACACATACATATATTCTCTTCGATTTCAAACAGAAAATGTATCTTATATATAAACCTAAGAAATTTGTGAAAATATTGTCAGCTCATCATTTAATATATTTTTGTTTCACATTTTAAATATAAGAATACTGTAGAGTACAGTGGATAGTACAAGAATTTAAATTATACATTCGATATACAGTTGCCTATATGTACGTCACATGCTTGTTCTTCTTTTTCTCTTTATTGATTTTAGTTAATTGACAAAATTCATTTTCTATCATTTAATTTAAACAAATTATTCTTTTTCGATATTAAAGATTGTTAAAATTCCCAGTCACGTCTTTCTAAATAACTTAACCAAAAAAGGAGAAACAAGTCTTACACAGGACAACAAAACAATTACACAATTACTTTATAGAATTGAATTTGGTTCTGGAGAAAATTATTATGTCACAAATTAAAGAGCCTGCACCACATATGATTTGGCTTTGAATTTTAGAATGGTTCACACCAGACAAAAAAGCAGAAATGATGCAGAGATAAGCTGAAACTAAAATGTATTGAGTGTTACTTTGACAAACTTATCTGGCTTTAAGTCAAAGGATATTGAAAATTGTTACTAGTTCAGTTTTTATTGTGGGTATGATAAATATGTGAAATTCATAAAAAAAATGTATTGAACGTTATTTTGACAAAATTATAAAATATGAATTCACTTATAATTTCAAGAAAGTAAAAAGAACACAGCATCAACAGAATGATATAAAGATATGCTAAAACTGAAATGTATTGATTGTTACTTTGAGAAAATTACTATATATGACATAGATTTGAATTTTAGGATGGTAGCATTTTTCTTAATTCAGTTTGTGTTATGGTTTTGTTAAAAATATGAAATTGTTACAAAATGTATTGACCGTTACTTTTACAAAATTCTCAAATATGATTTGAATGTGAGCTTTTGAATGGTGCAAACCAGTTCACACCAGCGGAAAAGTAAGATGTGATATAGAGAACTGCTAAAAATTAAAATAGATTGAACGTTACTCCAACAAAATTAATTATATATAATTGGGCTTTGAGCTTTTGCGGTGGTAAAAATTTGTTAATTATCAGTTCTTATTATCCCTTTGATAAAAATGTATGTATATGAAATTCATACAAAAATGTGTTGAACGTCACTTTGACAAAATTGTAAGATATGAGTTTGCTTCTAATTTCAAGATCGCGGAAGGAGATTAACATTGTCAAAAAAGCAGATATGATATAAAAAATGCCAAACTAAAATGTACTGATTGTTACTTTGACAAAATTACTTCGTATGATTTGGATTTGAATTTAAGGATGGTAAAAATTTTTATTAATTTAGTTTGAGTTATGTCCTTGCTAAAAATATAAAATTTTTATAAGAATGTATTGAACGTTACTTTGACAAAATTCTCAAATATAATTTGGCGTTGAGATTTAGAATGGTACAAACCGGTTCACACCAGCGCAAAAGTAAGAAATGATATAGAGAAATGCTAAGAATCAAAATGTATTGAACGTTACTCTGATAAAATTACGATATATGCTTTCGCTTTGCCTTTTTGGCTGCTAAAATTTTTCATTAATTCGGTTTGTATTGTGGATTTGGTAAAGATATGAAAAGCATAAAAAAATGTATAGAACGTTACTTTGATTTATATTAAAAATTGATATGATTTGGGTTTATATTAAAATCAACACTCAAAATGTGAATACGTAATTTTATTTTCGTTCAGCAAAATCAGTGTTACCCTGTGTTATTGATTTTTGTAGATAAAATTTATTGTATAATTAAAATACACACGCATTAATCAAAGTCATACACGCGTAAACATATATTTTTGTACATACATACATTCATATTTATTTATGTATGTATGTACCGATGTACAAAAAAAAACAACAACCACTCATATTTAAAATTATATGAAAAGTAATTATCTCTCATCAATGGCTTCTTAAAGAACTAAATTCTCTAATAAGAAATCGTTCACAATAGTTTGACGGGGTTCACACAGGGCAATTTTTGTTGCGCAACTTTTTATTCAGCTGGGAGAAAGACAGAGAAAAACTGTGTTACTTTCTTTGTCTTTCTCGCGGCTGAATTAAAAGCTGCACAACAAAAATTGCACCGTGTGAACCCCGTCTTTGGCTGATGAATTATGGACATCGATTGCGAACATAGATATATATGTACTATGTACATACATATGTATTTATGTACATTAGACTGGTGGCTAAAAATTAAATAATTTCCAATACCCTCTAAAGAGATTCTTTTTTATGAAAAAACGCGAAGGTGATATTTTACTAAAAGTTATCTTTTTTTTAATTCTCATTAAATACGCAACAAAGAAGGTGTGTAAGTTTTATTAAATAAATTCAAAAGAAGCCATCTACACCTTTCAAACGGTGCTACTTTTATTAAAATCAGAAGACGGGTTCCATAGTTATAAAATCTTCAATATTAACAAAGTTGGATAATATGCCACAACTTTTGTTAATTGTTATTATTCAAGTTTGAAAGGTTTAGATGTCTTCTTTTGAAACATTTAATAAAAATGGCATAGGTTGCTATTGCATGTTTAATGATGTACTCGTATTTTCAACAAATATGTGATTTTGCAATATAAATATCTTCGACAAAATTTGCACAATGAAATTGGTTGCTTGCAACTTTTTGTATTTGCTAATAAGATGGGCAGGGAAGCAAGTTGGGTGGAAAAAGTGATATGAAATGCAATTTTAGTTGGTTTTCGTCAATTTTCTTTGCCGAATTTACTTTTGCACACTTGCTAATAAGCAAATAAAAAAGTGGCGTGAAGAAAATTTAACGAAATGTTTCATCGTATCAATTTAGTGCAGCACGTGTTGTTTTTAATAAAAAAAAACTCGTACGTTTTTCCATCAAAAGGGAGGCCTCCTTTTAGGGGGCGTCGGAAAAAATAACGTTTTAACGACTAGTCTAATGTATTAATATTTTTTTTATTGGAAAAGAACAACATTTCGACATTTCCAGCGGATTTATTTTGCTCTGTATGTATGCATTTACATTAGACCGATTCACCTGGTATGAAGAAGAAAAATATATTTTTTATATAAAAGTTATCCTATAGATTGGGTCTGTTTTATGACGTTTCTTAGAAAATGTTGGGGGTAATATCAGAAGATCCTTGACTTGTTTACTGTACATACTTTGTCACATAATTAGTTGAATTAATAAAATGAAATAAAAAACACAACTACACACATGAAAAAATAACAAAAACATGCCACGTGCTTCAGTTGGCTGGGACACCCAACTACAACACAAATTTTTCTGATGCCTATGCTAATACACATCGCGTAAGTAAAATAATTAATCATATAACTACATTAAAGTCATGTTGTTTCAACTTGATATAACTTTAATTCTACATGATTCTTCGTGTTGTTTCAATATGAAATTCACGTTGTTTATACTTGAAATAACACTGATTCAACATGATTCTTCGTGTTCTTTCAATATCAAACTCACTTTGTTTCAACTTGAAATAACTTTGGTATCAACTTCATTTTGATGTAACTTTGCTGGAATATTAAACCACAACAAGAAATATACTTATTTCAAAAGAAAAATGCTTTTTGAAGGTTATTGTAAAATCAGGATAAATTAACATGAAACACCCACCTATTAAGCAAAATCCCAACCGGAAAAACTCGTTTTCGTAGATTTTAACATGAAAAATTTCTGTGTAGAAAGACTTTTTAATTTAAGCGCATTTTTTCATTCGATGTTTTTTCGTTTTGGTGCTTTATTCGGTATTTTCTTTTAGTTTCAGTTTTTAGTCTTGACATTTTTTGTTTTGAAGACTCTTTCGTTTTGGCGATTTTTTCAGTTTCTTGGCGATTTTTTAGTTTGGTCGATTTTTTCGTTTTGGCGTTTTCTTCGCTTCAGCGCTTTTTGCGGAAGGAATAATCTCAATTGACTTTAAATATTTCTACTTCCAAATATTTAATTTGCATACCATCGCGATACTTCACAATGAAAAATAATCTGAATGTACCAAGTCAATATTGGTATCAATTAAAAGCCATATTTTATTAGTTTTTTTTCCATTATAATTACAAATTTTAAGAAATTTTATTTTTATTACTAAAGATTTTCTACGCAGCCGGCTTTATTAATTTATTTATTTATTACTTTATTTCCACATTTTTGTTGATTTTATTTAACTTTTAAAAACGCAATAAGGTCAATTAACTCTATTTCCCACCATGGTGGAAAATAATGCCAATCGACCTTATTTCCATTAACCTTATTACCTTTCACCAAAAATGACAAAAATCACCAAAACGAAAAAAGCGCCAAAACTAAAAGTAGTTATCACTAAAAACCGAAAAAATCCCCAAAACCGAAAAGGCGCCAAAACTAAAATAAATCGCTAAAAATAAAAATATCGTCAGAAAGCGAAAAAAAACGAAACAAAAAACCGCCAAAATTAAAAAATCTACAAAAAGTGCAATAAATTCAATAAAGTACGACTTTGGCTCGCACACGAAGGATTCCGTACGAATACACATATATCCCTTTTCGTTTTTGCCTTTTTTTCCATTTTGGCAATTTTTTCGTTTTGTTTTTTTGTTTAATTTTGGTTTTTTATTTTTGTCCTTTTTTTTTTTTGTTGCTATGACGTTCTTTTTTTGGTTTTAGCCCTTTTTTGCCAATTTTTTTTTTTTGTTTTATTGCCATTTTTGTTTTTTTACGATTTTTTTAGTTTTGTTTTGGCGTTTTTTGTTGTTTTAATTTTTTCGCTTTTCGATGATATTTTTAGTTTTAGCGAGTCATTTAAGCTTTAGCACTTTTTTTAGTTCAGGCGCTTTTTTCAGTTTTGGGGATTTTTTTCGGTTTTTGGTGATTTTTTTAGTTTTTGCGTTTTTTTTTTGGTTTTGACTATTTTTTTCGTTTTGGCGATTTTTTCGGTTTTCGCCGTTTTTTTTTAGTTTTGGCGATTTTTTTTGTTTGGCGCTTTTTTCCTTTTGGTGATTTTTTCCGTTTTTTGTAGTTTTTTCGTTTTTTGATGATATTTTTAGGGTTAGCGATTTTCTAGGTGTTAGTGCTTTTTTCGTTTTGTACGACTTTTTTCGGTTTTTGGCGTTTTTTTAGTTTTTTGGCGATCTTTTTAGTTTTGGTGATTTTATGCGTTTTAGCAATTTTTTTATTTTGGTGGTTTTTTTCATTAAGCGCTTTTTTATTTTGACGATTTTTCGTTTTAACATTTTATAATTTTGGAATTTTTTTGATTTAGCGATTTTTGAAATTTTAAGAGTTTGTCTCTACGGTTTCGAAGATGCTGCAAATTGTCTAAGTTACATAATCAAAATTACATGAACTGATAGAACACCCTTTAATTTTTATTGTTAAACACTGATATTTAAGTTTATTGGTGTAGTCTATTCTACAGACTGCACCAATTAACACTAACTTTGAAAATTTAAAGTTCTATATATATATATATATATATATATGAGTCTGTATATTGCATTAGTATTTAAGCATGTTTCGTTGCTCGCTTTAGGACACCCTTTAATTTTTAACTGTTATATATTTGTTGTAGCTGCTAAATTTTTACATATTTTGTTAAAATTTCAGGTCTGTAGCTCTTACGGTTCCCGAGAAAACAGTCTGTAACAGACAGACGGACAGCGTAGCGAAAACTATAGGGTTCCTTTACACTTTTGGTGTACGGAACCCTAAAAAACGAAAAATCGCAAAAAACGAGAAAATCACAAAAATGAAAAAAACGTCAAATCCAAAAAATTGCCAAAACACAAAAAAAACTTAAAAAATATAAAAACTAAAATTAAATTAAATCTATTATGCTTATATAATTGTAATTCTCATTTCTCTTTTGAGAGTTTTTCAACAAGTATACGAGTAGTTTGGAAACTTTTCAAACATGATGGTTAAAGATCTACTGATGAGTAAAAAATAATAATAATATAATTTACAAAGAAAAAACACAACCCGCGAAGCGATTAGCTTGTGTGCGGAAAAACACCCAGAGTCTGTGGCGGGAATCGAAACCACGACCTCTGGACTGGCAGGCTAGCATCGCTACCACTCAGCCACAGGGGCACGCATTGTCATTAGCACATAAGGAAATGCAAGCATTTATACTAGCTAATCCACAACAAATAAATATGTATACACATTTTTGAAAAAAAATGTATCTTTTTTTTTGGTGAATCGGTCTAATGTACATACATATTTTTTGTATGCCATATGTATGCATCTGTACGTAAAGAAAACAAAAATATTTTTCTTTAACGGAAATTGACAAACATCATTTTATGAATGAGAAAATTCAAGTCAGCAACAAAAATAAAAATACAATACCAATAACACACACTGCACAAACATGAGTATAAAAAATTCAAGTTTGAATTAAATTGGTCATGAGTGGGAGAGGTTTGTTGGTGTTTAGGTTTGATTTTTGTTGCACTAAGCTGCTATAAACGTTTTTATGCTTTGAAGTTGCTTACAAAAAGGGGGTTTCGTTTAGAAAAAGCAGCAGCATGTTAATAAAAGCGAGAAAAAGGAAGACGCGCACGCCTTTGTAAATCGTTTGTTTTGTTTTCATTGCTCAAGTTATGTGTCATGTTTTTTTATTTTTATTTTATCTTTCGTATTAAAAATTGTATGTTGTGTTTTTTTATTGAAAAAAAAAAAATTAAATAAAACGAAAGTATGCATGTTTTCATCACAAAGTGCGACACCTTTAAGAGAGTAACAAAGAATTTATAATATAAAAGTGTGAAACAGTGGAGCCACATTAATTAAGGCAGTGATAGAAAATAAACAATTTTGTTACATAATTCAATTGAAATATTAAAGTTTTGGAGTTTGCATGTTAACATTTAAATGCATACCATACCATTTGCGGTATACCTTTTGATACGTTGTTATATCTAAAAAATAAAAAGCAATTCAAGCAAATTATTTTTTATTCAAAAGATACATACATAGTAGAGATGAGCGATATTTCGGTGCCTGTGATTTAATCACTGTTACTGTAAAATCACGAATCACAGTTGTGACAAAATTTGTCAAGTAACTGCTACCTGCATAGTCGTTCTTTTCTATTTGTTACATGCACAAAATTATGATATTTCACTGTTGCTTATAGTATTTCTTTTTAAAATTCAAAGTATATTTTAAGGCGTATTTAAATCTGCCTTAGTATATTTCTTCAGAAAGAAAAAAAGACAGAACCGGCGTTTAGAGATGCATGTGTGTACTTGATAATGTTCACGATGTTCTTTAAAAATCACGGGATCGCTCATCTCTAATACATAGAAATCGTGGTCTAGACAAATATAAAAAAATATATAATTTATTTTTCCGATTTTCTAGGAAATGTGTCATTTCTCACAAGCAGGAATTAATTTTAGTAAAATCAAATGTTTCAGCTTTTGTGAATGCGTGACAGTGTTTCAAATTAATCTGCATCATTTCAAAGTAGCATTGCTCCGTTTTATAGGAAGGGAGGAGTCGTTGGCGTAATCCACGAGCCTTGGCTGGTAGTCAATAAAGTTCGAGGCGTCCGGTCACGTAGTTGTACTTTACTTTCTCTAACCTAAGGAAGTAGATCTAGAAGCTGTTTCATGACTAGGAAAGGTATTAATATGTTTCTTTTGTCTAATTATAGCTTGGGTGAGCTAATAGTGGTAGCGCTTGAACGCTTGGGTCTACCAACGTTGACCCTGACGAAAATTATCTTCCTCCGGTTCGTAGCCTTATACATTGAAGAGGCCATGATTTTATCTTCGGATGTGATGCCAATGACCATCATATTCTGTGTTGGATTACCTATGTACATTAACTGCTTTATTATCATTTTCCTAATCTTAAGATATGCAATAAAGTTAATAGATCATTGTCATAACTTTTGTTACTTATAGCTACTCTATTAGGATTGTTGATTGCGGACTAAGGCTTGAATGCTCTTTCTCCGATCATAATTGAGTTATTTTCACAGTTGAACTCAAACCGATTATGGGCAACCCTTACAGAAATCCTAGAAATATGGACTTGGACAATTTCAGAAGTCTTATTAACCTTCTTCCACCTCCAGTATTGTAAATAGTAGCCAGCATACAAGAGAGCTGCAACACTCCTCAACCCGTTTGTCAAGGACACTGATAGATACATGATAAGCATCGTTTAAAAAGTGGCAACCATTAAGGAAACTCCATTAATCATGGTGAACACCAAGACTTATGCAGCTACAGGCAGAATGCCGAAGAATATTTAACAAACCGAAGACCATAGATCGGGTTAACTATTAGCAGAATTTCTTTGCTTTCAAGAGATAAATCAGAAAGCCGAAAAGGGAACGTTTCTGCGATGACTTACAGAGCAACTCCGAGGTATCACGTCTGAGGAAGGTGTTCTCCAAGGAACCTGGCACGCCGGTATTCCTAATGAAGCCGGACGGTACCTTTACCGAGTGCAAAGATGAGAGCCAACGGACATCCTGTTTCAAAGGTCAGCGGAAACAGGAGGCCTTTCTTTGCGTTACTAAAGCTCCACTAAGTGGAGCAATGTGACCACAGTACTTATTCCAAAAGCAGGAAGTATAAATCACGGAACTGCAAAGGATTATAGACCATTAAGTTTGTCATTGTTTCTGTTCAAAACACTGGAGAGTAGAGTTGTGTCGCTCCGAAATGGCCCAGTTCTTTGGAAAGATTCCATAATTGGAACGGTGGGGAACGATTCCCTAAAAAGAACGGTGGGAAACGATTCCCTAAAAAGAACGGTGGGGAACGATTCCCTAAAAAGAACGGTGCGGACTTTTTGCAAATATTTTACGAAAGCAAAGAATTATTTTATTTTTATTATGTCAGAAAATGAAAATAAACCATAAAAATTGTTTGTTGACGTTTTTGGGAGCGACAGAGACGTTCCCTCGTTCCTCGTTCATTCACTGTTCAAAGTTAAAAACCAAAACCATGAACGAATGGAACGACCTAGTTCCTTTAATCTTTCGGATCGGTCGGAACAATTCCACAAAAGGAAAGATTTTGCTCAACTCTACTGGAGAGACTGGCTGATACACACGTCAGGTGACTTTTATTGCCAGCAAGCTTCTGTGGGGCGTGCAGAGCACGGCTAAAAAAAAGGGAAGACCAGCATATGTTCTGGCGTTCTTGACAAAAACGAATATGTTTTGGCATCTTTTCTGGATACAGAAGGCACATATAAGACGGTCGCTAAACGCAGACCTTTGTGAAATTGGAGCGGTCCGTCACAGACTAGAGAAGGAATATGCTCAAAGGCAGGAACATAGTTTCCAGTCTAGGTATGAGTAGTACAAAGAGGAAGGTTGCGAAAGAGACACACCGCATCGGTGGAGTTCTGCCTTCATTTTCCTCATAGAACTTTTTCGTAAATAATGTCTCCTTACAACTGAATGAAAATGGCAGATGACGTCGTGCTCCTTATCAAAGGCAATTTTATGCCAACGATAAGTAAACCCATGGAATCGGCCCTCAGGAAACTGGATTTGGAAGCCACAAGAGGGAATGGATTATTTGTACCAATCGCTACAAAATTCCAGAATTTAGACCATTACGTTTGGCTGGTGTTGGTCTTCCTATACTTGTAAAACAGCCTTTGGGAAATGATGGATGGATGCTTAAGCTGTGTATCCTTCATTAGATGTATACGATGGTGATCTGACCAATTCTCACCTATGGATCTCTTGTCTGTTGGAGGTCAGGGGACAAGAGTGCAAAGGATACCATGTCTCGCTATTAGTGGTGCAATATGCTCAACTCCTCACACCAGCCTGGAGATAATGCTTCACTTAACTTTCCTTGATGTTTATATCAAATACATATTTGCCAGGTCTTTCCTTACACTGAGAGAGGCACGACTGTGTTGAGCATGAAACGAGTCTACGAAACTTTGGAGGTAAAGTCCTGGGGAGGCAAACGGACTACTTTCATGAACTTTAACAAACACTTCTCAGTCGAGATTGCGCAAAGGGACGAGGAATGCGAAATTGTTTAATTCGATATAATACAGTTTCGTTCTTCACGAACGACTCCAAAATGGATGCTGGAACTGAGTCGTGTGTATTCTCTGAAGATCTTGACCTTTCAGTCTGGCACAAATTACCAGACATCTTCACCATGTTCCAGGGAGATAATACAGTTACGAACTGCTCCAAAATTAATGCTGGAGTTGACCCGGCGGTATTCTCTGAAGATCTTGACCTTTCGATATCGCACTGGTTAACTGAGATCTCCACAGTGTTCCAGGTAGAGATTTATGCCATAACCGAAGCTGCGAAACGAATTGAGAGGCTCAGCTCAGACAACAGTACTAAAGACAATTTTCTAGCCAGTATGGCCGCAATTCGGGCCCTTAATTAAGATAATGATGCTGGAGTTAAGCCGGGGGTATTCTCTGAAGATCTTGACCTTTCGATATTGCACTGGTTAACTGAGATCTCCACAGTGTTCCAGGTAGAGATTTATGCCATAACCGAAGCTGCGAAAAGAATTCAGAGGCTCAGCTCAGAGACCAGTACAAAAGACAATTTTCTAACCAGTATGGCCGCAATTCGGGCCCTTAATTAAGATAATTATGCTGGAGTTAAGCCGGGGGTATTCTCTGAAGATCTTGACCATTCGATATCGTACTGGTTAACTGAGATCTCGACAGTGTTCCAGGTAGAGATTTATGCCATAACCGAAGCTGCGAAAAGAATTCAGAGGCTCAGCTCAGAGACCAGTACTAAAGACAATTTTCTAGCCAGTATGGCCGCAATTAGGGCCCTTAATTAAGATAATGACATGGAGGTGCATATTAATACATTCAATCTTTGGAGCGAAAGGGGTTATACGTAGCAGACTTAAAAAGAGAGGCTGATATTTCCTTAGTTGAGCTGTCCAAGATAAGATTAAGGAATGGCTCTAAATTAGTAGAGTAAGGACAAAGCAACTCCTATGAAGGTCGTGGGAATGTACAGAATGCTAAATTCTTTTCTACAAAAGAAACTCACAATTGTTATTTGAAAATTTCTAATCAGATTAATTTCCCCGTAAGGCAAACAAAACAGCCGCTTCTATTAAAAATTATGCCTTTTAAATATTTTTCATTGTATAATTTTATTCCGAAAAATTTCTAACAACCTTGGCGAAATATTGCAAGTATTATCACCTGAGATAATAAATGATGCTTTTATATGAATAATTTACAAATTTATAAATTCACAAACTGGAATACGTAATGAAGTATACAAGTACCTAAAAGTACTCTCAGTTAAAATAAATTATTAAAATCTTAACAAAATCTACTGAAAATAAATAATTACTCACTTTATTTAAAGAAGCTCTAAACAATGAGTCAGTGCTAAGAAATAAATAGCAAAAAAGGAAAATATAAAATAATTATCTTTACAAAGAAAACAAGCATTTATGTGTTGTTGAATTTAAAATCAAGAAAAAATAGAAGACAAGAAAATATGTATGAGAAGCAAAATCCACAATTGCAAAAAAAAAAATATAACAAAGTTAATTAGTTATAATGAGCACAAAAGTTTAAAAATATTTATAATAATATGTAAAGTATTTGATTTATTATTTATTATCATTTTCTGTTGCGACTTTTTCAGGAAAAAAGAAGAAATCAAAGAATAAATTCAAGACAAGGAATATGGAAAGAAGCTGAGATCAAAAATAGCAAAGAAAATATGTCTTTCGAGGAAATCATCTTTAAACAAAAGAATCTAGTTTCTAGACTCGATCATAAGCGGCGGGATTGTGTCCAGTGGGTTCACCAAAACAATAAAATAAAACAGGCAGGAAAGTACCTGGAGAGCATGACATCTTCCATACCAGGATAATATGCTTGCCCTTTGGCCGTTTTGCATATATGTAGTTTTATAAATCCTCATTTTGAGAAATTACAAACACACTAATGCGCTGATATTTCATAATAAATTCTCATTTTATATCTAAAATTTCCCGTTAAACCAAGAAATATTTAAAAAGTTGTAAATAGAACCATCTCCGTTTGGCAACTAGCTGGCAGCACTGTTTTCTTTCATATGGCGCAAGTTGCAAGAATGCCACTTTAATCAATAAATTGCATACATATAGTGTTGCCAGTAAAATTTTTGGAACGCATTTCTTTATGGCACGATGTGTATATGCTATGCAGCATATATGTAAATGTTTTCTATGCTGCGGGTATAAAAAAATACGTGTAGCAAATACGTGTAACAAATACTGGTAAGAAATACGTATAACGACAATTTAAAACGAAGGCAACAGGCCGGTGCGAAGCTTAAATTCCTTAAGAACTCAGTACTGAAGTTTTGGTGTTTTGACGGTTTTCGGTGTTGCCGTTGTTTTCCGGGGAAGTTCTAGAATTTTGGGGAGATTTTTGTCCTACTTTTTGGGAGGTCGGCGAACTTCTGATATTTTGAGGATATTTTTGTCCTAGTTTTTGGAATCCGGGGAATTTCTGGGATTTTGACCATATTTTTGTGATAGTTTTGAGAATCCGGGGAAGTTTTGGGATTTTGGGGAGATTTTTGTTTTTAGGAATCGTTGCACCCGGTTTGTGTATTGCCTAATGGCTGGTGCCCCTGCTAAATAAAGGTGTCTCCGCTAAGCACCAAGTGTCTCGGTACAACTTTCATGCTAGTAAATAATATGCTTCTGAAAATTTTACTATTTTTAGAAAAACTGCTCTCCTGGCCACATTTTTGAGCGGGCGGGTAGCAATTAAAAGCCAGATTATATATTAAATGTATCATCTAGTACAGTTTATAAAGAAATTTGAAGAAGTCGATGGGCTTTTTTTTTAACTGACTTCAAAGATGAAGGAGGTTATCAATTCGTGTGTATTTTTTTATGATTATACACGCATAACGCTGTCATTTGTGAACCAATTTTCAATTTAATTTTTAAATCGAAGAGGAAAATTTGCTCCCCTCAAGCATAACTCTGTCATTTGTGGACCGATTTTCGCAATTCTTTTTTCGTTTGAAAGGGGTTGCCTGCATTTTGGTAGCGTAATTTTTTACCGAAAACCGGAAGGCGAAATTTTCTCCCCTCATGCAGAACTCTGTCATTCATCAACCGATTTTCAAAATACTTTTTTTGTTTGTTTTCGAAAATAGGAGGGGGAAATTTCCTCCCCCTTGCATAACTCTGTCATTTGTGAACATATTAAAAAAAAAATTTTTTTGTTTGAAAGGGTTTGCCTGCAGTTTGGTCCGATAATTTTTTTCCCGAAAATCTGAGGGGAAATTTGCTCCCGTCATTCATAACTCTGTCATTTGTAAACCGATTTTCAAAATTCTTATTTTCTTTGAAAGGGTTTGCATGCAGTTTGGTACCGTAATTTTTTTTCGAAAATCTCTGGAACATTCCATTTGATCTAACGCAAAATTGCGTCCGTTTTGTAATCTGTTCCATAAGATCTTCGCATTGAAATCAGGCTTTTTTGGCAGAATTATTTTTCTTAAGCGATTAATTTAGAATTTCGTAGAAAAATTCGCTATATCCACCCATCGCTGGATGTAGCGCACATAGAATAGGATAGAATAGAATAAGGAAAGATCTGATCCAAAGAGCGGCACTGCGACATCTAGTGGATCTTTTGTTCATGACTCTTCTTATGAAAGTCAGTACAGAGTTTGGAGAAGCCCGCTTAATATCATCCGAACACAGAAACTCAGAATGAAAAACACGCCTTCTACTATTACATAAGATGATACACTCACGGAGAATTTGTCCCGTTGGCTCATCCTCTTCCAAGCATAAACGGCACAAGGATGAACGAACTTTTTTTTTACGAGAAGCAACACAATCAGGCAATTAATGCCTACCAGTTAATTAATTAATGTGTTACCTTCTTTGGGAAAGGGATAGTGTAGAGAGAACAAGTGGTGAAGAGTGGGAGAGAGATAGAAAGCTTAATTAATTTACAACCCTGCTTTTTCCACAGAGGATAGTTCAGCCTAAAGTGACCAGAGAGAAAACTAGTAACAATCCGTAAATCATTCCTGTTGAAATTCAGGATGCCACTATATGAAAATGGCTGCATCAATGCCTTGGCTTGCCTTAAACCAGATGAAGCCAGTCACACTTCCTTTGCGGTCGATATTTGATTTCCTTTGATTAGGGACTTGACAATCAACCAGTTTACGCCACAAAAGGGCTCTGGGCCCATAACAGGAGTAGCCAATTCATCTGTCTCCTCGTTACCGGGATGACCAATGTGGCCAGGTATCCAGTAAATGGAAACCTTGTTTCGTAACGATAGCTCCTGTAGTGAGTCAAAGCACTCTAAAACAAGCTTAGAGCGAAATTTCCAAGAAAGGAGGTGACTTAAGAGCTGTCTACTATCGGAAAAGATAGCTACATATATGCGCACCCTTAATGCCCCTACTTAAATTAATATGAACATACTTAGTGAACGCCAGTATTTCCGCCCGAAATACGGTAGGCCATTTGCTCATGGACACAGAGATTTTCACGTTGGGTCCACAGACTGCAGCGCCAACTCCATCTTCCGTTTTGGATCCATCCGTATACAAGCATAAACTTCTGGAATCCAAAGTGGAACCGTTTTCTTCCCACGTTGCCTTAAGGATACAATTCCCATTGAATCTCTTGTCGAACCTATGTTCAAAGTTTATCCCGTCACTAGGCATTCCTACCAGCCCTCTGCAGGGCATAGTACTCAGGATCGATGAGTACCCGTTGCCGATACGACGGGCAGAGTTCCCTAGACATGTAGCGTGCATGCTTTAATCGATTTAAAATTTTAATTGCAATCATTTCTGAAGTCTATTCTTTTGAAATATGGAAAAAGAGAATTTTTTGTTCTGAAACATTTTTGAGAAAAACGTCCAACAATTAAGCTCTAGTTTTGTCAAAATTGGTCCATTTTTCAGCCTCATTTTAAATTCTTGACTTTGATTTTCTTTCACGACTACACGAATTGAGATAACTTAAAAATTACTTCTGCATAATATTACCAAAGATTTTGTTAAAAATCATAAACTATTTATTTGAAAATTTTTGCTATGCTTTTACCTAAGATATTAAGGAAATCAGGAACAAAGTCGAGGCCTAGAACAAAAATTTTAAAATTCAAAGCCAAATATCTTTAAAAATATTAAAGTTATCTTAATGAAATAAAAATAATTTTTTTTGTCTATTTATAAGCTTTAAAACAAGCTTAAATTAAAATCGGATAATATTTGTAAAAGTTATGAGGCCAATAAGGTTTTTCATGCCCAAGGTCAACTTTGACACCCTGTAGCTCACCGTATGTTTCAACAGGGTGGTCCAAGTTTCAACATTCGGAAAGCTTAGGTCCTCCTCTATGATTTTTACATTCATCGTTCTGTAATCGGATCTCAAATTTTAAAGATACAGATTTATTACTCTTTTTTTCCAAATTGGAATCACTGTGCGACAGAGGGTACGCCGAAGACGAGAGGAACATCCTTCCAACCCAGTGTCCCATGACACTGTGCGTTCTTTTTTTATCTTAACTTCCGTACTCTCTTTCACTTATATACAATTTTAATAAATTATTCAAACCAACCTTGAATATCACGGTGCAGTTAAACGGATGAGGCAATCCAAATAGATATCATAAATATTTTCTTAGTTTTTTATTTGAAACATACCTGCAATGAAAAGAATAATAAGAAAAATTTGTTAAAATAACAAAAATAAAAATATTTATCATAAATTTAAAACTTAAATTTTTTATTTACCAATACAAATATTTTCATATTTTGCAAAAAATGAATTTAAAAAATAGCTTGACACATTTCTTTTATTTTCTATAACGAAAGGAATGTGTAAATTAATTTAATTGTGTATTTTAATTTAAATGGATTTATGTTTGAATGTATTGCATATCTAAAACATACTATTATGTATGTATGTATGTCCATTTGACGTTCGTTCATACATTTTGCAAATTGATCTAAAAATTAACATTTGAATAAATTACGAAATACACGGACAGATGAATGGACAGCCAGCCAAATTGATAGACAATGACAAAAGGCCTTTTCTTATACTCGTATGTAGTGCTGGAATTAACACATAAATAAATATCAGATTGAGAAATAAAAAGATCAACAATTGATGGCAACAAAGAGTAAATTATGGATGTGAATATATCTTTCTATGGGCAAATAAATATTTAACCTTCATTATTTTGTTGATTTGATTGCGAGCATTTAAATCGATTTTTTTTTATTATTATTTGAAAAATAGTTTTACGTTATTAATAAAGATTTTTGTTTTATCTATTCACCCTTAAATCTTGCGAAAAAACCCGATTGCAAAACAGGCATGGTACTGCCCACTTTTCTAATATTAATGTTTTATTGTCTCGTCAAGTTAATGTATGTGCAAAGTTTCTTAGGAATCGATTAAGTAGAAGTAGTTGAAAAATAATACTGATTCTATCGTTTGGGCGTGGCACTGCCCACTTTTCTAATCATAATGTTGTATTTTCACGAAAAAAAACTAAACACGTATAAGAAGTTTATTAAGAATCGGTTTAGATAAAGTAGTTGACAAATAATATGTATTTACTTTGAAGGGTCGTGGCCCTGCCCACTTTTTACCATTGGACATGTTCTGAAGAACATTTCGTTTTGAAATCGCCAAAATTTCAGGAAAGAGTTCAGCTAAAAAGCTCACACTTTTTTAATTAGTTGTTATATTTTAGCTGTTTGAGATAGTTTATCCGAACTTAACTTCGAATGCACTAAATTGAACATGACCGCATAATGTATTATAAAAAATTCAAGAAGTCGGTTAAAAATAAGATCTCTTACTAAATCATTCACAAGGAATTTGTGTAAATGCGAAAGTCTGGTAGCTCTATTCAATAAATACAATACGGGCGATGGCGACACTCAAGAGTAAAAAAACTATACAAAATATATGAAACAAATAATTTTTGGAACAGGTGGAACCCCTGGGGCACATCCAGAGCAGTAAATTTTCTAAAACCGTGAAAAGACCCGGTAAAACGCAAAAAATCGGTGAAACGAAAAAAGGTCGGCGTAATGGGAAAAGTTTCCGAAATGAAAAAAAAATGCAAAAATGGAAAGAGTAGAAAAAAGAAAAATCACCAAAACAGAGAGAAAAAATTGTAGAAAAAGTGTAAAAGCCACCAATATTAGAACAAGAATCACCAAAAACAAGAAAATCGGCAAATTGCGAAACTCTGCAAAATTAAAAAATTTCGCTAAAATAGAAAAGATTTGCCAAAACGAAACAGAAGTTGCAAAAACGAGAAAAAATCGCTTAAGCGAAATAAGTATTAAAAACTGGAAAAGCCCGCTAAAGCGAAAAATAAATCGCCGAATCGGAAAAAATCCCCAGATTGCAAAAAGCGATGACACAGAAAAAAATCAACAAAAAGAAAAAGGCCCCCCAACAAGCCGGAAGAAATTACCAAAACGTTGAAAAATTACCAAAACGAAGAAAAATCACCGAAGCGTGAAAAATTGCAATAACATAAGCGAGTCGCGAAAACGAAAATAGTCGGCAAAGCCAGAAAAAATCACCAAAAAGGGAACAAAACGCTAGAACGGAAAAATATGGTTAAAACGAGAGAAAATCGCTAAAGCGGAAACAAATACTTACACGAAAAGAAAGTCACAAAGGCGGAAGAAAAAATGCCAAAACGGAAATGAATGGCAAAAACGGAAAATAGACCAGAACAGAAAAACCAATAAAACAGGAAAAAAAAAGTAACCGAAACGAAATATATCTCCAAATCGGGAAAAGTCAACAACACGTAAAAAATAGTTGAACGGAAAAAGTAAATCGCCTATACGGAAATAAATCGCCTATACGGATATAAGTCGCCTACACGGAAATAAATGACCAGAAGGGAAATAAATTGCTAAAAAAAATAAAAAAGAAAAATATCCAAAAACGAAAAAGCCATCGCCGAAACGGGAAAAACCGCCAAAACAAGCAAAAAGCGCTAAACGAAAAATAAATAGATAAGACTCAACAGATTTTGTCAACAGATCGAGCCCTTAGAATAAAAGGCTTCCAACTAATATTTTGGCCAAATTGCCGTAGCCAGTTAAAAATGGTTCCAACTACGAGGTGTCACAACTTTCGCGAAAAAGCAGTTCCATATGCTATCTTAAAATGAAAGTAATAGCTAAAATTAATTCTAAATCAGAGATTTGGTTAATATATTGATTTAGAAAGGTTTTTTTTTTTGCAATTAGAACTTTGTTTTACTTTATTTCACATGGCACCTTTTTATTCCAAAGCTCGAGATGTTGCCAGTTGCAATTTTTCCATAGAAAAATAGTATCATCTACAGATTATTCTCTGGATAATTTATCCAAATTGAACAATGTTGTCATTGGAAAATTTTTCCTTTTAAAAATGTTCCTGAGAAAGTTTTCAATAAAAAAAAGTACAAGAGGTATCGTAACGGCACTCTCTTGGAAAGAAATTGCAACAGTTGCATTTACGGATTGCTACTTCCGCAGTAAAAAAAAAGCTCCAAAAAAATATATACACACCCTCACATCAGTAACAATCAGTCGCAATCAGTCGCAATCATTCACAATCAGGCGCAATCAGTCACAATTAGTCGCAATCAGTCGCAATCAGTCGAAGTCAGTCGCAATCAGGTGCAATCAGTCACAATCAGTCACAATCAGTCGCAATTAGTCGCAATCAGTCGCAGTTAGTGACTGATTGTGGCAAACAGTCACAATCAGTCACGATCAGCCACAAAAAAAATTTCATAAATGCTTTTGAAAGAAACTGTACACGCAGTTTATTAGCCCTGTCCCTCACCTTTAGTTTCCGCCAGGTTTGATTTCCTGAGGAAGAAGGGTTTGGACACAGTGAGCGTATTTGTAGAAAAAGTCTAAAGTTTAGTACGAAATACTTAAAATACGTATATAAAAAAAATCTCGCATGCAATATTTTTTAAAAACACATTTAACTCGGCATATTTATCTTCACACACATTATGTTTTTGTATATTCTATAAATTTTTATTTTATTCAATTGCATCTTGCATGTTTGTCTGTCTTTTTGCTCTATTTTCCACTTCAATTGAAATTATGCTGCCAATTTTTTGTGATGACAATTTAAATAAAACGGAAATGTAACAGTTTAAATTGTCAATTTCGTTTTTAGTTTTATAGAAAATAATGAAATATAATACAAATACGTAACAATATATAATTTGTTAAACTATTTTTTGTTTGCCTTCCATATAAAAATTGCAAATCATGATATCATTATTGGGCGGTATTAGTTAGAATGTCGGAAAAGGTTAAACAAATAATAAATAATAGAAAATATCAATTACTTAATAGCAAATACAATAAATTGTTTGAGTCGTTTTTTAGTGGAAAAAAAATTTATTTGTAGTTCCTTAAAACAAATAATAGGTTGATAATAACATTGTGTTGTTATCCCACCAAGACATGATCGATATTATACATTTGCTGGAAATGAGTTTACTAAACTCGAAAATGAGCCAAAAAATTCGCAAAAGATGATTGATCATATTTATTCCGAATACATACGCAATTTTCCGAAAATTTTTCTATTAATAACTATTCAAAATTGCACCATAAAATTCCATACATCTAGTGGAATCATTTAATACTTATTCGAAAATACATAATATAAACATCTGAAACTCATAAATTCACTGAAGAAATCGAAAATTCACAAAAAAAGGAAAGTTGGTTCAAAGGAACTTGAAAATTCTCTGATAATACGATAAATTAATAAGTAATGGGTGATTTTATAAGAACTATCTGAAAGTAAAAAAAAACACATAAAATTCAGAAAAATGCATGAAATATTTATTTGGATCGATAGTTGGGTCGATATAATTTAATGTTTGAAGATTATTTCATGCAAATGTTGGCCGCGGCTGCGCCTCAAATGGTCCATCCGCTTAGTCCAATTTTGGCATACTCTTTCCAGCATTTCGGCCGGTATCTCACGAATAATGTTGGCAATGTTGGCTTCCAGTGCGTCAATCGAAGCGGGCTTGTCGCTATAGACATTAGCCTTAACATAGCCCCACAAAAAATAGTCTAGAGGCGTTAAATCGCACGATCTGGGCGGCCAATTGACTGGTCCCAAGCGTGAAATAAACTGTTCACCGAACTCGCCTCTCAATTGGTCCATTGTTTCGCGTGCTGTGTGGCATGTGGCACCGTCTTGTTGAAACCACATGTCATGCAAGTCAAGCTCTTGTTATCATCGCACGGTAGCGCTCACCATTCACAGTAACGTTGTGATTCGCATCATCTTTGAAGAAATACGGCCCAATGATGCCGCCAGCCCATAATCCGCACCAAACGGTTGTTTTTTGTGGATGCATTGGTAGGTCTTGCAATGCTTCTGGCTGCTCTTCACTCCAAATACGGCAGTTTTGCTTGTTCACGTATCCATTCAACCAGAAATGAGCCTCGTCGCTGAACACAATTCTTCGATAAAAAAGTGGATCTTCATCTAACTTTTCAAGAGCCCATTCACCAAAATAAAATTCAATAATTTGCAAGCGTTGTTCGTTTGTAAGACGATTCATGATTAAATTATAGACCAAACTGAAGATGTTTGACAGTGACACAAGATACAAAACGTGCGTGAGCTTTCAAAACTAGTGTTGCCAAAAAGATAATAGCAAAAAAATCACCCGTTATTCTAAAAATGCCAGAAATGTGCCCAAGCTTCATCAGAACACTATAACTCCGCTAAAAAAATAGAAAACTCGGAAAAAATTCAAGTCACTCCGAAAAATTCGAAAATTCGAGATATTCACCTTAGTAGTTTCACGAAAAAAACCGTTTGAAAAATTCAAATTCATGGAAATAAATCGAAAATTCGACCATTTGAAAAATACACCAAAAGTGAGCCAAGTACATCAGAAACACATAATTAAAAAAAAATACCGAAAACTCGGAGACAATATTATTAACTCCGAAAAATTCACGAATTAAACATTTGGCATGTACATGGTGAGTATTACGTGTGTTTTCGAAAAAGCAGCGCAATTGCTCTACATCAACTAGAAAAATAATTTCAATAAAGAAATCGAAAACTTTCAAAAACCAAAGTTACTCCGAAAAATGTTAAACTTCACCGAAAATTCAATATTAAATATGTGTTCGAAAAATACTCCAGAAGTGTCCTTAGGTAATCACAGAAACATATCTTCACTAAAGAAATCTAAAACTCGGCAAATGCTTAGTTTACTCCGAATAATTGGACTGCCTAAAATCAAAGATACTCCGAAAAATCCGAAAATTCTACGAAAATTTTAAAAATGCACACGCAAGTGCCTTAAGTCCAGCAAAATTAGGTAATTTCACTAAAAAATCGCAAATTCGCAAAAACTTATAATACATATTTCGAAAAATTCGCAAATATGGAAATTCGCAGCTTAACGCATTTTGGAAAATGTTCAAAAGTTTGCTAAAATAGGCCAAAAACACACACCTTCTTTGAAAAATCTAAACGTATTAAAAAAAATCAAAATCACTACGAAAAATAAAAAAAATTCTCCGCAAATTCCATAATTAACACATATTCCAAAATGCACAAATCTATCTAAACAAATCAAAAACGCGACAAACATCCAGGATACTCTGCAAAATACGACTATACGATATTTAATACACATCCAAAAATTCACCGAAATTGCTTCAAATACCGCAGAAGGACATAATTTCACTAACGAAATCGAAAACTCTCAAAATCCAAGTTACCATAATAATTGCAGTAAAGAATTGGAAAAGTAGAAAAAAATTTCCTCAAAGTTACTTCGAAATTTTCGAAAATTAGTTATTTAACACATTTTTGAAAACGCTCCTCTAAGAGTTTCTCAAAGCCAACAGTAACCCATAATTCAGGAAAGAAATTAAAAATGACAACAAAAAAAATTTCGAAGTTACACCGAAAAATTCGATATTTAGCACATTTTTGAAAATGCTCCAAAAAGTACTTCAAATTCGTTAAAAATTCACCTAATTCCGATAAATTAGCAAAGTAAATTAATAAGAATTTTTTTTCGGAATTACTCCGAAAAATTTGCATACTCAATATTTAATAATTTTTCCAGAAAGTTCTTTAAATCCGGCAATTGAGCATAATTTCAGTAAAAAAAATTAAAATTAGCAACAACAAAATTTCAAAGTTACATATTCGAAAAACTTCAATTTCAAAAAACGTTTCACTTAGCAATCTTAGTTATTCCCCTTTTTATTTATATAAAAAAAGTGTTGTGGGTTTCAACTGGAAACCTTTTTCCAAGTGCTGACATTATTTACAGTATTTAACAAAATTAATCATGCGTTTTAATAGTAAATTATTAATTAAATTTTATAATAATTATTTAAAAATTTAAATGTGATGTTAATTTCTTTATTAAATTATTCAATAATCGGTAATAAAAAATGTTAGTAATTATATTTTTTTTTCATACACAAATTAACAAGTGATGGTCGAGTGCTTCATTTCCACAAAAAAAAATAACTGAATAACATGTTTTCTATACTTTTTTGTTTGCATATTTAAACAAAAATAAAAATAAAAGAGTTAATGAACTTTAAACTTAAATATTATAAAATATAAAACCACGCACACAAGGAAGCTACAATTTGAAGCACGCAAGCAAACTTTTAAACAAGACAGACTACCTTTAAAAATATTGTATAAACAAAAATATTTTACATGTTTTTGTTGCACCTAAAAATAAACGTAATTTGAAAGAAACGTCACAGTCATAAATATTGAATTGAACAATTTTCAATATTGTCTTACTTTTCGAATTTATATTTTTATTGTTGTTCCATTCCCATGATCCATAAAATGTTTAAACAAAGGCAGAGACATTTTATTTTTAAACTTAAGTATCTTTAAGAATAAAAATATAAAAAAGTTATGTGTAACAAGATTATTAAAACGCGAAATGATAATAAATAACACACACATACAAACAAGGAAGTTATTAATGTTTTCTTCAATTAAAATTTTGGCATCAGGCGTTAAAAGATTTTGCAATATTTTCCAATATTGGAATGTTTTTTTTAGGCGGATAACTTTAAATCGGCAACACAGTTGCTTGTGACAGCCGATTTGACAGTTCTAGTTGGTATTTGTGATTAATTGGATTTGGTAATTTATCATGCCGCACAGTTTCATATTCTGTGGATTTTAGTTTCTGTTTTCATCTGTCAACTTTCTGTGAAGAGTTGCCAGTCAATTGATTTTTCTTGCTAGACTGTTTGGAGCTGCCACATGTTTTTTTTACATTTAAGCACGCATATACAGTCGAGAATATCTATATAGGACCTGCTCACATATTACATAACGCAATTTTCGGCGTTTTTAGGACATCAAAACGTTGAGGTCTGATAAAAACTCGATTTTCGAAATCACTAACTTCTGATTTTTAGATTGCGGGAAGTTAAAAAATCAGATGTCATACTAAATATCTGCTTGTAGGATGGCAAATAGTTTGTATAACGCACTCGTTTATGCGTCCAAAATATGTTTTTCCCTATTTATACTTTAATTAGAAAATTTCGGAATATTTTCGATTTTTTTCGGACTAACATCGAATGTTATTTTTTGTAAATCTTTAATTTCTTTATTGAATTTATGGACTTTTAATGGATTTAAGAACATTTTTTTAACATTTCCAAAACATTAACCATCGACTTTTCGGAGAAATTTCGAAATCAGTAGAGCAATTGAAATTTTTGGGAAATTATGTGTTTCTGCTGGATACAAGGCCCTTTTGGGACATTCTTCAATTACATATTAAATATCGAATTTTTCGGAGTAAATTCAATTTCATCGGTGTTTCCGTTATCTTTAGTGAAACTATGTTTTCCTGATGGACTTGGGGCAACTTTGGTGTATTTGTCGAATGCGTATTAAATGCAGAATTTCCGGAGAATTTTCAAATTTTTCGGAGTAACTTTGATTTTTGTAAGTATGTATCTTATTTTTTCCGTAAAACTTTGATTTAGGGGTCATTTGGAACATTTTCCGATTTTCAGAATTTCTACTTAACAAATGTACAGTATATGAACTTTTCGGAGTACATAAATAACATTTTTTCAATTTATTTAGTGAAATTATGTTTTTTCTTATTGAATATCAGATTTTCGGAGAATTAAAAAATTTTTCGGAGTAACTTTTATTTTTGATAGCTTTAGTAAAATATATATGCTTCTGCGGGATTTGGGGGAAAGACAATTTCGGTGTATTTTTTTTAATATGTACATATGTATTAAATTTATGTACATACTAAAAATTTCCAATTTTTCGGAATTAGTTAAATTTTGGAAATTTTTTATCTTTTTAGTGAAATTATGTTTTTCTGACAGACTTACGGCACTTTTAGTGCATTTTTTTAATATGTACATATTAAATATAGAATTTTCGAATTTTTCAGAGTAAATTAAATTTTTGAAGTTTTTGATCTCTTTAGTGAAATTATGTTTTTCTGACAGACTTATGGCGCTTTTAGTGCATTTTTCGTGTCCGTTTGAATTTTTAGGAGTAACTTTGATTTTTGGCAAGTTTTAGAGGAATTGTGCGTTTCTGGATGATAAAAGACACTTTGGTGCATTTTTCGAATATGTATTAAATGTTAAATTTTCGGAGGATTTTTCGGAGTATGGGCCTATTCACGTATTACGTAACGCTTCACGGGGGGGGGGGGGGTGGGGTCGCTGTTAAAAATTTGTTACTAATTTATACTGAAAATATTGCAGAAAAACGTTAAGAGGGAGGGGGAGGGTGGGTAGAAAGTCCGAAAATAGCGTTGCGTAATATGTGAATAGCCTTAAGATATTTTGATTTATGGTAGCTTTTTAGTTTCTTTAGTGAAATTATGGGGAATTCTGGTGGGTTTTTTCTAAGAATTTTCAAATTTATATTAAATATCGAATTTTCAGAGATTTTCGGAGTAACTTTAATCTGTTGTTAAAAAGCTTTAGGGGGAATGTTTTGTTAAGCTTGGCATATTTGTTTCAAAAGAAATTTATATGCTTCTTATTATACAACTGTCATTTCGAAAGATTTATTTATTTCCGTAAAATTAAAAAAAAATTCATTTGCTGAAATAAATTTTTTCCTCGACCGTGTTCTGTGGCGATTCAAATGTTGAATACAAATATATTCTGAAGTGATTTGTTTAGGAATTTCTTTGTTTAATTTTTAAAATGCGTTGTTGCTGCTCTTTTTCATCCAGCTATTTATTTTCTGTATGATTTTACTGTCTTGTCAAAAATTATGAATTTTTATTGCAGCAAACTGAATAAGACACAGACAGGATGAACTAGAGAAATTATACATATTTGAACATTTCATACCATAAATGTATCATGAAGTGTTAGAGAAGAGGCCAAAGGGTGCAAGTGGTAAAATTCTGTTTGCATTCTAAAGCATTTTGTTGCTTTTTTTATTTATATGTACCAGTAGTATTTAGTATGTGCAAACGGAATGAAACTATTGTGGGAGATGATGAGCAGCTGCTCTGCATTATTAGCAGCAACAAGCTGCTGCAGTAAAACACCCATAATGAATAAAGACTTTTTGTTTTATTAATGTCACTGTTGTTGTTTATAGTCTTATTAAATCACAAGACAAACAACAGAAAGACAGGCAGACCGACAGACACATTAAATTGCGTAGTAGCATAATATATATAAATTTCTTTTAACATTTTATAATGGCAACTATTTTAAACAATAACAATAGTATTGTATAATTTTTAAATATTTTTAAATATTTATTCAAGTGTTAGCAAACAAAATTATAACAAAAATTGCTAAAGATTTTACTTTTTAATATTTGTCGTTTTTATCAAATATATCATTCACTTTTTCGGTGTATAAATTTTTTAAATAAAAATATGGCAGCACAAAGTTTTTTATCTTAGTTTTTATTACAAATACTCCGAAGAACTCTAAAATATTCCACAAAATAAAATAAAAACAATTTCGCTAAAGATATCAAAAATCGGTTATATTGATTTACTCCGAAAAAACTTTAAAAGTCGACATTTAATATGCACATATTCGGAAAATGCACCAAAAGAGCCCTAAATCTACCAAAAACATATAGTTTCACTGAAAAATCACAAGCTACCAAAAACCAAAATTACTCCGAAAAATTCGAAAGTTCGCCTTAAATTTCAACACTTCATACGTCTCCGAAAACTACACCAGAAGTGCCGTAAATCTGTCGGAAAACATAATTTCACTATAGAGGTCGAAAGTTCGGAAAAAGTTTAATTTATTCCTAAGAATTCGAAAATTCAACGTGTAATACGTGACATACTTATTCGAAAAATACACCAAACGTGTAAAGCGCCCTGAGTACATAAAAAAACATAATTACGCTAAAACAGTAAAAAAAAATTATTTATGTACTCCGAAAAATTTGAATATGTACAAATTCGGAAAATGTACCAAACGAACCCTAAATCTACCAAAAACATATAGTTTCATTGAAGATATTACATGCTCCCAAAAACCAAAGTTACTCCGAAAAACTCGAAAATAATCCGAAAATTCGTCATTTAATACGAGTTCGAAAAATAAACCAAAAATGCTGCAAGTCCAATAGAAAAACATAATACAGAAAAACTGTAGAAGTCGAAAACTAGCAACAATTTAATTGACTCCGAAAAATTCGAAAATTCAAAATTTAGTACTACTTGGAAAATTACTATTTGAAAAATTACTATTTGAAAAATTCACCAAAAGATCCTTAGGTCTGCCAGAAACATATAATTTCAATAAAAAAATCAAAAGCTAGCGAAAATCAAATTTATTCCGAAAAATTCGAAATTCTCCGAAAACTCAACTCATAATACGTATTCGAAAAACACACTAAAAGTGCTGAAGTCCACCACAAAAACATAATTTTACAAATAAAATCGAGAATGTGGATAAAATTTAAATTACTCCGAATATTTTTACAATATGTGTTAGAAAAATCTACCAAGTGTCTCGTATGTCTACAGAAACACACGATTTCCTTTAAAAAATCGAAAACCAACTTCAAACATTTGAAGTCGAAAAAAAATTCTTGAAAAAGCTCCTAAATTTCCTTATACAACTATAGTTTAAGTAAAGAAATTGAAAATTCGTAAAAAATGCGCTAATTTCGACATTTAATATGTATTTGAAAAAAGTCCCAAAAGTGCTCTGTATCCATCAGAAGCACATAATTTCACTAAGCATATCGAAAACTCGCAAAAATCAAAGTTAATTTACTAACTTCGAAAATTCTTCGAAAATTCAATATTAAAAATATTATTAAAAAAGTTCCTAAATTTCCTTAGATTCACCAGAGACCTATAATTTCAGTAAAGAAATTGAATACTCGTAAAAAATCAAAGGTACACTCCGAAATATTCGAAAATTTTCTGAAAATTTCCTATTTAGTGCATTCTTGAAAATGTTCCGAATGTTTCTTAAATCCGCTAGAAATCCGTAATTTTAGTAAATAAATTAAAAGTTTTACAAGAAAAAATTTCGAAATTAGTCCGAAAAAGCCGAAAACACTCCGAAAGATTCGGATATAAAGTATAAATTGTGTTGTATACATACACTCTAAGACATTACAACAAATTTACGATCATATATTGTCTAAATTTGTGTTCAAAATTTCTCCTTGTCTAAAATTACATCGATTTTGTGTTATTTTATTAAAAAAAAAACTTTCAAATTAAACATATTTAGTCCAAGTGGAAACAATTTAACATAAAGTATAATACGGCTATGGCAGATACGTCAGACTATCAGTCAGGAGGTCGCAGTTCAAACCTGCACGCAGCCAATCGCTTTTTTAAGTAAAAACATTTTGTTCAAAAATAATGAGTGTGTAATTTCAGGTCGATAATAATCGGTAAAGTGTTGCCGACTATTATCGACCTAATTTTCAACAAAAGTGTTTTAGAGTGTATATATGTTGTCAGTTGCTGAGAGAATCTGCTCCGGCGTCTCTTCTGAGACTCCCCTGAGACTGTATTAACCTAAGGTAATTTTTGTTCATTAACAGTAACTTTTGGGATTTGTTTAACGTAATGAACCGGTTTGGTTGTCTTAGATCGTGATGGCGAGAAAATCCCATATAAGCCAGGGAACTATTATACTCTTTGACATATCAACGTGAAATGCTAAAGAAGAGTTCCTGGCTAGACAGTCAGCCCGTTCGCTTCCAGCATGACCTTCATTGTCAGCCAACCATTATAAAGTTAGTTTATTTTCAGCGCTAAGATTGTTGCACAATCCATGATAACACCTGACATTATCTCATTAGAGATTAATAAGGCCTTGGGCACTGTCAGGCTATTTGATATCAAGTAGATACTAATACCCTTACAGTTTCTCCTCAAGCATTCTCCAGCACAAATAAAATGGCGTAGACTTCCATCTGGAAAATCGTATGGCATTTAGCCATGGGAATGGCCTTTTAGAAGTTCGGGCCGTTTATTCCTGTACCGTAACTCCATTTTCCTGTTTGAAGCCGTCATAAAAAATTTTCAATTGTTTTCTAAGTATAGAAATTGGTTTAAATTGGCAATTTATTGCTTAACACCAGCTACTGTTTTAAACTATTAAATAATTTCACACAAGTTTTGCCAACTTTAGGTAATTGCCAAGTGTTAACAACTGACCGATATTGTTAATTTTTTTTTGTTTTTTTTTTCCTTTGAATTTAACAAAATTGGTCAGTTTTTAAAATGTATGTTAAAAGAGGAGACAGTAACAAAAGACAATCAGTCAGTCAGTTAGTTAGCCAGTCAGATAAGATGTAGTAACCCATTGTAATAAAAGTAATTAATTATGAAAGCAAATAAATAAAATTGCATTAGTGAATGGAAATTTTAAACGATGACGTCTAGGTGACTGTCGGTCGGCCAAACGTTTAATAACAATCGTTAACTGAGATTATGAAGTTTATAATTGAATAGAGAGGGAGAGAGTCACACTGACATACTACCTAATATTTATTTTTAACTGAATTGAATGAAATACATAAACATTACATTGCCAACAATAATTTGTTGTTAAACAAAAAAACTAAAACGTAATAACAATATGTTTAAAATCATTAAGAAAAATACGAACGATTGCCAATGTTTTATTTCACATTTTGCGTTTTTTTTCTGTCTTTGTTTTATTTATTTCAGTGAATAGAAAAAATGGAGCGTAACACTGGCAGGAGATTAACAAAATATATTTATATTTATACCTATCCAACAATAATATTTCAAAATATTGGCAATATTTACGCTACAGAAATATTACGAAAAATTGCAAAGAAAATAAAACTAAAGAAATAGTTATCAATTAGTGTCGAACACAACAAATGACAGAACGGGGATACCATAGAGAAAAAGACTTGATGTGTCGTTCGATGGCAACAGCGCTGATCTAAGTTGAGGGTGCTGTTGGCTGAGTGGTTAGCGCGTTTGACTAAAAACCCTGAGGTCTTGAGTTCAAGACTAGTTTCAGGCAAGCCAACAACATCATGCATTTTTCTCATTTGAATTGGTGTGTTATTGTGTTGGTTGTTGTTGGACTGTTAAAGTGATGAAGGCATAGCACTGATCAGCAGTACCGGCAGCGATTAATACTAACAACAAAAAACGCGCAATAGCAGGGTTGTATATGAATTAAGCTTTCTATCTCTCCCACTTCACCACCTGTTCTCTCTATACTATCCCTTTCCCAAAAAAGATAACACATTAATTAATTAACTGGTAGGCATTAATTGCCTGATTGTGTTACTTCTCTTAAAAAAAATTTTATTAAATGTTCTTATTCCCCCTATTATGAAAGGCGACGTCGACGTCATATCAACATGACAGTAGGCAATTGTCACTTGTCTACTCATTATTGCTATTGACAGTCTCTTACTATTTTCTGTAGCTTCTGAAATTAGTCCAGCATGTTAATATTAATCAATTGTTGTCGACAAAGAATAGACAAATGACAATTTTTTGTTGTCGTGTTGATGTGACGTCGACGTCGCCTTTCACAATAGAGGGAATTGATTTTCACTATTATCGTAACTTTAAGGCCACTTTCATAATTGTTCTATGGAAAGAAAAGATACTCAAGTTCATTCACAATAGTTTAAAACGATGACTATGAACTCCACAACACCGCTGAAATAAATTACACTGTACAACAAAATCAGATTTTTTTAATTACAAGAATCTAACAACAAATTCTGGTAGAGGGCACCACAAAAAAATCGGTGTTTTCAAAGCTTATATCTAAGTGATTCCACGTAAAATGGCCCTATGCAGGGAAGAATAATTTTCTCATTTTTAATAAAAATCTCTCAATTGATGGTTTTTAGAGAATGACAATTGTAGACAAAATAAAAAAATACACTATTTAATATTTTTTAATCAATTTGATGCACTTTTAAATGATCATGCAAGAAACATTTTGCTCTCCCTTTTTGTATGTTTAATATTTATTTCAGATTTTCTTTTATTCTCTTTCTCATTATTAATAAAAACCGTTATCTCTGAAAAGAATATACGAGTACTTTTTTGCTTTTGATTTAATTTAAAAAAATATTCAGGTAGAATATTCTGCTGTCTAAAATAGCAAGAATAGCAAATAATTTAATGTCTTATTATTTTCTTATGAGTTTTATTATTAATTAAATCAATAAAAAGTTTTATTTCTTCGAATTTTTTAAATTTTCGTACTAGGTCACACCCGTCGGTCACACCCCTCTCATTTTAAAAATGGTTTTTTTATAAGAAAAATAATTTCTTGTCAAACAGTAAATACATAATACAAATAAAAACACTTTGAACATATATCTATACCAAAATTAATGAGTACCTTATAGTAAAAATTTTACAGAATTTATACTGAAAGTCATAATTCTTTAAAACTAAGATTTGTAAGGTCACACCCGTCACAGCTTTCTGACGACCATTCTGAGCAGAAATCGTTATTCAACGACTTTAAGCTTAATGTCTTTGTGAGCCGCAACGTTTTTTTAAGTAAAAAAATTGTATATTCTTAATTTATAACACAAAATGTTTATAAAATGGTCACACCCGGCTAAATGGAATTACTCATCTGGTATTCATTTTAAGAGGAGTTAAATTTCATTTTCTGTAAATGAATTCAAATGAAATAGTAAATATTTTGTCTAGGAATGGACCTACAAACAAGTTTGTAAATATTGACAAAAATATCTCTACAATTTCATTGAAAATAGCTTGTTTTTCTCAGTGAACAAATTGTTTAAAATCTGTAAAACAATTTGTCTAAAAATATTTACAAATTGTAAACAAAACAATTTACTAAATCAAACAAAAAGATTTACTGGACTTTCTGAAAAATATCAAACAATATTTAGGTGTGAATTTATAAAACAATTAGTCTTAAAATACTAACAAATATTAAACAAGATAGTTTACTTAATCAAACAGAAATATTTGCTGTATTGTTTGCAATATATCAAACTAAATTTTTGCTTGGGTCATCATCATCATCCATTAAGTATTTATAAGGTTTCACTTTGTTAAATGTGTTCAAGTCTGAATGTTTATCTAAAGACTCTAAAAAAATGAATGAGAATTAACGCAACGATATTAATGAATTGATTCACTCAAAAATCTTCAGTACACAAACTTAATACAATCGCATTCTTTTTGCTATCATTGTTGTTGTTGTTATTTGTGTGATGTCATCATCGGGCTTGTTTGTTACGACACAGTTTTTCTTGTTGTTTTTGGTGTTTGCGTCCTAAGTATGAGTCAAACAAACAATTCATTGATTATGTAAAGAACATTTAATAAAAATTAAATTTATTTTTAGACAAAGTTTTGTTTAAAAATTTTTTGGTGATAATTTTTTCTGTGATAATGAATAAGTAAGAAATTAACGCTTAAACACTTAAAGTTTTCCGTGATTTCTGGCGTTCAAGTAGCCATTGTGGCGCTGAAGGGGAGTTTTTTTTGTAATTTTTTTAGGAAAAGGACAAAAAGACCCATACAGATAAGAGTTAGAGGGTTAAAATATTTCACAAAAATGTTTGTCGTGGTGTTCTACATAAAATTGCTAAACACATCTTATACTTTAAACGTAAGGCTGGCAAGATTTTCTATGCCGAGTCATTATGACCATGTGAAAAAAGGGGGAGATCTTTAACTGTCCTTAATATGAGTCCCTGATATAAACTTTCAAAATGCCGATATACGTATATATTTTTTTGCTTCCCTCTATCAGAATCAGTCATTAGAACAATGTAATTTATTTATGTGTTGTACAGTGTAATTATGTTTTATAAACAGAAGCTATTCATTTTCATTCACAATAATTTGGAAAAGTCATTAATTGATCAAAAAAAAAAAGAGAAAAGAAACCTTGAAAAAATATTTTTTGTTTATATTATTTTTTTCATATTAATCTGTTTGTTATTTCTTCGCAGCGGCAAACCGTATCGTTGACGTACTTGGTTGTGTTCATACACTTTAAACGAAATAAATGAAAATGTGTATCATTTGTTTTAAAAATTAAACAATTAATTATACTGTTAATTGTTTTTGAAATGAATTATTTATGTTGAAGAAATTAAAATTTTTATTTAACATAATTTTTAAAAACTCTTTTTGAAATGAATAAGCAAATCACGCACATTTCTACAATCGTTAATCTTTATACAAATATTTCTTTTATTTTTTTTACAACCTAATAAAGTAATTAGTGTAAAGCGTGTTTTTCAATAAATACAAAATCAGGTTAATGACCGTGTTTTCATTACGTTTTTATGACTTCTTAAAAAAAAGAACTAGAACATAAACAGTGTGTATAATTTCACCAATATTTATTTATGCAAATATTACAATTTTATGGAAAAGAATTGCAGTGTTTCAGCATTTTAACACAATAGTGTTCAATTTTTAAAAACATTTACAATAAATGCAACTTTTCAATATTTGCAATTAATTTCATTAAAACAATTTTAAGCGAATTGGCTTTTTAGCACCCACATGCAATTTGTGTTGCAACAAAATATATACGCCAACAATAATATATTTTTTTATAAAATCAGCCAAACCAATGAAATTAAATTCAAATTTCAATATAAAAGCAATCTTTTTTACTTTAGGTTTCTATATGAAAATGTTTAATTGCAAAAAGAAATTAATCAATGAATAAATAAATATTGAATAAAAACCCAATTTTTTTTAAAGGAGTTTCTTCTTTAGTTGAAAGATATTAAATCAAGCTGGAGTTCGTTAATTCAAATAACACCGCACAAAAAAAAAATAGACAAGAATTATGTTCAATAAAACAATGTTATTGAAAAAAATATGAATTTCAATAACATTTGTCATTAACTTAAAACAATATTTCGTTGTATGTATTTTTTACTGAGCCGGTTATTTCTTTCTTTCTTTTCATACATAAATACTTAAAGCAAGTTTTATCTCATAAAAAAATAACTGGGATATAGCTCAGCTGTATGCTTTACGTCCGGGAAGCCCGGGTTCGTATCCAAGCCATGTCAACATTTTTTTAATTTATATATATTTTTTTATTTTGAAATAATTTTGTTATTAATATGCCGGAATTCTTTATCACAGAGAATTTGAAAAAAAGAAATTATTGAATACCGGGATATTTGTTATAAAAAATAAACTTATTTTTTTTCCTATGTGTACAAAAACTTTATACGTGTGTCAGCGTTATGAAATTTTGCATCTGGGATCCCTTTTAGTGGAGGGTAAATTTCCCACCCTTTTACACATTGTTATAATGACTTGTCATAGGAAATCTTGTAAGCCTTACATTTAAGGTATAAGATGACTATAGCACTTTTATGTAAAACACCACGAAACATTTCTTCAAAAAGGAAGAACAAAAAAAAAGAAACTCCCCTTCAGCTCCAGACAATATAGCGGCCCGAAATATCTGCCAAAATATATGGCATAAAATTTTCCTATAGATCTTTAAAGACACCCAAGCTCCAAAGTCATTCAACAAATCAAAATGTGTTCAAGGGTTAATTTCGTAGTTACATTCATCACAATCAGTACTTAGTCTTGCGTTGCATGTATAAAATGTGTTCAGCACTTTTATGTAAAACACCACGAGAAAAAATTTTGTGAAACATTTTAACACTCTAGCTCCTAATGGTAAGGGTCTTTTTGTCTTTTTCTTACAAAAGGGGCAAAAAACTCCCCTTCAGCGGCGATATATCGGACTGAAATATTCCATGAAAATGTTTCTCGTAGTGTTTTACATAAAAGTGCTGAACATATCTTATATCTTAAACGTAAGATTTATAAGGTTTCCCAGGCCAATTATTACTAATTGTGAATAAATACGAAATTAACCCTTACACACATTTCAAGTTTTGCTTGATTTCTGGCATTCAAGTTGAGTCTGGAGCTTGGGTGTCTTTGAAGACTTATAGTAGAATTTTATGGCACATATTTTTGTAAAACATTTCAACCCGCTATATCGTGGCTGAAGGGCAGTTTTTCGCTTCTTTTTTAGGAAAGGGGCAAAAAGACCCATACAACGAAGAGTTAGAGGGTTAAAATATTCCAAAAAAATTTTCCTCGTGGTGTTTTACATAAAAGTGCTCAACACATCTTATACCTTAAACGTAAGATAAGATTTCCTATGCCTAGTACTAATTGTGAATAAATACAAAATTAACCCTTAAACACATTTTAAGTTTTAAATGATTTCTCACGTTCAAGTTGAGTTTGGAGCTTGGGTGCCTTTGAAGACATTTAGTAGAATTTTATGGCACATATTTTTGTAAAACATTTCAACCCGCTATATCGTGGCTGAAGGGCAGTTTTTCGCTTCTTTTTTAGGAAAGGGGCAAAAAGACCCATACAACGAAGAGTTAGAGGGTTAAAATATTCCAAAAAAATTTTCCTCGTGGTGTTTTACATAAAAGTGCTCAACACATCTTATACCTTAAACGTAAGATAAGATTTCCTATGCCGAGTACTAATTGTGAATAAATACAAAATTAACCCTTAAACACATTTTAAGTTTTAAATGATTTCTCACGTTCAAGTTGAGTTTGGAGCTTGGGTGCCTTTGAAGACATTTAGTAGAATTTTATGCCGAATATTTTTGTAATACATTTCAGCCCACTATATCGCCGCTAAAGGGCAGTGTTTTTGCTTTTTTTTTACCAAAGGGACAAAAAGGCCCATACTGCCAAGAGTTAGAGGGTTAAAATGTTGTACAAAAATGTTCCTCGTGTTGTTCTACATAAAAGTGCTGAACACATCTTATACCTTAAACGTAAGATAAGATTTCCTATGCCGAGTACTAATTGTGAATAAATACAAAATTAACCCTTAAACACATTTTAAGTTTTAAATGATTTCTCACGTTCAAGTTAAGTATGGAGCTTGGGTGCCTTTGAAGACATTTAGTAGAATTTTATGCCGAATATTTTTGTAATAAATTTCAGCCCGCTATATCGCCGCTAAAGGGCAGTGTTTTTGCTTTTTTTTACCAAAGGGACAAAAAGACCCATACTACCAAGAGTTAGAGGGTTAAAATGTTATACAAAAATGTTCCTCGTGTTGTTCTACATAAAAATGTTGAACACATCTTATACCTTCAACATAAAAGCTACAAGATTTCCTATGCCGAGTACTAATTGTAAATAACTTTGCTTACTGGTAGGCAAAAAAAGTAAATGAGGATTTAATTCGTAACTACTTACAATTTGACTCGATAAATACTTATTTTTGTTTGAGAAGTCCAAAAAATGAGGGGTACCCCTTACAAATGTATTTACATTGTCACAGCAATTAACTAGTTATTATTTGCCTTACTTGAAGCTAAAAAATAAGTAGTCAAACAAACAAATGAAAATTAAAAAATTAATTTGCACGCATTATATTTTATTTATATATTTTTTTTTAATTTTTTATTTTTTTGACCCAGCTGGGATACGAACCTTTGCTCGTTCAGATTTGAAGACAAGCCCCCATATGCAAAAAAAAAATAAAGTGTTTTTGAAATATACGGTAAAACCGGTTTTCATATGGAAATTTTGTTTTGACATACATTTCAAACACACTTTATTTATTTTTGCATATGGGGGAAGAACTTTACCCGCTCAGCTATTGTTGACTTATAAGTTTAAGCGATAAAAATTAGTTTTCATATACAAACACATGTTGACTTAAAAAGTGGTTGTCTACATATTTTATTAATACACATCAGCAAATTGTAACTACTTTCAGATAATGAGAAAAATATGTACTAAATTTATTAGGAAGTAGGTAAGAGTTTTAATTTGAAGCATAGTAATAAGCTAAATAAGTACCACTCATTACTTTGTAACCCATTAATGAAGTGCTACCCATTACAAAAATCACAAAAGTTTTTGCTGGAACATTTAAAGTTTTTAATGATTTCTCAAGTTCAAGTTGAGTTTCAAGCTTGGGTGCCTTTGAAGACATTTAGTAGAGATTTATGGCAAATATTTTTTTAATGCATTTCAGCCCGTTATATCGCTCTTTCTTTAAGAAAGGGAAAAAAGACCCATACTGCGAAGAGTTAGAGGGTTCAAATGTTCTGCAAAAATTTTCCTTGTGTTGTTTTACATAAAAGTCCTAAACGCATCTTATACCCTAAGCGTAAGGCTGACAAGATTTCGTATGCCGAGTCACTATAAATATAATGTGCAAAATGGGGAGAAGTTTAACTACCCCTAAAATGAGTCCCACCAGATGTAAACTTTCAAAACGCCGATGCACATATATACTTTTTTGGTGCCCTCTGCCAGAACCAGTCGTTGGAATCATGTTATTTTTTTGTGTTGCACAGTGCAACCTTTCACAGACAATTCAGCAAGAAAGTTAGCTTTATCAAACGGGTCGGTGGGCCTTTAAAATAGTCAGAATTGAGGACCTTTTCTTTCCTCTTTTAATAAATGATAAAAAGCTCGAACTTTAACACATAGACGCTGCTCGTACAAAGCTTTTTCACATCTTAGTTGAGAACTGAAAACCTAAACAAGACATACTACATTTAAAAAATCAAAAAACCCGACTGCGTAAAAAATAAAAGAAAACAACTTTAAACCGTCACAGATCCGAAAGGGTCATTCGAAATTAAAAATCATAAGAGAAACCTAAAGATGATTTTCAAATACCTGTCGATTGATATCCATTTTGATATAGTTCGCCGACTTTCTATTTTTTTCGTATAAACAAAATGGCGTCTGTTGGCCGCCATATTGAATTTTGACTACTGTCATATCTTTAGTGACACTCCCCGAATTAAGACGAATCGATTGACGTAAGAATCGTCGTAAGAATCGGTGCACGCGTTCGGTTTATATAGTGCCGCAAAGGAACACACATACATAGGCTGATAAACACAATACCCTTCTTTGCGTCGCGCAGTCGGGTAAAAAGTGCTGTAATTTATATCAAGTTTTGGGAAAGTCTATTTTTTATGCTTAAATGATTTTGAGATTTATTTACGATTATTGTTGCCTTTTTTTTAATCAAACTTATGTCTTTTTCATAATCTACTACATCTCTTGTAAAATGCAACTTTTCCCTTTTTTTCTGTTACACTTGTAGGGGTTTTTTTTATTTGGCCTGTCCAAGAGATCGCGAAAAACTTTGCTATGATTGTTAATGGTCCATTAGTTTAGGGAAATTACAATTCATTTTTTTTTTGCAAATTTGCTTGTTTTTTGCAACAAGAGATGTATTAAAATTACTTTAATATAAAGTTTCACATATTAAATTGCAAATACTTTCCATTTTTATTATTATTAAACAAGACAGACAAGAGAGATACAATTTAATTTATTTTATTACGTGTATGAGAGCATAATTTTTCGAAATTAATTACTTTAGAATGATGTTTTTATAAAACTTTCATTTGTTTTGTGGCTGGCTATTGAATTATGTTTAAAAGTAATTAACTTTTACTTTAATTTAATTACACTTTGTTTTCGACATGAAATTTTATGTCTCGTAGTTTTTCAAAAACAATTTTTTTTTGTGTTTTGAAAAAAGTGTTAAGCCAAGTGAAACAATTTAAAAAGTGTTAATGACATTTTGTGTAAAAAAACGAAACTTTGCAAGTCTGAATGATGATGGCATCAGTAACAAAAATTCGTAAGATTTTTAATTTAATTACATATTTTAATGCTACTGGCTGGCATATCGTGCATGATACAATATTTTTATTTTTTTTTTTTGCTTAAGCTTTCTAAACTTCCATAAAAAATCTTAAGTAACAAAGCAAACGACAGAGCACGAAAAACAGACTCATTATAAACAAAAACTTGTTCTCCATTTTAAATGCAAGTGTTTGTATTTATTTGGTTTGGAAAAATAATGTCCGATGTGGGTTATTAAACTTTTATTAAAAAAGAGATTCCAAAAACACACACACACAAAAGTAAAATCATAATGAAACTGAAATTTATATTTTAAAAATGTCAATGTCTGCCTTAAAAATTTTAGACGAAAAGGAAAAATGTCACAAATTTAAGATAATATAAAATTAAAAAAAAAATCTCGTGATCGTAAGATATGTTTTCATAACTCTTTATTATTAAGGGTATTCACTTTAAGGCAGCAGGCTCATGTCTAAATCCAGCCAATGAATGCTAGACAAAAAATTTGAATCGCCGGTTGCTTCTGAAGTTGTCTTTTACATATGTATCTCGTGTTCGGTCGGCTGAGAGCAAGAGTGTGCCTCTTTCTCAGCCCAGTATGGCCTCTAAAATTTAGAATGCTGCGAGCTGAAGGATTTGGGCGCAACTCAAGCTTCTTGATATATGATGTTGCAGGCTTTGAAAACACAGTCTTTAACATCGAGATATCTAGATCTTAGTCATTGCGCGAATTTCTGATGTACCAGGGAGCGCCTGTAACCCTGTACAACACAAAAAGTTTTCTAACGAGTGAAGGCACCAAAAAATATATACGTGTATAAGCGATTTGAAAGTTTACATCTGGGTTTCGTTTTAAGAGGAGTTAAAGTTCCACCATATTGCACATAGAATCGGCATAAGAAATCTTGTAAGCCTTACGTTTGAGGTGTAACATGTGTTCAGCACTTTTATGTAAAACATCACGGGAAATATTTTTGTGAAACATTTTAACCCTTTAGCTCTTCGTTGTATAGTTCTTTTTGTGCTTTTCTTAAAAAGGGACAAAAAACTCCTCTTCAGTGGCCATATAGCGCCCTGAAATGTTCTACAAAAATGTTTGCATTAAAATTGGTCTCAAAAGACGCCCAAGCCCCAGACACAGCATGAACTCCAGAAATCATTCAACAAAACCTTAAATATGTTTAGGGGTTAATTTCGTACTTACTCACAATTAATACTCGGCGTAGCAAATCTTGTAAGCCTTACGTTTAAGCTATAAGATGTGTTTAACCCTCTAGCTCTTTGTTGTATAGGTCTTTTTGTCCCTTTCTTAAAAAGGGCCAAAAACTGCCCCTCAACTGCAATATAGCGGGCTAAAATGATCTACAAAAATATTTGCCATAAAATTCTACTTCAAGTATTTAAAGACACCCAAGCTCTAGACTCAATTTGAACGCCAGAAAACACCCAAAACTTAAAATGTGTTTAAGGGTTAATTACGTACTTAGTCACAATTAGTATTTGGCCTGGGAAAACTTGTAAGCCTTCCACTTAAGCCGTAAGATGTGTTCAGCACTTTTATGTAAAAAACCACAAAAGAAACATTTTTGCGGAACTTTTTAATCCTCTAAATCTTTGTTGTATGGGTCTTTTTGTGCATTTCTTAAAACTCCCTTTCAGCGGCGACATAGCTGGCCAAAATATTCTACAAAAATATTCGCCCATAAAATTTTACTATAGCTCTTCCAAGACTCAAAAGCTCCAAACTCAACTTGAACGCCAGATGTTATTCATAGCTTAAAATGAGTTCAAGGTTTTATTTCGTACATATTCACAACTAGTACTTAGCATAGGAAATCTTGTAAGCGTTACGTTTAAGGCATAAGATGTGCTCAGCTTTTTTATGTAAAACAACACGTGGAAATTTTTTGTAGAACATTTCTTCCCGCACAAAAAAAATAAACAAGAATTATGTTCAATAAATCAATGTTATTGAAAGAAATTATGAATTTCAATTACATTTGTCATTAACTTAATACAATATTTCGTTGTATGTACACTCTAAAACACTTTTGTTGAAAATTAGGTCGATAATAGTCGGCAACACTTTACAGATTATTATCGACCTACAATTACACACGCATTATTTTTGAACAAAATGTGCTTACTAAAAAAAAAGCGATTGGCTGCGTGCAGGTTTGAACCGCGATCTCCTGACCTCTAGTCTGACGTATCTACCATTCAGCCATAGCCGTATTATACTTTATGTTTCATTTTTTCTACTTGGACTAAATATGTTTAATTTGAAAGGTTTTTTCTTTAATAAAATAACTACAAAATCGATGTAATTTTAGACAAGGAGAAATTTTCAACACAAATTTAGACAATATATGATTGTAAATATGAAGTAATATTTTAGAGTGTATTCCTTTCCCATGCCGGTTATTTCTTTTCTTCTTATACATAAGTACTTAAAACAAGTTTTATCTCATAAAAAAATTGCTGGGACATGGATGGCTCGGCTGTAGAGCGCATGCTTTAAGTCCGGGAAGACCGGGTTCGTATCTCAGCCATGTCAACATTTTTTTAATTTATATATTTTTTCTTTTGAAATAATTTAGTTATCAATACTTATAGCGGAATTCTTTATCACAGGAAATTTGAAAAAAGATCATTGAATACCGGGATTTTCGTTATCAAAAACGAAACTTATTTTTTCTGTGCGCTATACCGCCAATGAAAGGGAGTTTTATGCCACTTATTTATCTTATTACTATGCTTCAAATTAAAACTACTACCTACTTCTTAATAACTTTAGTACGTATTTTTCTCATTATCTGAAAGTAGTTGCAATTTGTTGATGTGTATTAATAAAATATGTAGACAACCACTTTTTAAGTCAACATGTGTTTGCATATGAAAACTAATTTTTGTCGCTTAAACTTACAAGTCAACAATAGCTGAGTGGGTAAAGTTCTTGTCTTCAAATCTGCACAGGTTCGAGCACAGGTTCGTATCCCAGCTGGGTCAAAAAAGTAAAAAATTTAAAAAAAATATTAATAAAATATAATGTGTGTAAATAATTTTTTTTTGATTTTAATTTGCTTATTTGATTACTTATTTTTTAGCTTCAAGCAAGCCCAATAATAACTAGTTAATTGCTTTGACAATGTAAATATATTTGTAAGGGGTACCCCTTATTTTTTGGACTTCTCAAACAAAAATAACTAGTTATCGAGTCAAATTGTAGGTAGTTACGACTTAAATCCTCATATACTTTTTTGACTACCAGTAAGCAAATTGTTTGCTTGGACGTAAGGCTTTTAAGATTTCCTATGCTGCGTCACTATATCTGTTTCAAAGCCTTTTTATTTATTATTTTAAATGAATACAGACATATTATATATCGTTGGATACACTCTAAAACACTTTTGTTGAAAATTAGGTTGATAATAGTCGGCAACACTTTACAGATTATTATCGACCTAAAATTACACACGCATTATTTTTGAACAATTTTTTTACTAAAAAAGTGATTGGCTGCGTGCAGGTTTGAGCCGCGTCCTCCTGACTGATAGTCTGACGTATCTACCATTCAGCCATAGCCGTATTATACTTTATGTTACATATTTTCCACTTGGACTAAGTATGTTCAATTTCAAAGCTTTTTTATTTAATAAAATAACTACAAAATCGATGTAATTTTAAACAAGGAGAAATTTTCGACACAAATTTAGACAATATATGATCGTAAATTTGAAGTATTGTTTTAGAGTGTAGGTAAATAAGTGATGTTTTATATTTTATGCATATTTACCAACTTTTGAGTAGTAAATAAGACAATATATATGAAAATATATGAATTATACCTGCTTTTAGACTGTGATTACCCCTCTTTGTTTTCAGATTATTGATGCAAGTTCAACACACATTTCTCTAAGATTTCATTTCTGTCTGTTGTTCACATTTAATTGGCAAATTTAAATAAATAATACAATTGCTTTTTATTTGATAAATTTCAATTTAAATAAATAACCTCACAAAAAAAGGTTTCATTTAATTTTGTATTGATATAAGTAGACTGCATTTGCAATATGTATGTCTGATGACAGCATATATTTTTTTATTAATTTGTTTGTTAAAAATTTGCTTCTTTTTTTGATTTTTTTAAATAATAAAATACTTGCAAAGTGATATCATTCAATAATAAATTTAATTTGCTAAAATTTTCTTCAATTTGTTTATCCTCTTTCCCCAAATATTCTAATTATTTATAATTGCTAAGCCAATTTTTTTGTTATAACAATTCAATTGCCTCCAACTGCGATCAAGCATCATGTTTAATATTTCAGACAGTTAGAGGTCTAATTATATTATTACAGTTTTAAACGAAATCCGTTCAATGAATGAAACTCACCGGAAGTGTGTGTGTGTGTGTTTGTATAATTTTTGCGCTAATGTTGATAACGTTTTTTTTTTTGAGTTTTTTATTCCTAGCCAAGCACGAAAACAATTTTAATATGTATGTTAATGAAATAATCATTTAGTTAATTAATCGTTGTATGAATATAATTAAATCTAAAAATGATATGTAATTTAAATGTTTATTTTCATAAATCTGCTACAACTTGACCTTGGAAATGTAAACATATCTTTTAGAATAGGAAATAGATAAATTTTTCATAGATAAAAAATTATATAAAAAAAATTTATTTTGGGGATTTTTAGCAAATGAGCGCTAAATTGGCAACATTGTTTTCTAAGACGGACGATTTATGCAGCCATGTCACAGATTCCGTTCGGATTGGTTTTGATTCCGTAGTTGTCATTCCGAAAAAGTACAATTTTGGTGCTTTAGATTCCGTTTGTTTTGTATTTCGTTTTAACATGATAAAGTTTTTATACCTTGCGGCGTTTGTTTACTCTTGTTTTTAGATGCAAAGCTCACATTAAGCTTTTTATTAACATGGAAAGCTCATGACCAAATATTTATTTGACGCTCCCAAAAGTATGCAAGTTGTTTTTTATTTACTACAAATGAAATCTGTAGAAGTGTTTTTCAATTCCACTTTGAAATTTAAAAGTGGTTTGATTACGAAGAAAATTTTCGGTTTTTGTTTTCTGAAGAAGCAACCTACGGAATTGCAACCACTTCCGATCGGAATGGTATTCTGTGACATGGCTGATAGTCCTGGTGACATGGCTGATAGTCCGTGAATAGACTGGCGGCAATAACTTTTCCGCCTTATTTTACTTTTAGCATAATCGAACTGCGTGCTGTCAATTAAACATGCTTCGCTGTACCCAGCGCTATTTTAAGCTTTATTTTCTTATTTTTATTAATTGACAGGTGGTTCTAACCACTGATTCTGGTAGAGGCTCCCAAAACAAAATATACGCGTATCGGCGTTTTGAAAGTTTACATTTGGGATTAATTTTTAGGGGGTGCTAAAGTTCCTCCTTCAACCCCTTTACACATAGTTATAGTGACTCTTGAAAGCCTTACCTCTATGGCATAAGATGTGTTACGCACTTTTATGTAAAACACTACGAAGAATATTTTTGTACAACATTTTAACCCGCTAACTCTTCGTTGTATGGGTCTTTTTATACCTTTATTAAAAAAGAGACAAAAAACACCCCTTCAGTGGCGATGTAACTGGCTGAAATGTTCTACATAAATATTTGCCATAAAATTCTACTATAGATCTTCAAAGACACCCAAGCTTCAGATTCAACTTGAACACTAGAAATCATTAAAAACAGAAAAAGTGTTTAAGGGTTAATTTTGTATTTATTCACAATTAGTACTCGGCATAGGATATCTTGTAAGCTTTACGTATAAGTTTTAAGATGTGTTCAGCAATTGTATGTAAAACAACACGGACAAAATTGCTTTGGGGATTATTTTAACCCTTTGTCTTTGTTTATGGGTCTTTTTGCCCTTTTCATAAAATCTTCAAAGACGCCAAAGATCCAAATTTAAATTGAAAGCCGGAAATGATTCAAAACTTAAAATAAATTAAGTAAAGTGCTATTTTGGCTCGCACACGAAGGGTTCTGTACGAATACACATATGTATATTCCTTTCTATTTTTGTCCCTTTTTTCATTTTGGCAGTTTTTTCGTTGTGCTTTTTTGTTTAATTTTATTTTTTTATTTTTTTAAGTATTTTTCGTTGTTTTTGGCAATTTTTTCGGTTTCAGCGCTTTTTTAATTTTCATGATTTTTTTGTTTTTTTTTCTGGCTATTTTTCGTTTTTTAAATTTTTTTTTTGTTTTTTTTTAAGATTTTTTTTTTAATTTTGGCGATTTTTGGTTTTGGCGTTTTTTTTAAGTTTTTACAATTTTTTACGATATTTTTAGTTGTGGCGATTTTTTCAGTTCTGGTGCTTTTTCGGTTTTGGGGATTTTTTCGGTTTTTGGTGATTTTTTAATTCTAGCGATTTTTGTGGTTGGTTATGACACTTTTTTTGTTCTGGCGATTTTTTCGTTTTTTTTTGCGATTTTTTATTTTTTTGATATTTTTATTTGTTTTTTGCCGATTTTTAGTTTAGGTGTTTTTTTTGGTTTTTGGTTTTTTTCTTTTTAACGGTTTTTTACTTTTTGACGATATTTTTAGTTTTAGCGATTTTTTTAGTTATGGCGCTTTTTTTAGTTTGGCCCTTTTTTCGGTTAAGGGAATTTTTTTTTTGGTTTTTTGCGATGTTTTTAGTTTTAGCGATTTTTTTTTGTTTCGACACTTTTTTCGTTTTGAGGATTTTTTTGGATTTTGGCGATTTTTTTTAGTTTTGGCGCTTTTTTTTTGGTTTTTGCGCTTTTTTCCTTTTGGTGATTTTTTTCATTTATAGCGACTTTTTCGTTTTTTTATGACATTTAGTTTTAGCGATTTTTTTATGTTGTATTGCTCCTTTTCGTTTTGACGACTTTTTTCGGTTTTTGGCGTTTTTTAGTTTTTTGGCGATCTTTTTAGTTTTGGTGGTATTTTGCGTTTTAGCGATTTTTTTAATGTTGGTGCTTTTTTCCTTTAAGCGCTTTTTTCATTTTAGCGTTTTTTTCGTTTTGACTTTTTTTTAATTTTGGATTTTTTTTTTAAATTTTGGCGTTTTTTTAAATTTTCAAGATTTTACCTCTTACGGTTTCCGAGATACAGCAAATTGTCTAAATTACACAGTCAAAATTACATTAACTTTTATTTTTATTGACCTTTATTGACCTTTATTGACCTTTAATTTTGATTGATTTAAATATCGGTGTTAATTGCTGTAGTCTATTCTACAGACTGCACCAATTAGCACTAGCTTTGAAAATTTAAAGTGTCTATATATAAGTGTCTGCATATTATATTAGTATTTCAACATTTTGTGTTGCTCGCTTTAGAACACCCTTTAATTTTTAGCTGTCATATATTTGTTGTAGCGGCCAAAGATCTACATATCCTGTGAAAATTTCGGTCCGTAGCTCTTATGGTTCCCGAGAAAACAGCCTGTGACAGACAGACAGACGGACAGCGTAGCGAAAACAATAGGGTTCCTTACACTTTTGGTGTACGGAACCCTAAAAAGGTTAATTTCGTACATATTTACAGTTATTACTCGGTATGTAAAATACAACGAGGAATATTTTTGTGGAACATTTTAACCCTCTAATTCTTCGTTGTCTAGGATTTTTTGCCTCTTTGTTAAAGAAGTGGAAAAAACTCCCCTTCAGCGGCGATATAATGGGCTGCTATCTTATACAATTGACCCAAAGACCCATACAACGAAGTGTTAGAGGGCTAACATATTAAAAAAAATTCCCCTTGGTGTTTTACATAAAAGTGCTGAGCACATCTTATGGCTCGATTATCGATGGCAACCGAACTTCAGTTGCGTTACCAGCCGGCAACTGAAAATTTGTGGTTGCCAGAAAAGCACTAAAAAGCAACTGAAATTTACCGCTTTCAGTTGGCAGTGGCCATCCGTATTATGATTTTTAGCAACTGCAACGCAACTGAAGTTCGGTTGCCATCGATAATCGAGCCACTATACTTTAAGCGCAAGGCTGAGAAGATTTCCTATGCCGAATTAGAGGGAAATTTAACTCCCCCTAAAATGAATCGCAGATGTAAACTTTCAAAGCGCCGATATACGTGTATATTTTTTTTTCGTGCCCTATACCTGAATCAGTCGTTAGAACCTTGTTATATAATTTGATTTTGTTATACAGTATAATTGAAACCGATCTTGAAACTGCCTGAAATAATTCATTGAATTTGAAAATATTTCTTTTGCACAAATAAAATATCATTACAAAAATAAAACCGTAACAATGGCAAATATATGACATTTTTCACAATCATAAATAAAAAAATAAAAAATCTTCATAAAAAGCCACTGTAAAGTGAAAAAACTGCAACAAACAAATATGCCACAAATGCACTGTCGTCAACATTGAAACGTTGAAAATATTTTAAACGTTGGTTGGCTGAATTTTTCAGCACAACTTCCGCATAATAAAACTAAAATAAAACCGTAAAAAAGCAAAATATGTGTATATTTTTTTAGCACACAAGAAAATACAGGTGTTTACAAATGAAATATTTTTTTTTAGCTTTTTTCAAGTAAAGAATAAATAAACTTTTATATTTCTAAGCTTGACATTTAAAACATTTTGAAAACTGTTAATTTATTTAACAATTAAAGCGAACAAAAATGCTTTAGCTTTGGTAGAGTGATGTAACGCGCCACTTTTGCGTTAAATTGTTGCAAAAAGTGTGACCACACTTGATAGGTGGGCCCCTCGGCCACGTATGGTTGTGGACAATTTCAATTTTGGCCAGTTGTTAAGACAAACCACATAACAATATTTCCTATTCACTATAATAAATAACTTACCATCCATTCATCTATGAACGAACAACACCAGCACAAATTTTGCAAAAACTCAAGATTTTCTTTTAGTTTGAAATTTCGTTTAAAAAAGGAAGTAAAAAAAATGTGAACAAGTTACCTGGAATGAGAAAAAAAAAAGAAAATGAAATTAGCAAGGGAAATTTATTTTACACAAGTTTCTTTTTTAAACAAACTTAACAAACAATTAAGACAAATTATGTGTTGAATAAAATTAGAAAAGAAAATAGTTCTGGTAAAAAAAAACCCGCTCTAAAACAGAGAGATGGATAGACAGACGAACGAACAGAAATTACAAAAAATTAAACCACCGACTACATTGACACTACCAAATTCCGAATTGGTCGATAAATAGCGGAGTTCTGAGGGAAAAGACATACGAAAACTGCAAAACAAGTTCAGAACTTTTAAGTAAACACAGAAACAATTATCACCAAAAAATTTTCAAACAAAAGTTTGTCTAAAAATAAATTTCATTTTCAATAAATGTTCTTTACATAATCAATGAATTGTTTGTCTGACTCATACTTATGACGCAAACACCAAAAACAACAAGAAAAACTGTGTCGTAAAAAACAAGCCCGATGATGACATACACACAAATAACAACAACAACAACAATGATAACAAAAGGAGTGCGATTGTACCAAGTTTGTTTACTGACGATTTTTGAGTGAATCATTTCGTTAATGTCGTTGCATTAATTCTCATTCATTCTTTTAGAGTCTTTAGATAAACATTCAGACATAAACACATTTAACAAAGTGAAATTTCATAAATGCTTAATGAATGATGATGATGACACAGACTAACATTTTGTTTATTATATTACAAAAAATCCAGTATATTTTCGTGTGATTAAGTAAACTATATTGTTTAATATTTCTTAGTATTTTTAGACTAATTGTTTTATAAATTCAGACAAAAATACTGTTTAATATTTTTCAGAAAGTCCAGTAAATCTTTATGTTTGATTTATTAAATTGTTTTATTTACAATTTGTAAATATTTTTTAGACAATTTCATTTATAGATTTAAACAATTTGTTCACTGAAAAACCACGTTTTTTTCAATGAAATTGTTGATATATTTTTATCTACATTTACAAATTTGTTTGTATGTCCGTTCCTAAACAAAATATTTAGTATTTTATTGAATTCCTTTACAGAAAATTAAATTGATGTTTTTCTGTGAAGATATGTTAAAAGTCTCCCAAAGGCACAGCGCAATATGCTTCATTAGCAACCCACGGTTTTTTGATATAAAAACAAGAAAAGCCAATAATAAGATAAGAAAATTTGCTCTTCATTAACACGCGATTTCAGAACAGTGGGCTGATCACAAAAATAACAACTACCCTGCGGGAAATTTTGTACCAATTGACGCCAACGTACTTGCCCTACGGCTGGTGAAAATGAGAGTGGTACGATATTTCACATGGCATTGGTTAAACCATCGTTATTAGTTAACTAAACATTGTCACATTGGACCACAGGGTCGCAATTTATAACTCGGTCCGTTTCGTTGTGTAACTTTATTAAAACACAACTCGTTTATCAAGATATTTGATTTTTTTTATATTTCATAATAGGTAGTAAACATCAACACGAAATCATGTTTAACGTTTTATTTTCAACATTTCATTAATTTACAACAAAAAAATTATATTGCATAAATATTCTTTATTTAAGTAACCAACCACAGTTGGAGCTTCACTTCTGATTACACGATAACACACACTCCTCAATTCACCCTGTGTTGTCTTTTTTTTTTTTTTCTTGGCTGAAAATATTTTGCATGTTCTTCTTTTTATTTTCTATTTTAATTGTTTTTTGTTTTCTTTTTTTAAATCAAAATTACGTGACTTTATGAAATCACATAATTTCTGGTCATTGTGAAACTAGAAGTATTTAATAAAAAAAAGTGTTGAATAATAAGAAAAAAAAAAGAAAACGAAAATAAATATCTTGAAATAAAACATAAAAACAATTTTAATGAGCTGCAACTTAAATTAAGGAGAAGAGAAATTAGTTAACACGAATGGCAGAAGGCATTAAAAACAATACGAGAGCTGCAGTGGGGGACACTCGGTCAAGATAAAGTTTCTTCCGCTTTATGCAAATGGCATATATCAAACGCACTACACAGAAAAACCTAAATTTCATTTTCAGTAAAGAAATTCCATGAATTAGTAAATATTTTGTCTGGAAACGGACCTACAGGCAAACATCTCTCAACAATTTCATTGAAAAAAACCGGCGTCGAAACCTATAAAACAATTTGTCTAAAAATGTTTACAAATTTTATACGAAACATTTTACTGAACCAAACAAAAATATTTACTGAATTTTCTGCAATATATCTAACAATATTTTTGTCTGAATTTATAAAACAATTTATCTATGAGTACTTAGACATTCTAAACAATATTATTTACTGAATCAAACAAAATATTTACTGGATTTTTTTTTGTAATATATCAAACAAACTTTTTGTCTGAGACAGTAAAAACTTTTTTCTTTTTTACTATTTTTAAGTTTTTATGAAATTAAGCTTTTATGAAATTTTAATGTTCAGCTCTGGATGTTTATCTAAAGACTCTAAAAGAATGAATGAGAATTAATGCAACAACATTAACGAATTGATTCACTCAAAAATCTTCATTAAACAAACTTGTTACAATCGCATTCGTTTTGTTCATTGTTGTTGTTGTTATTTATCTGTATGTCGTCATCGGCATTGTTTTTTACGACAGAGAAAACTAATTTGTGTTGTTCGGTTGATTTGCTAAACTTGTTAAGCTAACAAGGCCTATGTTTCCAAGTAATTAAACAATATAATTACAAATTTTACCGACGTTTCGTCGATTATTTGTCAACTTCTTCAGGGGTTTGTCTGTTGTTATTATAGTTTGTGTTGTTGTTTTTGGTATTTCGGTCCGAAATAAAGGTCAAACAAAAAATTCACTGATTCAATAAGGAGCATTTACTGAAAGTGAAATTTTATTTTAGACAAACTTTTGTTTGAAAATTGTTGGTGATAATTTTTTCCGTGTATGCAAAAACAAAATTAAACTTTTGCCATGACCTTTGACCGCCACTATATTTTTTGATATATTATTTAAATTTGAAATTCTATGGATACGTCTTTTTTTAATTTTTTTTCTTCTCAAATTTGGGTTGTTCAAGAGTCTGCTGCACCGATTTCATCATAACTTGGGAACCGGAAGTCCAATTTAATTAAAAAAAACACTATGAAACTTGAAATAAAATTACCTTTAAGCCGTTCAAACATATTTTTTTATATACTCAATGGTTTCGGAATTATTCCGACCGCAATGAAGAAAAAAAAAGATATTTTTTTTTGCAAAATTAGAAAGTTTTTTTTTTCATTTATAAAAAATGAAAAATGGTTAAAAAACTACAAGTTTTATTAACTAATCATAAAACCACATTTACTGCAAATAAAATAAGCTTTACTTCATGAAAACCAATGTATAAATATTGATTTTATTTATAAAAAAAGTGAAGTCACCTAATTTTTGCTAAAATTGCAAACAAACAAAAAATTTTTTTTAAATAACACGATTCTAACAACTGATTCTGGTAGAGGCCATCAAAAAAATATACACGTGTATCGGTGTGTTGGAAGTTTACATCTGGGATGCATTTTAGGGCGAGTAAAATTCTCCCTCCCCTCGCACCCACTTTTGCTTTTACATCAGTTTTTCTAAATAAAAAATAAATTAAAATTTTTTTACTTGTTTGTTGATTTTGTTGTAATTTGCTTCCGCACCACTTGTTAATTAATTTACAATGCCAATGAAGTAGTCGTTTTCAATTTCAAGATAAATTTTTAATGCATTTTGAAATTTGAATGCACTTTGAATTTTTTTTATGCATTTTGAATTTTTAAAATTGGTCGTATATAGCACCATATAGCGCCCACTGTGTTAAAATAGAGAATTTATTTACAGACCTTATAGGCTACAGCCTTTCCAGGCATACGTTTTTTGTAGATCAGGCTATTAGTTTGGAAGATATAACTTTCCGACGACTAGAGTTTTATCAATAAAATTGATCTTATATAACAACATATAGCGCCCACTGTACTAAAAATAGCTACCTAACTTTTAACACACTTTGTAGCCTACATCCTTCTCTATAATTCATCCATACATATTTTGTGGATCAGACTCCATTCGTTTGGAAGATATGATTTTTCCGCCACTAGATTGGTCTTCTTTCCCAGTGTGCCAAGTACAGATTTTTTTTATAGGCATGACTAATATTATACACGAAATAGGGCGTTATCATGAATATTTTGTACTATTTACATCAATACACACAGAAAAAATTATCACCAAAAAATTTTCATACCAAAGTTGGTCTAAAAATAAATTTCATTTTCAGTAAATGTTTTTTACTGAATCAATGAATTTTTAGTTAGCATTTTATGTAACTCGAAAATACCAACAACAATAACTACAAGAAGACAACCCCGTTTTCTGTGTCGTGGAAAAACAACCCCGATGACGACATACACACAAATAACAACAACTACAATGATAGCAAATGGAATGCGATTGTACCAATTTTGTTTACTGAAGAATTTTCGAGTGAATCAATTCGTTAATATGGTTGCGTTAATTCTCATTAACTTGTTTAGAGTCTTTAGATAATCATTCAGATATGAACACATTTAGCAAACTGAAATTTCATTAGGGGCTATTCACATATTACGTAACGCTATTTTCGGAGTTTTCAAACCTCCCCCCTTTTGGAACGCTTTTCCCAAAATTTTCAGTATAAATTATCAAGTCGGTAACAAATCCTCAACTCCCCCACGTTACGTAATATGTGAACAGCCCCTAATGCTTAATGGGATGAAGACAAAAATTCCATTAAATAAAATTTATTGGGAATAAAATTTCACGTGAAATGTGTTCCCTTTCCCTAAAATTGTGATCGCCAATTTTGTATTGTTGTTGTGTTAGTGTATTATTTTCCTTGTTTTTTCACTATTTTTTATTCATGAGAAATATTTCACGTGAAAAAATGTTCGCCACGTAACGGGAAGATAAGGGTGAATATTTTTGTTTGATTAAGTTAACAATTTTTGTTTAATATTTGTTACTATTTTTAGACTAATTGTTTTATGAATTCAGACAAAAATATTTTTTTGGTATTTTTCAGAAAATCAGGTAAATCTTTTTGTTTGATTTAGTAAATTGTTTTGTTTAGAATTTGTAAATATTTTTACACAAATTATTTTATAGATTTAAACAATTTGTTCACTGAAAAACAAACAGGTTTTTTTTAATGAAATTGTTGAGATATTTTGGTCTATATTTACAAATTTGTTTGTATGTCCTTTTCTACGCAAAATATTTACTATTTTATTGAATTCCTTTATTGAAAATGAAATTTAGTTTTTTTTCTGTGCAAAAAGAAAAATATACATGACAAAATTACCATCAAGCATTAAGCGAACACACCCAGACCCTTAAAATGTAATTTCATTGTAATTTTTTCTTTTTTCAAACCAAAGATAAATTTATTGCCGAAATTACCTTTTCAGTTTCTGGCTGTATTTACTTAATTGCTAATAAAATCAACATTTATCCATAGATTTTCCTGATATATCGCTTATTTCATTCGTAAGACAACTGTCCTTAAGAACAATAGTTAAAAGATAAAGCTCTGTTAGTTTAAAATTTTTTAATAATCTTTTAGAAAGAAATTTTTTTTTAATTTTTCTTGACCATCCCTTTTATTCGACAGTAATTATTGAATAACTCTGAAAGAGTTGATCAAATCCAAAAACTATATTAAGTAAGTTTGAAGGTAATTTTGTCATGCATATTTTGGCGTTTTGCTGATCGAAATCGGTTATGTCGTTCTCGAGTTAAGATGAAATATACAGATAATGTATCAAGTGTGAAAAAAAACTGCAAACGGATATTAATTAAGCGCGTTAAACTCTTTATATTCCACATATGTATTTTTATTTAAAGGAATTTAAAGAAAATTTTCTTTGCAGGCCAGTGTTATTAAATGAATACTATACACATATAAACGAAAAAATTGTAATCAAAGTGTACTACTAATTAGTCAGGTATGTGATGAAAATCTATCGATCTTTTTTAAAAAATTTGACTAATTTCGAAAAAAACATTTTTGAGCCAATTTCAAAAATCTGTTAAACAATCGAGCTTCAAACCGCAAGAAAATCTTAATCAACATGATTTTCATTAAAATTGTTGTTTATTTATATTGTAATTTAGCCAGACACGATGATGAGTTTCAGTGCAGAGCAGCGTGACTTTGTTGTTCTTCTGAATTTTTATTTCCACTTCAGGCATCATGTAACAACAGTGCTGCTGCAGTGCATTTTTTTTTCATAATTATGCATTTTGTTTATTTGTTTCATAACATAAAGCGCAACAGGTTTATATTCTCTGATTTCCTCTTGCTGGTTTTGTTTTAAATCTAAATAAAAGCTGGTTTTATGTTTGAAGATATACAAAAGTCGCGTCTCTTTTACAATTTAAATTATGTCTTTCATTTTTGTAATATATTTTGTTCGTCCTTGACTATATCGCTGATGCTCAGATGAAAAGCTTCTTTCTAGTGGCGTTTATTATGAGTCTTACTTAAAAAAAAGAAATAGTTACACAATGTATAACAAAAATGATTAATTTGTTTAGTGTGCATTCAAGAAAATACTAGTAGAAACTCATTCTCTACGTGTCTGGTTGGCAAAGTTATTAAAAATAAACCTTCAATGTAATCACAATTTTAATAATAAAGTGCTGATGAAGACTTGTGTCATTAGTTAGGACAAAAACAATTAAAATTTTTAATAGAATCAACTACAAGTGGATGAGTAATGTCAAAAAGTGGTTTAGAACAGATCATGATTTATTTTATGCATGTGAAAGATGTTCTATAATTTAACTATAAGTTAATTTTAAAATATGTAACCCTTCTAGTATATTCGGTACATATTTGGTCTAAAATTTACTTCAACATTGTGAAAATTATTCATTAAAATATAACGAAAACCAGAGAAAAGTATGAAATATCCGTAAGGTACATCGAAATACATTGAATTGACACCGCTCGGTTTGATCGCATGTATGTAGTAAAAATTAATCTAAAAATTCAAGTAAGTTCGACTTTGACTCGCACACGAAGAGTTCCGTACAAATACCATACACATGTGCATATCGCCTTTTTCCATTTTGGCGATTTCGGGACATTTTACTTTTAGCGTTTTTTTTTTCGTTTTCTGGTTTTATTGTTTGGACGAACTTTTTCGTTTTTTGGAGATTTATTTATTTTTGGCGATCTTTTTTTTTTGTTTTGATCTTTTTTCTCGTTTTAGCGCTTTTTTGATTTTGACGATTTTTTTCATTTTGGCTATTTTTTAATTTAGTCTTTTTTTAGTTTAAACGTTTTTTTTTTCTTTTTATTTGACAATTTTTTTCGTTTTGGCGATTTTTTCTTTTTTTACTTTTTTTTTAGTTTCGGTGATTTTTTTCGATTTTGTTATTTTTTTCTTTTTGTCGATTTTTTTTTGCTGGGGCTATTTTTTAATTCGAAGGTTTTTCAGTTTTAGCGTTTTTTTTGTTTGCTTTGACGATTGTTTTTCTTTTTGGTGTTTTTTTGTTTTAGCGCTTTTTTCATTTTAGCGATTTTTTTCGTTTTAGTAATTTTTTATTGTTATTTTTTAGTTCTGCGTTTTTTTCTTTTGTATTGGCATTCTTTTCATTTTTCGACTTTTTTGGTTGTTTTACGATTTTTTAGTTTTGGCGATTTTTTAGTTTCGGTGATTTTTTTTCGTTTTTGCGATTTTTTTGTTTGGGCTATTTTTAAATTTGAGGGGTTTTCAGTTTTAGCGTTTTTTTTGTTTGCTTTGACGATTGTTTTTCTATTTGGTGTTTTTTCCAGCGTTTTTTTTTTTCATTTTATCGATTCTTTTTTCGTTTTGAATACTTTTCAATTTTGGGACTACTTTTAGCGGATTTCGTTTTGCTTTTGCGATTTTTTTCCGTTTTGGCGATTTTTTTCATTTGGGCGATTTTATTCATTTTGGCGATTTACTTTCCGCTTTGTTCGTTGCATTACTTGAAAAGATATTTTTTTTGAAATTCTTCAAACCCCAGTTGGGCACGTCTTTAAGACATCAGTGATGGGTACACGAAAATGTTAAGACCGCAACGTCACGTGAGGAACAGCATTAACAAAGTTGTCAACAACATTTTCGAACAAATGTCACGAAAATCATGCTGCACGACTCAATCAGAGACAAACAATGTCGCTCAGCAATACGGTGTGAATACGTGCACTCTAAAACACTTTTATTAAAAATTAGGTCGATAATAGTCGGCAACACTTTCCCGATTATTATCGACCTAAAATTACACATGCATTATTTTTGAACAAAATGTTTTTACTAAAAAAAAATCGATTGTCTGTATGCAGGTTTGAATCGAGACCTGCTGACTGCTAGTCTGACGTATCTACCATTCAGCCATAGCCGTATTATACTTTATGTTAAATTTTTTCCACTTGGACTAAATATGTTTAATTTGAAAGGTTTTTTCTTTAATAAAATAACTACAAAATCGATGTAATTTTAGACAAGGAGAAATTTTCAACACAAATTTAGACAATATATGATCCTAAATTTGAAGTAATGTTTTAGAGTGTGGATGACAATGTCATCTATTTTGTCATTAAAAATATATTTTTGTTTAATTTATTTTATTTAATCGTCGTAAGCAGACTACTTAATATTTTAAATACTAAAATTTAACTTTCTGCTCACTTATTACCGTTTCATTTAAATTATTGATTTTGAGGACCGACTCAGCTGGAACTCGAACCGATGTTGTTTAATTCACTACATGTTTAAGTTATCGTGCTTGCCACCTTGCTGTAGCTTCACCTAAAACATCGACAACAAGAGGTCGTCAACATTTTCATTGGTTTGATTGAAGACAAAACGCAAGACATTGTCGCTCACCTGCACTACACTGCAGAGGTAATAGGGGATCCTAGCTTAAGAGTTAATTTTTCTAGTTTTTGCTAACTTTTTCATTTTAGCAATTTTTTTCAGTTTTGGCGATTATTTTTGTTTTGGATTATTTAACCGGCTAAGCATTGGTTTTTCATTCTGGCGATTTTTTCGTTTTAGTGATTTTTTTTATTTTGGCGATTTTTTCGTTTCAGCATTTTTTTTTAGTTTTGGTGATTTTTCGGTTTGACAATTTTTTTCCGGTTAAGCTCTTGTTTCTCATTCTGGTTGTTTTGCTTGCGACTTTTTTTTAGTTTTGGTGATTTTTTTCGCTTTTAGCGATATTTTCAGTTCTGGCGATTTTATTCAACTTTGGTGGTTTTTTCTGTTTTAGTGATTTTCTAGTTTTAGCAATTTTTCCGCTTTTAGGATTTCTTTTTTCAATCAAAACTTCACTTGAAAGAAGAGAGTATTTCACAAAAATGTGTTTCGCCTTATAAGGGATTTAGACGAAAGTAAATTTCTTTTGGACTTGGTATCCACCTAAACGCCCTTATACTCCGTTTGGCCATAAACTTAAAAAAAATCAAGCTAACAAGTTTTCATCTAAATCCCGTATTAGACTTTTTCGGTTTTTGGTTAAAAAAATGTCAAATCGCAAAATTGTCAAAATAAAAAAGCGCTTAAAGGAAAAAAGCACCAAAATTAAAAAACGCCAAAAAAATCACCAACACTAAAAAGGTCGCCAAAAAACTAAAAAAAACCACAAAAACCGAAAAGTCGTCAAAGCGGAAAAAACACTAAAAAAAGAAAATCGCTAGCTAAAAATATCGTCGAGAAACTAAAAAATCGCTAAAAATTAAAAAAAAAACACAAAAACGAAAAAAAGCGCCAAAATAAACAAAAACGCCAAAACTAAAAAAATCGCCAAAACCGAAAAAATCCCAAAAACGAAAAAAGTGTCAAAACCAAATAAAAAAAGACGCTAAAACGAAAAAAAATACCAAAAACGAAAAAAAGTGTAAAAGCCAAAAAAAAACGCTAAAAAGAAAAGAATCACCAAAAACCGAAAAAATCTCCAAAACCAAAAAAGCACCAAAACTAAAAAAGCGCCAAAACTAAAATAAATCCCTAAAACTAAAAATATTGGCAAAAAGCGAAAAAAACGTTTAAAAAGAACGCCAAAACCAAAAAATCGTTAAAACTTAAAAAATAGGCAAAAACAAAAAATCGCAAGAAACGAAAAAATCAGCAAAATGAAAAAAGCGCCAAAACCAAAAGAAGTCTCCAAAACAATGAAAAAAAAACGATTAAAGCTAAACAAAAAAGCTAAACGGAAAAATTTTCAAGATGAGAAAAGGCCAAAAACGAAAAGGGATATACATATACATACATAAAGGGTATACATATGTGCGAGCTAAAGTCGCACTTTACTTAATTTTTATTTAGCTTTGGCGATTATTTTCCTTTTTGACGTTGTTTTCCATTTTAGCGATTCTATCCGGATTTGTCCATTTTAATGTTTTTTTTAGTTTTAGCGTTTTTTTTGGTGATTTTTGGTGATTTTTCCATTTTTGCGATTTTTTTCAGTTTTAGACATTTCCCCCCCTTTTTTGCGATTTTTTTCCTTTCTGGCAATCATTCAGTTCGGACCTCAACACGTCGAGATCTAATGAAAGCTCGATTTTCGAATATAGCGGTGAAATCAGAAACTTTCTATTTTTAGATTGTTGAAAGTTAATAATATTTATATTAAGGAAAACTGAATAGTTAGGTATTTATCGGGAAATTTCTTTGAAGTTGTTGTACTATATTCGGCGTCAGATGGATCTGATTTGAATGTTGATATGCAGAAAAAATACTTACTAGAAATTTCTAATTAAAACTAATTTGTCACGGCACTTAAAGTGTGACTTTCTCTACATACATAATTCTTCAAGGATTTGTTCATTAATTATTTCAAATTTCATTGAAATATAATATTTTCTAGTATCGTGTTGTATTAATTGAAAAAAAAAATTATTATTATTCTACGAATTGAGAAATAAATAAAACACTAAAAAACATTTAACAACAACTTGTTGCTGTCACCAACACGAAATTCCTCTGAACTGTCACAATTTCATACTAAAACAGGCACATACTCAAGCACTTTGATATTTATGCACAATGGGTAGAAGAGGGTATAGAAAGAAGAAAAAAACTAAATTTGTGGCCAACAGTTGGTGTTTGAGAAATATCGTTAATGGTGGCCATAAAATTACTTGTGTAGAGGATAAATAAAGAAAGCAAAACGTCTAAAAGAACGAATAGTAGTGCAATGAAAATGTAATAAAATATTCTAGTTGCGTTACTGCAACGGCATACGTAAATAAAAATAAACCATAATGTGATCATCGTCATTAAGCATATTTATTAACTGGCACTGGGTCTTCCTGCACTACTTTAGTGTTATAGCTCCTTTTTTATTTAAGGTTTAGATTATAATTTTATTTGTTTTATCATTAATTAAAAAAAAAGTAAAAAATGTCAACTCATTTAATTTTAGTTTTTTAATACAACTCTTTACTCATTATATTAGTTAGTGCAATTTTAACTTACTTGATTTTTTTTCGGTCAATGTTTTTTTATAAAAAAAATTTTAAAAAAATCAACTCAAATATAGTAAAACACAAAATATGTGGATCAATTTAAAATGACATTCACGTCTTTCCTTAACAAAAGCATAAAAAATTTTAAAACCAGCCATTTTAATAGAAGCATTCAATCACTCAGTAGCTCACTCACTCGCTCATATGTAAGAAAAACACTTCGATCATCCCAACCATAAATAAATTTATTTCAACTATTTGTTAGTGTGATTTAAGCAAAAGCATTTTATTTAATATGTGCAACATGCGAGTGTATTATAACTATTCAGCCTTTGGAAATTTGTAGAAGGTTTAATTTAATTTTAATTAATTTTTTTCAATACAAAGTTGTATAGCAAAGAAATTTGTTTACAAAAATGAAATCGAAAGTTTTTGAAACACAAAGCAAAATTTGATTCTAAATCTAAATAAATTAAGTAAAGTGCGACTTTGGCTCGCACACGAAGGGTGCTGTACGAATACACATATGTATATCCTTTTTCGTTTTTACCCTTTTTTGTAAATTTTTGTGTTTTGCGTGTTTATTTCTTTTACTTTTTTTTTGTTGTTTTGGCGCTTTTTTAATTTTGATTATTTTTTGCTTTTTTGCGATTTTTAGTTTTGGATTTTTTTTTTGTTTTTGCCGATATTTTTGGTTTTGGCGATTTTTGGTTTTAGCGTTTTTTTTAACTTTTTTTCACTTTTGCCGATATTTTAAAATTTTTGGCGCTTTTTTCGGTGATGCGGATTTTTTTTTGTTTTGACACTTTTTTTCATTTTGGCGAATTTTTTGGGTTTTGACGATTTTTTAGTTTTGGCGTTTTTTTTTTGTTGTTTTGGCGCTTTTTTTCGTTTTGGTGATTTTTTTAATTTTGGCGATTTTATTAGTTTTTGGATGATATTTTTAGTTTTAAAGATTTTTTTAGGTTTTAGTGCTTTTTTTCGTTTTGACGGCTTTTTTCGGGTTTTGGCGTTCTTTTTTGGTGTTTTGGCGATCTTTTTAGTTTTGGTGATTTTTTGCGTTTTAACGATTTTTTTCATTTTGGTGCTTTTTTAAGCTTTTTTCATTTTGGCGATTTTTCGTTTTGACATTTTTTTTTGGAATTTTTTAGTTTTAGCACTCTTGAAAATTTCAAGAGTTTACCTCTTACGGTTTCCAAGCTGCTGTATCTTGGAAACCGTAAGAGGTAAACTAATTGTCTAAATTACATAGTAACATTACATTAACTGATAGAACACCCTTTAATTTTTATTGTTTTAAATATCAGTGTTAATTGGCGTAGTCTATTCTACAGACTACACCAATTAACACTAACTTTGAAAATTTAAAGTATCTATATATGTGTCTGTAAATTGCATTAGTATTTCAACATTTTTCGTTGCTCGCTTTAGAACACCCTTTAATTTTTAACTGTCATATATTTGTTGTAGCGGCCAAAGTTTTACATATTCTGTAAAAATTTCAGGTCGTAGCTTTTACGGTTCCCGAGAAAACAGCCTTTGATAGACAGACAGACAGACAATCAGACGCGTAGCGAAAACAATAGATTTCTATTACACTTTTGGTGTACGGACTGTTGCACGGAGTGTTTGGTGTAAAGACTGTCGCACGGATTTTCTCATAACTTGGATAGGAATTCTCCAATTTTATTACAAAAACCACAAGAAAACTTGAAATAACATTGCCTCGAAGCCATTCGAACATTTTTTTATGTACTCAATGGTTTTGGAGTTATTCAGCCCTAAATGATGAAAAATATATATTTTTTACACAAAATTGAAACTTATCCAAAGTTATTTAATTAGTTTGGCTAAGTTCGATTTTAATTTAATCTTTCGATTAAATTATTTTTTATTTAAGAAAGAAATTCTAAAAGCATGTAAATAATGAACATTCAAAGAAAAATTTGGCTGTACGAAAGGTTGAACTGACATCAGATGTTTCGAGACCTACACTGCCAGCGCCGGCAGCAACAACCACCTACCGAAAATCCTAATTCTTTAGTAAGCCCAATTAACAGATGTGTCGCTACCTTGTGACGAATCACACCTATTAATGAACTTTTTGTAAAGGTAGTTTGAGCTTTTTGATTTCTGTTAAAAATGATAAAGAAAAAACAGTTAGTGAAGTTCCGAACCTTCACAAAAAGTTCATTAAAAGATTCGATTCGCCACGAGGTGGCGCTACACCTGTTAATTGGGTTTACTAAAGAATAAGGATTTTCGCTAGGTGGTAATGATGAAAAATATATTTTTTAAACAAAAGTTAAAAGTTTAAATTTTTTTAAATTTATAAAAAATCTAAAATGGCAAAAACTTACCATTTTTATTAACTACAAGCCAAATATACTAAAATATGAAATAAGCTTTATTTCATGAAAATCGATAGATAAATATTGATTTTATTCATAATAAAATGTAAGCATCAGGATTTTTGCTAAAATTGCGAATATTTACACTGTGCAACGGCATCCATTTTTTTAAATAACAAGGTTCTAAACGCTGATTATTGTACAGGCCGTAAAACAATTTATAAATATATCGCCCTTTTGAAAGTTTACATCTGGGATTAATTTTAGAGGGAGTTAAATTTCCCCCCTTTTTGCACATAGTTATACTGACTAGGGATAGGATATCTTGTAGAGCACTTTTGATTTTTTTATACATTTTTAATAAATACAAATTTTCCAATTTTGCATAAAAAAGTATATTTTTCATCATTGCGGTCTGAGTAATTCCGAAACCATTGAGTATTTAAAAAAAAAATAATGTTAGAATGGCTTAAATGTAATTTTATTCCAATTTTTTAGTTTTTTGTTATTAAATTGGACTACCCCTTCCAAGTTATGAAGAAATCGATGCAGCAGACTCTTGAAAAATCCAAAATTTTAAAACAAAATTTTTTTTATATCATAACTTTAGGATTTTAAATATCTACTCTTTTTGTAGTTAAGGGACCATCACATATCAAAAAAATATAGTGGTGATATATGGTGAAATACACCATACAAATGAATTGTATTTTTTTCTTGTGATGTGTAATTCATAAGCATTTGCTTTCTAACCCCTTAGTGGCAACACTGACATAAATGCATTCTTCTCACAAAAAAGCTCTTTCTTCCCTCACTATACAATTACAACAACATTTTATATTTTAACCACTTTGATGTTGGTGCATCGCTGTAGTGGTTAATATTGACAATAATAATAAAAAAACTCCGCAAGTTTTTCTTTGATTTGGTCCAAGTCATTTTATGGTTTTTACTTGGAAAAAACCCCATCTACTAATTCAAGATTTTTTTATATATTTAAATTTCAAAAGATTTTTTATTATACTCTTAATGGTTATATTTGTGGTTCTAAAATATCGCAATGAGTGTGTGGTTATTTCTTGTCTTTTATAAATATATTTTATTTCTGTCATTAATCTAAATTAAAAATAGTTCTATTCAGAACATTTAAATATCTCATTCTAAATAGTCAATAAAAACAATAAAAAGTTAAAAATGGAAAGGAATATAAAGTAGCACTAAATGTAAAATTGTTTTCCATTTCCGTTCGAATTAAGAAATGGAAAATAAATGCTGTAAGAGAAACAATTAAGAGAGGTGGGTGGGTGGTGTATTCAGTACAGTAAAGAAGCCGAAAAATATATCAAAATATTTTTTTTTAAATATATGTAGTTTTTCAAATAAAAATCATACACAAATAGTTTTCCAATATTCGAATTTTTATTAACTTTAATTCCATTTTAACCTTTTTTGTCGACGTGTTTAATTTTAAATTTGTTTAATTTAATCGCTTATAGACCTCCGAAAGTTTTCCTCATGAGCCGTTAAAATTTCAGATTTTTCGGACTAACTGGTAACTATTGCGAGTTTTCGATTTCTTTAGTAAACTTGTGAGTTTCTGGAGAATTTTCGTTTCTTTCGAAGTAGCAAAATTTTTTTGTAAATTTTCAATTTTAAAACAACGTCACTTGCGTTGGATTTTCCAATATTTGGACTTTTCAAAAAAAATTTACTTTTTGAGAATAACTTTGAATTTTTTCGAAATTTCAATTTCTTTATTGATATATTACATGTTTTGACGCATTTTCTCTTTTTTCGGAATAACTTGATTTTTTTGCAAATTTTGATTTTTTTGTTAGTTTATTCGCAGATTTAAGCAGTTTCAGATAAATTTTCGAACACGTTCGAAATTTCGAATAATTTCGTGTTTCGATTTTTTGGGATATTATCAGGTATGCGATGGAAATCTATTCCGAAAACGAAGCAGTTTTGAAAGGTGTTTTTTAATAATATTTCTTTATTAAAAACAATTCTATCATAAATATTATAAAAATATCTCTTTATTACAAAAGAGTTGTAGTACAAAAATTATAAAAATTTGATGAAAATTGCGTTAAAAGGGACTTTCAAAAGTGCTTCGTTTTCAAAATCGATTTCCATCACATACCTGTATATGTTTTAAGTGGACTTAAAGCGCTTTTAGTGCATTTTCGAATCTGTATTATAATTCGAATTTTTTTTAAGATTTTCTATTTTCTTGGAATAACTTTGAGTTTTTGTAAGACTTGGATTCCTTTCGTAGTGTAGTGATAGATTTAGGTCATTTTAGGTACATTTTCGAACGTTTTCGAAATTGCGAACTTTTGAAAAACTTCTTTAAAATACTTCGCTAAAGTTTTTAAATTTCGAATTTACAAAAAAATTTCGACGTTTTTCGGAGTGGCTTCAATTTTATACAAGTTTTCGATTACTTTACCCACATTATGTGTTTTAAGGATGTTTTCGGAGTAATTTAAATTTTTCGCCCGTTTTCTGTTTATTTACTGAGATCATAGGTTTCTGGTGAATTTAAGACACTTTTGATACATTTTCGAATACGTCATACATATTTAGATTTTCGAAGTAACCGATTTTTTGTGCACTTAAGATTTCTCGGTGAAAATATTTGATTCTGGGGGATTTTTTGCACTTTTGTTGAATTTTCGCATATGTAATATATTTTGAATTTTCGAAAATTTTTTTATTTTTTAGGAGTTGCTTAAATTTTATGCGAGTTTTGGGTTGCTTTGCTGAAATTACGCATTTGTGATAGATTTAAGGCTCTTTCGGTTCATTTTCGTATTAATTATATGAATGTATTTCGACATTTTGTTGATTTTACGACATTTCAGTTGAACTCCGAATTTTTTTTCGAGTTTTCGACTTCTTTAGTGAAACTATGTTGCATTTTTTGCGCACATGTTCGAATTCTTTACTGAAATTATATGCTTCTGCTGGTTTCTAGACAGTTTTGATCGCCTTTCGTATATGTATTATTACACTTCGAACTTTCGGAAACTTTTCGATTTTTGCGAAATAGCTTCGATTTTTGCAAGTATTAGATTTCTTAGTGAAATTATAGGTTCCTATGGGATTAAAGGCACTGTTAGTGCATTTCCGAATATGTGTGCAATTTAGAATTTTCGGAGTTTTTGAACTTTTTCAGAATAACTTGGATTTTAATGCGAGTTTATTATTTCTTTAGTGAAACTATTTGCTGCTTTTTCGAATATGCATTTAATTTCGTATTTTCGGAGAATTTTATATTTTTGCAAAGATACCTCGATTTTTATAAAAGTTTTCCTTTTCATTAACGTCATTGTGTGTTTCTGGTGAATTTACAGTAATTACGGTGCATTTTCAAATATTTGCGTAGTTTCGAATTTTCGACTGGTTAGGAGTAACATCGTTTTTTTACGAGCTTGCTCTTTTCTTGTCTAAAATTTTGTGTTTTTCGTGATTTAAAGCAATGATAACACATTTTCGAATATGTTTTAAATTTCGAATTTTCGCCGTAACTTCGAGTCTTTCCGAATTTTCCTTTTTTCTCTTTAGTGAAATTTTAAGTTTTAAGTGAATTTAATTTAAGGCACTTTCAAAGTAAAATTTTCGAAAAATCTTTGATTTTTCAGAGTATCTTCAATATTTCGAATTCTCGACTTTTCGGAAAAACTCAATTTTTACGAGTTTTCGATGAAATTGTATGTTTATAATGGATTTAGGGAACTTTCGGTGCCTTTCGAATATTTATGTAATATATTTCGAATTTTCGGAAAAATTTCGAATTTTCGGAATAACTTCGTTTTTGCGAGTTTTGGAGTTCTCTATTGAAATTATGTGTTTCTGGTGGTTTTAAATAATTTTCGGTGCATTCGGTGCTTCGAACTTTCAAAGGGTTTTTTATTTTCTCTGAGTAGCTTCTATTTTTTTAGACATTTTATTTAGTGAAACTATATGTTCCTGCTGGATTTAATGCATTTTCGAATATAACAAACTAATTTCGAACAAATTTATAATAAAATTAATGACCATACACACCCATCCTGGAGTTCGTGAAAGAGTTAAGTAAATATGCCTAATATTGTACTGCCGCTTCCCGCATTCATACAGCCTCCAGAACTACAGGATAGTATTCAGATTTTTTCCAATAACAACACCCATCTTCATATACACAAACATTTAACCCCTACACTCATATTGCTATGCATGATATATGTACATATTTGTATCATAGCACCCCACTCGGTGTTTAAATTGATGATAGATTGGCACAAAAAGTGAGGTTATCTCATCAGCCAACATAATTCATTCATTTTATTTCAAACAATTTTTAATTTTTTTTTTCATTCAATGAGTTTTGTGTTCATTCCATTCAGTCAGTCATGTTGGTTTAAGTGCAAGACTACAATATACTTTTATTGATTTTTCCTTCATTGGAGCTGTCGCTCACTGCTGCTGCTTTTTGCTGCTTGCAGTTTGTTGGTTTGGTGTTCATTGTACACATAATTTTTTTTATTTTTGTTTTATTTTAAACGTCCTCTGTCATGGAGGAGCCATGGTTTTGACATTTCTCTGTTCTTTGGTTTTCATTAAGTACTTTTAAAGCATTTACTTGTACGTATTGCACACTCACTAACTTTGGATTTGTCCAAGTATTTGAAAATGTGCAACAAATTCCAAACAATTTGTAATTTTTCCTCCCTCTTGCTGTTGTTCATTATTTATAAAGTTTGTCTGTCCATTTACAAAATAAATTGTACATATATTATTGAACAAGAGCCGACGCATGTCAATGTAAGTTATCAACCTTGTAAAGATCTACAATGTAGAAACAAAACTTAATGTAGATTGAGCAAAAACATGGATGGGAATGGTTCAAAAAAATATGTTGTTTTCAAATTGTTGAGGTTTTTTATTTTCCTGCCATTTCTTCGTATCATTTTAGCAATTAAAGTAAAAATAATAGTAATTATTATTACAACAAACACATAAACTAGAGGCGAAAAAAAAGCCGCAAAAAAACAACAAATATTAAAGCACAAGTCATCAAAACTTAATGACTCTATTAATAACTTATGAAAAACTTCAGATTGAGGAACTACAAAAGCCCACATTATGAGCAGTTTTTTTATTATTAAACAAATAATTATTAAAAAATAATGAAAAATCATTGAACTAGACAAATAATAAATGGCAGGTTGTTATTTGGAAATTTATGAAATAATCTAAATTTCCTTTAGGCTGAAAATATGCATACAATTATACATACAGGTCACCATACATTTAGGCTTCAGTTTGTTCAATTTAATTTTCCAATTAAATTATTTTTATTTAGAAAGAAATTCAAAAACATGTAATAATTGAAAACGCAAAGAAAATTTTGGCTGCACAGAAGGTTGAACTGACAGCATGATGTTTCTCGAGACCAACCACGATCTCATGATCAGAGTTCTTGTTCGCTTAGACATCACTGATAATCATGACAGCTGCAGTATTTACTTATTAAAATTTTCTTTTAGGAAATGAGAAAGCTCCAACTTCGATACTAATGACGCAGGAGCATTTACATGCATAGAACAACAAAAAACGTATGGCTGAGGGATAATTTCCATTTTCGCCATTTGTAAAGACAAACCACATAAAAATATTCCCTATTCACTATAATAACTAGCTAACTTACCACACACGCACAGAAATATTTTGCATCAACTGAATGAAGATTTTCTTTTAATTTGAAATTTCGTTTTAAAAAGGAAGCAAAAAAATTTGCACAATTTACCTGGAATGAAAAAAAAAGAAAATGAAATTAGTAGGATTTGCACTGCGATTATAATCGCAATTAATCGCAACTTTTAATCGTAATCGTAATCGAAGTCATTAATCGCTCGATTGCGATTAAAAATTTTGCTCTCTTTAAAGTAAAGAATTTATGTCAAACGTATTCGCCAATGAACTTTTTCTAGTCTAATACTATATTCACACTAGGGATGGGCAAGTGAAAAAAATATATCGATATATATCGATATCGATATATTTTTAAATATCGATCGGCATCGATATATGTGTTGTGTATTGTAAAAGTTGTGTAACTCCATATTTTTAATAAATACATATTTTTGTAGAATAGTATCACATTTAGTCATATCTTTCGTAGTAACACTGAAGCAACTCCAATATTTGCACCAAAACTCCATAGATGGCGTTACTTGTTTACTCGCGGAAGTAAAACTGCAAAATATTCATTATAAAAGGCTCGTTTTTTTCGAAATTTAGTTACAATGAACGACACATATATCGATATTTTTTCAACAATGATAATTCATACGTAGTGTCCAAATTTTCTTATAAATAATTAGGCTGGAAAGAGTTAATTTCCAAGATCCTTTCTGTTCCACCAATATTTCATCGAAAATACATCAATAAAATTAAACTCAAAGAATGATAATTTTTCGAATAGACAAAAGATTATAAATAAAACAGAAGATTTTGTTAGTAATATTTTATTTGATGAAGACTGTGCCGAAATGTTTTTAAATTGCACGAAAAACAAAATCAAAGCTAAAAAATATCGAATTTGATACTGTCGATATATTTGAAAAAATATAGATATATCGAAATTAAAAATATCGACGATATATATCGATATATTTTTAAATTCCGATATATCGATAGTTTTGCCCATCCCTAATTCACACTGCTATAGATTAACGTGTTTCAGCAAATATTTTAAGAAACTAAGTTGTTCATTCTACAACTTTAGTCAACTTTCTGTTTACTGCATGACGAATTCATAAAAGATGGTGGCAAACCGGCAGCTAAACATTTTTTTCGAGTCCTAAATAATAATATTTTTGCAAAGTTATTAATTAGTATTTTACATGTGTAATTTATTTGTTGATGGTTAAGCATTGTATATATGCATTTCATTGGTGCTTTAACAAATCATCAGTAGACTTCAAGCACACTTTTGAACAGTTACAAACCCCTTATCTTATGTACAAATTATTTGTTGGGTTTTGTATAAGTTTCAAAGCCAATTATGCTTATTTCCGAAAATCATTTGTAAATTCTCAAATGGTTTTCGAAAGTCTGCACTTTTTTACAAAACTTTAAAAATTGAACTGAGGTACATTTTTGGAGATCTCCAAGAGATTTTGCCCATACTTGGGCACATCTTTACTTGTAGCTAATTTCGAGAATATAAGTGTCATTTTTCAGTTGTATTTTGTGAAATTTTTTACAAAACTTTAAAAATTGAACTTAGGTACATTTTTGGAGATCTCTGAGAGATTTTGCCCATATTTGGGCACATCTTTGCTTTTAGCTCATTTGGGCCATATGTAAATTGTAGCCGAGGATCCACACCATTCGAGATTTTCCCAGTTATGGCGATTTTTTGCTTTTTAGCAATTTTTCTACTGCTGAAACTTTTTTTCTTGAAACAGTGTTTTCGGTTTGGCCATTGTTTTAGCGATTTTTTTTTTCGAGATTTTTCCCAGTTATGGCGATTTTTGTTTGTTTTAGCAATTTGCTTGCTTTCAAAGATTTTTTCGTTTAAGCGTTGTTTACCGTTTTAGCGATTGTTTTTCTTTTTAACGATTTTGTTTTGCTTTCTTAATTTACCGATTTTTCCAACTTTAGCGATTTTTCCATTTTATACAATGTTTTTCCCTTTTGGCAATTTTTTTTTGTCTTCTTTGTCGTTTTAACGATTTTTTTAGCCTTTGTGATTTTTTCGTTTTAACCTTTTTTTTTGCGTTTTATGTTTTTTTAGTTTTAGCGATTTTTTCGCTTTTTCGATTTATTTTCACCGATTTTTCCATCTTTATTGATTTTTCCATTTTACGAAATGTTTTTCCGTTTTGGCAATTTTTTTTGTCTTCTGTAAGTTTTCTTACGTTTCGGAAATTTTTCCGCGTTTTAACAACTTTTTTATAGCCTTTGCGATTTTTTCGTTTTAACGTTCTTTTTTTTAGCGTTTTATGCTGTTTTTTAGTTTTAGCGATTTTTTCGCTTTTTCGATTTATTTTCATGTTTTACCGATTTTTCCAACTTTTCTTACGTTTCGGCAATTTTTCCGCGTTTTATCGATTTTTAGACTTAGTGATTTTTTTCGTTTTAGCGTTCTTCCCCGTTTTATGTTTTTTTTAGTTTTATTGATTTTTTTCTCTCTGGCGATTTTTTCCATCTTTTCGTTCCACTTTTTTGTTTCACGTTTTTGTTTTTTACCCCCATGATGCGCATAATTACCCAAAAGGGAACTTCGTGAAATTTTTATGTATTAAGAAAGAAGCTAAAAATATTTTATAGAAATATAAGCTAAAAATATCAAAATGGTCACACTGCCACACATATAAAAATGGTCTTTAAAAATGTATAAGATTTACAGCTTGATAGTGGAAAAAAGGAAAGGAAACGAAATGAAATATACACTGGAAAGGTTTGTTTTAATAAAATCGCAATATATTTGAAAATGACCTTGAGTTTTTTATTACCACAAAAAGTTATAATCAAAATGTAAACTTTTGAATAAGTTTTAAACGTTTTTTTTTTGTTTGTTTTTGAAATTTTTTTCTATAAATTGTTAATTAAACAGTGAAATATAAATAAATACCTATTTAGCAATATAATAATAAAAGAAAAAAAACACATTTAAACACAACTGTCTTTTATTGCTAATGTCTCCCAAAAGTTGAAAATAAAAAATTTAAAAAAAAACACACACACATACACACATTTTAAATTATAACCACAACTATAAGCCAAAAGTGATACAAATGACAAAATATTAACAGTGAAAAAAAACTAATAAGTAAATAGCTCTAAAAAATTAAGCAACTTTTTTAGTTAGGAAAAACAAACACGCACAACAAAAAAAAATCCCCTTGATTTAACGAAAAATTAAAACTTGTTCTGGCGGCTTCCTTCCTCCCTCTCTCTTTTTAAGCAGCACGCTGATTCATTTCTTCAGTCCATGTAAACAGAGAGGAGATACATATTTGTTGTGGCTGAATTTTAATTAAATACATTAAAAACAACAACACGAGGGCTGTTTCTAAAGTTAGTCATTTGTACATGTGGCATATATTATTGTTATTGTAACAGAGGCTTAAGTGTACAAGGATCTTCTTTAAGAAACTACATTTTAATACAGAAATTTTTAAATAAGACAATTTTAATTTAGAAAATTTTAGCTTTATATTTTAATAGCAAAAATATAAAGTAAAAACCGAAGATACATATTCCGAAAAGATTTAAAATTTTTCGAAAATTCTATGTTTAATAGATTTTCGAAAATACACCAAAAGTGCTTTGGAGTCCTGCATAAACTCATATTTTCAATTAAGGAGTCGAAAGGTAGATAAAAATTGAAGCTAACCTGAAAAATGGAAAATTCTCCGAAAAGTAAATACATATTTAAGAAATGTGCGAAAATGCTTCAAAAATGCCTTAAGTGCACTAGAAACCCATAGATAGTCCTGCTAAAGAAAACGAAAACTTCCAACAAAACTAGAATTCACTGCAAAAAATATTTACATTTCCGAAAAGTCAACATTTCATACATTTTCGGAAATCCACCGAAAACCATCCAAAACTTGTAATTCCAAATAGGAAGTCTAAACTTAGGAAAATTTGAAGCTACACCGAATATATGAAAAATTCTGCGAAAAATCTATTTCAGATATTCAAAAATTCACTAACGCCGCCTTATATGCACCAGAAACGCGTAATTCTACTAACGAAAAATTCTAAGAAAAATTCAGTTTATTCCGAAAAATCCACATTCCCAAAAACTCAATGTTTTCTACATTTTCGAAAATTCACCAATAATGCCTTAAATGCGCCAGAAAGTCACAAAGAAATCAAAAACTCGGACGGGGAATTCTAAGCTACTCCGAAAAATTGAAAACTTCGAAAATTGAAGATTTCGCAATATTCGAAAATTTACCAAAAGGCCCTTAGATTTACCAAAAACGATAATTTCGCGAAAAAAAAATCGAAAGCGAAATCGGAAGTTATTCCGATACATTTTAAATTGTTCCGAAAGTTTGATAATTTAATACATTTCGAATATGCACCAAAAGTGCCTTAAAACCAGAAACCCACAAAATAGTATTTTAAAACTGATGTAAGAAATCGATGGTAATCGTAAAAATATGGAAAATTATATATGTAATAGAAATTCGAAAATGCACCAAAAATCTAAAATTTCTATAAAGAAATCGAAAACTTGTAACAAAAATTAAAGTTACTCCGAAAATATTACAGAACTCTGAAAACTCAATATTTTATACATTTTTCGATATGCAGTAAAAATGCTTTAGAGCCAGCAACGACTCTACCTACATTAATTTAAGAAATCGAAAACCGCGAAAAGTTACTCCGAAAAAATTTAGTTTTTTGAAAATCCAAGATCAAGTAAAAATTCTAAAAGAAACTAAAAGTGCTATTGGTTCCCCAGAAACTATGGAAAATTTGCGGCAAAAAGCATAGCTATTCTGAAAAAAATTTGCATTTCCGAAAAAAATATTTTCGAAAATTTACCTCAAAGTATCTTAAATGCGCCAAAAACTTATAATTCCACTTAAGAAATCCGAAACGGACAAACGTCGAAACTTCTCCGAAAAAAATAAAAATTCTCCGAAAATTCGATATTTTGCAGATATTACACAATTCATTAAAGACTCAATAATAGCACCAGAGTACAATAATTCCACAAAAGAAATCGAAAAATTGCAGTAAAATCGAAGTTATTCCGAAAAAAATAACATTTCCGAAAACTCGATTTTTAGCACATTTTTACAAATGCGTCAAAAATGCCTTAATTGTACCGGAAACTTTTAATTTCACTTCAGAAATCCAATATGTATTTAGGGGAAAAATATTTAATTACTCCGAAGAAATTTAAAACTTTTCAAAAATTCGTTATATAAAACATTTTCAAATGTTTAACCCACCCATAAATTCACAAAAGAAATCGAAAGTTCGAGAAAAATTTAGTCCGAAAAATTTTAAGTTCTCCGAAAACTTAAAATTTAATCCACAGATTACAAAAAAAATTAGAAAATTACAAATGATTCTATCTCTGCACTATTAACAATTTGTCTTACTACGTATACCTTATATAACTCTAATATAATTTTTTTTATATCGAAGATATCTTTAATAAAATTACGTCATACCTATATAACCGTTACATACTTATTACAAAGGAATTGGTGTTCATTCTTTATCTCGCAGATGGTTTTGATCAGTACTACGTCCCTTGAAACATAGGACTTACTGCAGTTTACCCATCGACAGAGGAAAAAATGCTGATTCCAACTGAATAGAAAAACGTATTTATTTGAAAAATTCGACTTGCTGAAGTTTACCTCCCACTTACAGGTAGATATGTTTTTGATGATATATTTTTTTCAATATTCACCGATTTTTACGCCATTTGTGAAGCGATTTAAATATATTTTTTATATCAGTAAAGATTCTTCAAACTTGGTGTGAATTCCTTTGCAGTCAATACGCATGATCTATCAGATGGGTACCTCCCAAACAAAGTAATTATTAATTGTCGTTTGCCTGAAAAAACTATATTAGTGAAGGTCTTTAACTTTAGTGTGATTTACTTGCAAGCCAGTATTTGCAGTCCAGCACAAAACTAAATGGATGGGAGTGAGGGAGCGGGGGTACCTCCCATATAAACAAATATTTAAAATAAATCTTTTCAAAAATATATTAAATCAACTTTAAAATATATGCACTAAGAAAAACTAAAATATTATGAATGGGTAAGCCAAGAATTTTGCCTTACAACCCTCGTATTTAACTGAAATCCAGTTTTTTGTTATTAATATAAAAACAATAACAACAACTGTGAGTACATTTGAACTCAAGCTTTAGAAACAAAAAAAAAAAAAACAACGTCAGTCCATCAACATCACTAAATTAACCACGATTCTTAACGAACAAAATGGGTGGTGGTTACTTGTTCTTTTGTATCTTCTTGTTGTTGTTACTCCTCTTCTCGCTTTATAGTAGAAGATACGAGTAATAATTTATTTCTTGAGATGTTTGTTAGGAATTCATAATGATATAATCTATAGTTACTTAAAGTTTTTTTATTTTTCTTTTTAGTACTTTACAAAATTATATGTAATAATATTCTTTAGAGGTTTGTTGTTGGTTTCCTAGCCGGCTTTGTTTTTCCTTATAACTGCTTTTGGTAAGTAATTTGTATTAATATTTATGTGGAATGGAAATAAGTGTGTAAAAAAAGACATCATTGTGGATACAACGAAGAAGACCACAAAAACAAAGCTAACGAAAAAAAAATATCATCAAAATATGTTTATCTGTAGGTGGGAGGGAGGTAAACTACACCAAGTCACATTTTTTTCGAAATGCGTTTTTTATACTGTTGGAATGAGAATTTTTTCCTCGGACGTAGTACAGCTCAAAACCATCGGCGAGTTAAAGAACACCAAGTTCTTTTTAATTTAATAAGTAACGGTAAATATATGACGGTACATGCAGGCGCGGATACAAGGAGGGAGGGAATATTCCCCCCCCCCCCCCCCACAATTCGAGTAAATTTCTATAGAGTTTCTAAGAGAAGTTTGGAAAAATATTATGTTTTACTTAGAAGTTCCCCCCCAAAAAGGTCAAGCTGGATCCGCGCCTGGTACATGACATAATTTGGTTAAGGATATCTTCGACTTAATATTAGAGTTACATAAAATATTCGGGGTAAGTCAAATTGTTAATACAATAGAATCATTTCTGATTTTCAACATGGGCGTTTCCACATCAACGTCTATCATTTCTAAATTTTCAATATGGGCGTTTCTACATCAACGCCCACTTGTTGTCACATGCGACACCAAGCAATTAAGCTTGTATTTCAGAACCATGTAGTTCGATTTTTTCTAAACTTTTACTTATTGTAGATCTACTTACGACTTACGCAAATATATAAAGAAATAAAAGACACTTACGTTTTCTTAAACAAAAAAACCAAGCATAATTGCTTTGTGTCGTACGTGACAAAAAGTGGAGTTTCCCGTGGAAATGCCTATATGTTTTGGTGGTCTCCTGTAAAATTTCCAATATATGACTTGGTGTAGTTTACCTTCCACCTACCTACAGATACAAACACCAAAACAAAAGGAAAATAATATTTTTTTGCTGCGTAACTTTTTGAAAGCATTTATGATTCGTGTGGTAATTAAGTTCTTAATTTAATAATAATTTTTTTTTTGAATTCACTCTGGTTCTCGAGTAAATCGTTACATAAAGAATTAAGCAAGTTGGTTGACAGGTTGTTGGTTATATGAAAAGCAGTGTTCCTCCCTACGTGGGTCCAAGATTATAATTCAAGTCTTACCTTACTTACATTATTTACGATCAATAGTTTCGGAAATATATAGGAAGTTTAACAAAAAAAAAATAGAAGTTATGCACATTAATTTCTTCTTAATTAAATGAAAAAAATTTAGAGTAAGTGCTGGTAATGTGGTATAGGTTGGTAATGTAGCATAGTATTTTTTTTTAAACTAACAAGACAAGAATAACGGAATCAATCTTAATAGTTTGCAGCTCTTAGAGAATTAAGAGGGTTTTGAGATGTTTTAATTTTGCAAGTCGTTCTGGGTGTCAGTTGCAAAAATTCGAGTGGTAAGTACAAAAATAGTGAATAACATATACAATTGCTCTATATATGTAAGCAGTAAATTTTTTAAATCAAATAAATATCTTCATTAAGCCCCATATAGCTTAAGTCAGCTAATTTATATACTTTAGCACATTACCTTCCAAATAAAACAGAGTGCCGAAAAAAAAGTGAGATAAGAAAATGGGTAGCTGAGGATGTGAGTAGAGCTATACACTCTGTTCGAGGTGGTGTAATGGGTATTCTGTTGGCATGGAAAACATTTGGTGTACCCAATACCACATTACCAGCATATGGTGTACCACATTACCTGCCAAATTTTTTAAACTCTCCTTTAATGGGATTTGCAATATTTTCTTAAATATCTCTGAAAATGTACCTTTAATATTTTCCCCAGTTAGCGTAGTGGAAGCCTAGGATATGTACCATGTCAGAGGTTCAATCATATTTTAATCGGATAAAAATCAAATAGTTATACCATATTACCCGCACTTACACTCTAATATTAACTTAAACAATTTCTTTTACAAAACAAACAACTTTTATGATATTTTTTTCTGCAATAAGTTGTAGTTAGGTTGACTCGTTCACTACAAGGGAAGCACTTACAAAGAAAAAGACATTTTCAATGGAGATATGTATGTATTTTGTTCTCCATAGGTCTCACCCAAACAAAGGCTAACATGTGTACAAAGCTCTTTGACGAAAAACTAAAACTCTCCAAAACGTCCATTAAAAAAAACAACTTAAAATTCTTTATGGAACTTGCATACCCAGTGAACATTTTTTGCCAACATCTCTAACATTCGGAAAAATCTGAACCGTTACCGGACAATAAAACGAGTTGTGTAAAATTTCCATAACACATTTACCAGAATAGTTGGCAGTTTTCTGATACGATGTTTTTGCAAATTTTATATCAAACCAGTCTGCACATTACACTGTGCAATCCAAAAATTATCAACTGATTCTGGCAAAGGACACCAAAAAAGTATATACGTGTATCAGCGTTTTGAAAGTTTACATCTGGGATTCATTTTAGGGGGAGTTAGAGACCCCCCCCCTCACACCCTATTTTGCACATAGTTGTAGTTACTCGGCATAGGAAATCTTGTAAGCCTTACGTTTAACGTATAAGATATCTTCAGCAGTTTTATGTAAAACACCGCGAAAAATATTTTTGTGTGACATTTTAACCCTCTAACTCTTCGCTGCATCTGTCTTCTTTTCCTTTTCCTGAAAAAAAGACAAAAAACTCCCCTTGATTTTGTAGTGCACTGTAAATATTCGCAATTTTCGCCAAAATCAGATGATTTCACATTATCCATCGATTTGCACGAACTAAAATTTATTTTATTTGTAATAAAGTGGCTTTATGATTGGTTAATAAAAATTGAAAGGTTTTGCTGTTTTAGATTTTTTTAATAAACTTTCCAATGTTGCCTTAAAAATATATATTTTTTAACATTGATGTCTGAATAATTGCAAAACTATTAAGTTTTTAAAAAACTAATATTCAAGCAGCTGAAGTTCAACGTTCAGATGATGCAACTCTTATTGATCAGCTTCTTATTCAGCGTTGAGCTTTCTCAGAGAAAATGAATACAAATTCCTCTGTCGCTCTCTCAGCTGAATAAGAAGCTGATCAATAAGACTTGCATCGTCTAAACGTCGACTAAAGTTGGTTTTATTTAAAATTGTTTAGTGGTTTTCGTAATAAAATTTTACACCCCTTTCCCAAGTTATGATAATTATATCGGTGGAGCAGAGCAGCGGCCTCTTAAAAACTTGATTTTTTTTTTGTGCCAAAATCAGGTAATTTCACTTTATTGTGAATTAATATTTATCCATCGATTTTCATGAAATAAAGCTTATTTTATTTCCTTTATATAGGACTTATGATCAGATAATAAAAAATGGTAACATTTTGCCATTTCCGACTTTTTATAAATTTTCAATTTTGCATAAAAAATATATTTTTCATCATTGCGATCGGAATAATTCCGAAACCATTAAGTATACTCGTATAAAGAAATATTTGTTAAAACGGCGTAAAGGTAATTTTATTTAGAGAGTTTTAGTGGATTTTGTAATAAAATTGGACGAATCCTTTGCAAGTTATGACAAAATCAGTAGAGCAGCCTCTTCAAAAATCCCAAATTTTAGAAAAAAAATATGATAAAAAAAATTATACATAGAATTTAAAATTTCTACTGTTTTTGTAGCCACCTCCATAACACCTCAAAAAAAAAATATTGTGGTACTCCTTGGCATTTTTCTTGTTGGTTTGTTGTAGATACTTGTTTCGCACAGTCAAAATAGAATATTGGCAAATCTAAACAATTTCACATGTTAGAATTGCGCCAACCCATAAAATACAGTAAAAATCAATTGGAATAGAATTGTAGTTTTGTTGATAGTGTGTAATACAACTAACCCGAAGGTCGCAGGTTCGATGCCTGCCAAGGCTTTAAAAAATTTTTTTGTTTGTAATTTTTTGTTCTTGAACTTTGGTTCACACAAGTACACTCATGTTTATTAACTGGACACATTTACCATCTCAGGTAAGTCATCTTATTAAATAACGATTGCACAAAGTATACATCAAACCCTTATGACACTACATTTTTCTTGCATTGTTTTCCTATAGGATTGAAAGAAAGAAATAGCAAATGAAAGAAAGAAACAACTATACAAAATGTAAGCAAAACGTAATGATTTCTTTAAGTGCTGCCTACTTTTTGTTTATAATAAAACGCCAACAGAAGAAAAAGGTGGAGAAGGGGTGGTTAAATTTGAAGGGCCGATGTTAATTTTGATTAAAACACAAATTATTTAGGATAATATTGTTATTTCTTTTTATTATGATAATATGGTATGATTCAATTATGTATGGAACAAAATATCGGCCAAATGGCCGCCGCGACCTCGGCGGCACACCTCCATCCAATGGGCCAAGTTTTCAATGACGCTGAGACATAATTGAGGTTCTATGCCGTTAATGTGCCGAATTATCTCATCCTTTAGCTCTTGAATTGTTGTTGGCTTACCGACGTACACCTTTTCTTTCAAATAAACCCAAAGAAAGAAGTCCAACGGTGTCAAATCACATGATCTTGGCGGCCAATTGACATCGCCACCACGTGAGATAACACGGCCATTGAATTTGTCGCGCAAAAGAGCCATTGTTTCGCTAGCTGTGTGGCAAGGGGCACCGTATTGTTGAACCGTAAGCGCCGTAAGCATGTAAATGCAAGTCTTTATGCCTAATGTTCATCAACGACGAGCGTGAGAGGTGCAATTGTTGGGCACGACGACGAGTTGACGTGGACTGCTCCTCAGCCACACTATCGCGAACTGCAGCAATATTTTCTGCAGTACGAGCTGTAGGAGCATGCACTGGTGTTATCACATCTCCTACAGACCCGGTTTGCTAAAATTTTTGCACGATTTTTCCTATTGTACTCATATTTGGACGATTAAATTGACCGAAAAAATCACGAAGTGCACGATATGCATTTTGATTTGAACGACCATTTTCATAATAAGCCTGAATAACTTTAACGCGTTGCTCGATTGTGTATCTTTCCATGGTTCAAATTGAATTAGTCTAAAATTTAGAAATGTCAAATGAAATGCAGAAAAAAAACTTGACATCGGCCCTTAAAATTTAACCACCCTTTATATTATATCTGCGCACTCTTCTCCAAAACTTAAAAAATGATGAAAAATCTAGTGTCATAAGGCCTTAATAGACATGTGGTCACTTGCTTGACTTAAATACAGTAATTTTTGTAAAATAACTACTTTCGTTGTTATTATTTTAAATAGTTCATTTTAACCATAAACATTGGTAATTTTAACCACAAAAATTTTTTAAATTAAATTAGTAATTTTAACCATCAAAAATAATTTTTATTTTCAAACGTCGTTTTTCCCAAATTTATAATTTACAATTCAGCGAAATGTAATATTTCGGTCTTGCACTTAGGGTTCTCATCTTTATGCATCGGCCACCTCCTTTGCCATCTCAACTAAAAGTCATGTTGTTGAATAACGATAGCACAAAGTAACCATAGACATGAAATGATTTACAACTTTAAAACGTTATTTTAACCAATTAAAATTGTTATTTCATAAAAATTGCAACAACAATTTACATTAACAGTAGGTTGTTTGTTAACTATTTAAATTGGTTAGATTTACCTATCATTTTATTTTGAGTGCACATAATGATGATATCTCGATGACTTGATGTACGGGGATGGGTACACGTTTTCCTATGGGCTATCATTAGCAGCAGAAAAATTGTTTATTATTATTGTTTAGCCGTATCGAAAATTTCGTTAGAATTTTTCGAGAAAATTACTTCAGAGGTTGTACAGAATTTTCTCGGATATATAGGGGAAGTTTTTTTAAATTTAATCAGACGAAGGTATCCATTTTCTTGTCAATCATTTATATGATGTTTGGTAAGTTTTCTGAATTGCCTCGGATACAAATTCGACAACTTGTGCAGACTTTCCAAAGGAAATCGGACGGATTTTGGCGAAAAAAAATGTTAGGTGGGTACATACGTACGTTCTTGTATTATGTTGTCTGGATTGTGTGTTTTTGTTGCAAACCTCTTTTCAACGATGCCATTGTTCAAATGTAAAGACTCATTTTGTTCTTTTTTAGTGTTCGTTATTTTATATGTACATACATATATTCCTAGAAGGTTTTTTTTGTCGGTTCTATACATTTTCTGCCATTTATTCATCTATAGTATGAGTGAGTACATTTTATGATTGTATACTTTGACCTAGAGTTGTATTTTCGTTGTTATGTTACACTACACTATATCTCTAGGCATTTATAAGTTCGTTGCTTTTCATTTTTACTTTTTCTTCTGTTAAATTTTCGTTCTATAACACCTAAAAGCTTGATTTGACTGTTGGTGGCAAATAGTGCTAGTGGGGTCTCTAGTTACTGCTTATATTTTTATTCTTTTTCAGTTATTTGTTTATTCTTTATACGAGTACTGTTTTGTTCCGTTTCTTTTATTTTTTGCAGCAAGATTTTCTTGTCATATTTAAATGTAACGACACAACAGTTATTTACAGTGTGTGAAAATCTGTTTTAATTTATGTTTACACAACTGTTTCTTAGACTATATTTTATTTCATAAACAAATTTTAAGGTTGTTAAGAACTTTAAATACAGTTGTACTGTTTTTTTTTATTTATATTTACTAAATGAAGTTATTTTTAAAGTTAATAAAGCTTGAATTACATTAAAAAAATTCTAATTTTTCACAATAAGTAGAGCCTAGAATTTCATAAACAATTGTTGTTTATAGGTACAAGTATTAAGTAACAGCAGTTTAAATAAAAAATATTAAAAATACTTATAGCTGTTTTACACTATCTTACAATCCGTTCTACTTCTGTAGAAAATGTAACCCTGATCTAATGAGTATGGAAAGTTTTAAAAAAGCAATAACAACACATTGTATCAGGGTTGCATTTTGGTCAGAAGTCGAACGAACAGCTTGTAGAATAGTCTAAAAACAGCTTTAGTAACATTTATATTTTATCAACAATACATATCGTTAACTTAATATAAAAACGACCTAACTCATATTTTTTTTCAAATCGAGTTTTTGTCTCGTTTTTGAAAAATATAATGAATTAAAGCGTTTCTACATATATTAATGTAGCAATATGTAAATTAACAAAGCAATAAAAAATATATATATAAATTTAGAAAATAGCAATTTCCTACTTCTGGTCACGTAGACAAACGACAATAAAATTTAATTAATTAAAAAAAGAAATAAAGCAATGCACATTCAATATCATTAAAATTATCATAAAAATCTTTGGCTAAAAAGAATTTATTGAAATAAATTCAAGTTCGGTTTAATACAGAGAGATAATAAAAAATGCAATATGGCAACTCTGTTTATTAGTATTCATTAGTGTGGCCACTTGGGCGTTACAGCAGTCAAAGCCAGCGAATTCTTTCGACATCATGAAATGGGCAGTGAAACTGCCTTAATAAATAAATCCATCAGAAAATTATAAAATCGAAAAATTGCTAGAAATCAAGTAACTCCGAAAAAATCTAAAACTCTCCGAAAACTTAAAATTGACTACTTATTTAAATATGAACCAACAACTGACTGAAATCAACCAAAAAACCGCAACTTCTCCAAAAATCGCAAAATTTTAAATTACTCCGAAAAAATCGAAAATTATCCGAAAACTTAAAGTCTCTCACGTATTCCAAAATGCAACGAAAATGCCTTAAATACATCAAAAACTCGCAAAAACGTGATATTAGTCTGAAAATATAAACAAAAGTTCCGAAAATTCGATATTAAGCATATGTCCGAATATGCTGCAAGAGTGCCTTAAATTCACCAGAAAATCCTAATTTCACGGACGATATCGAAAACTCGCGAAAATCTAACATATGTATGTACTACGTACTCCGAAAAAAATCGAAAATTTTAGTTTAACCACTTACGGTTCTTTTCACAATATACAATTAACAGTTAACGTAGACTTTAACGGCAAGTTTTGTATGCCGAATTTGCCGTTAAAGTCAACGTTAACTTTTAATCGCACATTGTAAAAGGGACCGTTATTCAAATATGAACCAAAACTGCCTTAAATGAAGCAAAAAAAAAATTCAATTTCAGCTAAAATCGAAAATCCGCAAAGTTCAAAGTACTCCGCAGATATTAAAAAATTTTTCGAAAATTCGAAATCTTACGTATACGAAAATTCAGCAAAAACGCCTTAAAATAATCGAAGCCACATAAATATTACACTATTCTGAAAAAATTTAACACATAACCGAATAAAAGAGTAACCAGAAAAGACTAATTTCACTAAAGAAAAAAAAAACGAACACTTATTAAAAACTGTTATTTCATCAGAGAAACTGAAAAGTCACACAAATCAAAGTTACTCCGAAAATTCGATAACTAATGCGCTTTTTTAAAAACATAAAATATGCCTTAATTCTATCAAAAATCCACAATTGCATTAATAAAATCGAAATCTCACAAACAAATTATTTTACTCCGAAAAATTAAAAATTCTCCCAATCTAATATGCGTCAAAAATGTCTTAAGGGGCTATTCACATATTACGTAACGCTACTTTCAGAGTTGTTATATCCCAAACTTCGTAACGGTTTTTACAAAATGTTTACAACATATTATCTAATCCGCAACATCTCTTCAATTCCCCTGCCCGACCTGGAGCGTTACAGTAATAAAAAAATTTTTTTTTTTATATATTGGAAATTCGAATTTCGGCACTTATTGAAGCCCATAATTTCAGCAGAAAAAACGGTAATTCATAAAAATTAAAGCTACTCCGAATATTTATATAGAAAATTCTCTGAAAATTCGATGTCTAGAAAATACATTAAAAGTGACTTGATTGTATCAGAATCCCATAATTTCACTACGAAAATATAAAAAATTTGTAATTCCGAAAATTTTCGAAAATTCGAAATTTATTGAGTTTTTGTATATGCGTTAAAACTACCTTGCGCCCACCACAATCCCGCAATTTCATTAAAGAAATCGAAAATTGTCAAAAATTTGTTATTAAACACATTTTTGAAAATGCACCAAGCACGCCTTAAATTCTGCAGAATCAATCACTTCACATACATTCGATAAAGAGTGTCTCACGTTCATCAGACATCAAAACTAGCAAAAATCCTAAGTACACTTACTTATATATATGTAAACCAAAGGTGCCTTAAATTTATCATAGTTCTAGTTCCCATCATTTCACTAAACGTGTTAAGATCGAAGGGAAAAAATCAAGTTACTCCGAAAAAATTTAACAATCGATATCTAACACATTTTCGAAAATGCATCAAGAGTGCTTTAAATCCATCAGAGTCCCCATAATTTTACTAAAGAAATGGAAATCGATGACAAAAATAGTTCTCCGAAAACGCAAGATTTAAAATTAAAATATTTTTGAATATGCGCCTTAAATCTACTAGAAAACCATACTTTCATTAAAAAGAAACTCGAAAAAAGTTCGATATTACTCCGCAAAAAACCCAATTCTACGAAAACTTGCATTTAAGAGCAATTTTGCAAATTTCCCAAAAACTACTTAAGTCCAGCATAAACATGTCTTTAATGGAGCACAAAATCGGTTTTACTCCGAAAATTTTCAAGTGATTCGAAAATTATATTTCTCAAACGAGTGTGTTCTGTATTCCGTATCATATAAAATTTTTCGCAATTGTCATAATATTGTTCTTATAAATAATGGCTTACTTCACAATCTATTGTAGCAGTTGCTATAAAATGTTGTTTGGGGTGGTAAGTTCACAGCATTTCAGTTGAGTAGTTGTATGTTGGAATAAGCCTTCTCGTATTCTTTTCTCTCAAAAAATTTCAGGATAGCGCAAATCAAAGACAGAAAAAAAACTATTTTTCTTACACAAGTTGATAACAACAAGAGATAAATTAAATTTTTATATGTACTTACATATTTTGGTAACAAAGTTTTATAAACACATGTCGAGATTAGTCAGTCATTCATGATAAAAGGAAAATGTGGCAAATTTTCCTAATTTGACACAAGTTGTTTGCCAAAATTCCAAAGAATTTATTGTAAATAATTCGTAGAAAAACAAACACATATAATGAAATTTACTTATAAAAAATTATTATTGCTATTTTAATGATACAAAAATTCTAAATAAAAAAAAAAACAAAGTGGCAGAAAACATGTATCGGGGGTTTATTGACAGGCGGAGAAATTTTGACAGTTACCTCGCCTCATGACGGGCAACATCCACTGGCAAATTTTGTATGCAGAAAAATTCAACCTCTTCTCTAAAAAAACACCCGATATAAAAGAACAAAAAAAAACAATATTATAGTTTCAGCGGTATTTTACCACAAGAGGGTGATTGATGTTTGGTTGGTTGGTTGTTATATCAAGGATCATAAAACATAAACGCAGATAATAAAGAAATAAAGCACATGTCGACACACTTTCGAAAAATGTTTTTCCTTTTCCGAAGTCAAAAACAAATTCAAATTAAGTACGAGCATGCATACTCGAAATATTCGAATTTGATTTAATGAGCTACTTATATTTTGGAAATATCTTAATACACATTTAAGAAAATTACATAAATTGTACGAGGCGAAGTTAATTAATGAAAAACTAAAAAATTCTATTTTTGCCATCGAAACTGCAGAAAGAATTGAACATGAAATTGCTTATAAGGAATATGAAAGTTAATTAAATTTACAACAAATTTGCACCACTTTCCGATCAGCTGGATTGCATGGTAACACCCTACTATACCGCACAGTGGGGACTTTCGCAAAATAAATGGTAGTCAATTTGGAACTTCTAAAGAATCGATTGGATTTGTCTCAAGAATCTTGGAAAATCTTTAGAGGAGTCAGAATTTATACGCTGTATGCAGTCGGTGGCCTCGTAGCTTAAGCAGGAACGGAGCTAAAGTGGTCCAAAGTTGACCACCTCAGATCAAAAAAAAAAAAACTTCAGAGGCATTTAACTTTCTAAAAATGTTAAGCGATTTTAAAAATTAAAAGCACTTTGTCTTGCCTTTTTTTGGTATTTTGCTTATAACTTTTTAGTTTATTGTTCGATTTTAATTAAAAAAATATTATTAGATTTTTTATTTATTAGATTTTAAGTAAAACTGTGGATTTTTATTTTTTATTTCTTGTATTCTTTAAGTCGGAAAAAGGGTAAAATTTATAAATTTTCAAATTGTCCTAAAAAAATCTGTTTTATTTAAAGAAAAATATCTTCATTATTTTCAAATTTGTAAAAAACTTTGTTAAACACTTGCATTATTTCATTACATATCACAAAAGGCAATCCATTAAAAATGTGTCTAGGGCCTATTCGCATATTACGTAACGCTATTTTCGGAGCTTTTGTAACCCATCTCCCCCCACCCACCCCTCTTTGTAACGCTTTTTACAAAAATTTCAGTATAAAGTATCTAGTCCGTAACAAATCATTAACCCCCCACCTGGAGCGTTACGTAATATGTGAATAGCCCCCCTATCGCCAATTATTTTGTATTTTGAACATGTGCCCTACATCCAGCAGTGACCGGAATGATAAATTTTTAAAATACTTTTTGTGTGGATCCACACTATTCGAGAATATAAGTCACATTTTTCAAATGCTTTTGTGAATTTTTTTACAAAACTTTGAAAATTGAGCTTAAGTAAATTTTTGACGCTCTCTGAGAGATTTTGGCCATGATTGGGCATATCTGTACTTGCAGCTCATTTGGACCATATGGAAATTGTAGCCGAGGCTACATTGTATTCGAATTGTATTCGAGACTATAAGTCGCATTTTTCAATTGAAATTTTCAAAAACGCTAAAACTAAAAAATTCCAAATTTAAATAAGTTTCAAAACGAAAAATCCCCAAAATGAAAAAAGCGCTTAAAGGAAAAAAGCACCAAAATTAAAAAAAAACGCTAAAACGCGAAATATCACCAAAAAAACTAAAAAAAAAACGCCAAAAACCGAAAAAAGTCGTCAAAACGAAAAAAAGCACTACAACATAAAAAATAGCTAAAACTAAAAATATCATCAAATAAACGAAAAAATAGCCAAAACGGAAAAAACCCCAAAACGAAAAAAAACGCCAAAACCAGAAAACCCCAAAAATAAAAAGTCGCCAAAAACCAAAGAAATCGCATAAACGAAAAAAAGTGTCAAAACAAAAAAAAATTGCTAAAACTAAAAAAAAAACACAAAAAACCGAACAAAATCCCCAAATCCGAAAAAACACCATAACTTAAAAAAGCGCTAAAATAAATCGCTAAAACTAAAATATCGTCAAAAAGCGAAAAAAAACGTTAAAACCAAAAAACGCCAAAACTAAAACAATCGGCAAAAAAATAAAGAGGAAAAAAACAAAAAATCGGCAAAAAAAAAACCAAAAATGTCAAAAGAACGAAAAAAGTGTCAGCAAAAAAAAAGCTGCTAAAACTAAAAAAAATAAAAAAAAAACCAAAAAATCCCCAAAAGCCGTAAAAAGCGCCACAACTAAATTAAATCGTTAAAACTAAAAATATCGTCAAAAAGAGATAAAAAACTAAAAAAGCGTCAAAACCAAAAAATCACCAGAACTAAAAAATCTTTAAAAAACAAAAAAAATTGCAAAAACGAAAAATCGCAGAAAAAAACGAAAAAATCACGAAAATTAATAAATAAGCGCCAAAACCAAAAAAATCGCCAAAAAACGAAAAATACTTGAAAAAAAATTAAATTAAACAAAAAAGCACAACGAAAAAATTGCCACAATGATAAAAGGGGCAAGCACGAAAAGGGATATATATATACATATGTATGTGTATTACTACGGAACCCTTCGTGTGCGAGCCAAAGTCGCACTTTACTTAATTTATTTTAACTTGCCCTCGTATATTACTAATTAAGTACGTGCATGTCATAATTAAATGATTTTTAAAAGGAAATTTATTTGTAGAACTTTTTTTTTAATAACAAAAATTCATTATAAAAAGCTTATATTTTCCCACTGCATTAGAAATACTTTAGATAATAATACATTTTATTTATTTTTTCTTCTTAAAAAAAAAAATAAACAGACAACGAACAAACAACAACGCCCACATTAAATTGCAGCTAATGGTATTCAATATACACAAAGCAACAAAAATTATAATAAAATCTCACTTGGGTGCTTAGTTGTTAAAAAAATATGTATATAAATAAGTATATGAAAAAATCTCAACAAATTTAAAAAAATAAAATGAAAAATGTGAATTTAATGAATACATCCTCTTACGTAGTGCTTGCCATACAACACAGTACATCTGGTATTATTCAACAACCTAAACAACATCCCAAAGTTTAATGATTTTATTTTTCCATAAACTGTAATAAAGCCAAGTAAAGCTTAATGATGGAATTAAATAATCATTGAATTTGATTTCGTTTAATATAGAATCATTTTCTATTTAAACAACAGACGACGATTCTAAAAACTGTGTTTTTTTCCTTGCTTTTTTGTATCGAAGAAATTTGTTGAAATTTCCAATAAATTAAATCACAGTTTGAAGTGTCATTAAAAGCAGACAGCTATAAAACTAAAGATAAGAATTTTATTTAAAAGCAGGGCTGAACCTTTTATGGGACTTTTATTTTAGGCAGTTGAATGAATGATTTCAAAAAGAAAGTGTATATTGCAAGTTAAGTTAAGCTTTTTTTTGTCAAATTAGCATTTTTCAAGTTGTAAAAATGATTTTATAAATACAGATAATTAATTACACTGTGCAACAAAATGAAATTTTGCTATGACCTTTCATCACCATTATGTTTTCTGATGAACTAAAAAAATAGTCGAAATTTAAAATTCTACGGACACTTTTTTTAATTTTTTCTAAAATTTGGGATTTTTCAAGAGGCTCCTACACCGATTTCATCACAACTAGGGAACGGCTAGTCCAATTTAATTACAAAAAACACTAAAAACTTGTAATAAAATTACCTTAAAGACGTTCTAACACTATTTTTTTGTATACTGACTGGTTCCGGAATTATTCAGACCGCAATGCTAAAAAATTTATATTTTTTATGCAAAATTGGAAAATTCTTATTTTTTTAAAAATTTATAAAAAATCGAAAATGACAATAACTTACTATTTTTATTAACTTTTCATAAAGCCACATGTATATTACAATTAAAATTAGCTTTGTTTTATAAATATTGATCTTATTCATAATAAATTGAAGCCATTGATTTGAATATTTACACTGTACAACAAAATTATTTTTTATTATATAGCAATGTTATAATCAGGGATCGTACCTTAAAGCAAATAAAAAGTAATTTAAGCGCTTAACAAATGTACCTAAAAATTAAAAATAAAAAAATTTAAAAAAAACAAAGTACCAAAACTAAAATAATATGAAAATATTTTTTTAATTTTTTATTATTATTAGAGAAAAAACAACATAAAACAAACATAATTGGGTCTATTATTTAAAGCAACCGAACTTTAGTTGCGTTGCCAGGCGGCAACTGAAAATTACTGGTTGCCAGAAAGGCGCTAAATAGCAACTGAAACCGACAGATCTCAGTTGCCAGTTGCCATAAATAGTATCATTTTCAGTAACTGGCAACCCAAATAAGGCTATTAATATTTTTTTCAAAAATGGAGAAATATGCACTTACAAATTTTTTTTATAACACCAAAAATATGCATTTATTGGCAAAATATGTACTTAACACCAAAATATGGAAAAATATGCAACTACAAATCGATGCCAAACTACTTAAAATTGTATTATTCGCATAGATAATTAGTCAATACCTCTTTATCTATCACCACAAAAAACATGCATTTGCACGAAAGTCCGAGCCCTGCTTATAATAATAGATTCTGGTAGAGGCCAACAAAAAAATATATATGCGTGCATCGGCGTTTTGAAAGTTTACATCTGGGATTGATTTAAGGGGAATTAAATTCTCCCCCCCCCCTCCCAAACTGAACAAAAATGTCTGCTAAAATTATCTTCAAAGCATGGCCTTTCACCGTGTGTAAAAGTAAAATTAACATTTCTAACAAAATTTTTGACAATTTTAAAGATTATGAAAGAATTTTTTTTTTATTTTACGACTTTTTTTTTTAATTGCAAAGTTTTGATTTTAGACCTTTCTTACGAATTAACGGCTCAAAATATTCTAAAGCTTTGTTTCATTTTATCAGCAATTTAATGATGTGCTACAAGTTAAAATCGGATGTTTAATAAAAAAATTGCAAACAAAAAAAGTCGAGGCAAAAATTTTTAATTTTTAAGCGAAATATCTTTTAAACTATAAAAGATACAAAAATAGTTACCAGCACATTTTTTTCTTTATTTTTTGTAGCGAAATCGAATTTTACAAATCCAATTTTACAAATCAAGCAGGAAAAATTAAATAAATTATTCATAGAATTTAGAATGTTAACTGTTTTTGTAGTTAGGGGACCATAACACCTCAGAAAAATATAGCAGAACTACTTGGCATTTTTTTTGTTGTTGCATAGTGTAACACAAAGGTATCAATCTTGGACCCAAGTGAGCGGATGCTGCCTATTTAACCTAATATGTCCTATCCGTGGCCATGGTGTTTGTTAGAGATGGATATTCTATTTACATCGGGTGGGATATTTCTGATATTATCGCGATATATACAAATGCGTCATGTTTAGCGGCGGAGAGTATTTCTTGAATGTGAAGTTGATGGTTGGAAATAATTAAAGAAAGAAACATGTGTGTGAAGATAAATATGCCTAGTTAAATATGTTTTTTTTATTTTTTATTATCGCATGTGATATTTTTTGAATTTAGGACTTTTTCTACAAAAACGCTCACAGTTCTCAAACCCTTCTTCCTCGGCGAATCAAACCTAGTGGACATTAAGGACAACAGTTGGGGCTACCAAACTGCATTTTTAGTTTTCCTGAATTGTATTTGTGAAATTTTTATAAGATTTTGAATATATGACTAAGGTTATATATGCTCAAATGTGACTTCTTCAAGTAACATGCCCACTGTGCCCAAACCCTTCTTCCTCGGCGAATCAGACCCAGTGGACTTTAAAGATAATAGTTGGGGCTACCTAACTGCGTTTTCAGTTTTCCCGACTTGTATTTGTGAATTTTTTATAAGATTTTGAATATATGACTAAGTTAAATATTATCAAATATGACTTTTGCAAGTAATATCAAGAAAGTTTAATATCCAGCCCCAAATAGTGGCTCTTCTTAGTTAAGATTTATATAAAATAAGTCCCTCTAATGATGATTTAAAAACTTTCTTAAATTTACGAAGTTGCTAACTTTTAAATTTCTTTAAATTACAATGAAATTTTTTACTCAATTAAAATTTGTCTCGTAAATTGTAAACAAATTAGTCACACCTACCGTGAATATTTTTTCTATCGAAGTGTTTTCCCTTCCCTTCTTTTGCGATCGTGAATAAAAAATCGAAAAATTCCCCTTATCCTGATTGATTTTTTTCATTTGGATTTTTTCCCTTTTCCCCTGTTTTTGTTCACTTTATTTGAGCAGGCGAAATGGTTACATACATCATGTGATTGCTATTTTATCCTTCCAATTAATTATTAAAGCTTATAAATATATATTTTCAGAACAAATTCAGTAAATAGTGTTCACTTATCTTAATACTAACACATTTGTCTTAACACCACCTCCATGCAACACCTTCCCGGCACACATGAACTAAGTTTGGCGATGATGGAATAGGGAACGATTTTTCCGCATCCGTAGAGAATCTAAATGATTCTCGCGTCCAAAATATACAAAAACTCAGTTTTACTTACTCTTGATAAAAATTTAATTTAACACCAAAAGACTATTTGATTGAATTAGGCTGTCTGCAATGGCTCGGTTACTCCAAGGCATTGGATGCATCTAGCAATCCTGGAAGAACAATTCAATTTTATTTAGATTCCTCATGGAATAAAAAGATAATTCCAATTCTACTGATTTTTTTTAATTTTAATTTTTAATTTATTTTATTAAGCTTCTTCCTTATTTACATTCACTAAGAACTGATAGCGGGAAAAATGTTTACGGGAACTTCACGATAGCAATTTTCCCTCGAAGGGAAATGAAAATTTCAAGAGAACATAAATTTCATTTGTTATTCGCGATAGGGGTGAATGAAGTTTAATATGGATTTTAAACTTTTTATAATTTAAAACAAAATATCTTTCGCATCAATGTTATTTGCCTATCAAATTTTCTATTAACGACCTTTTTTCTTAATTAATTTTTCTTCCATTTGAATTACAAACAATAAACATCATCGTGTAGCTTAAGTTTGTCTGACATGCAAGTTAATTTTTTATAAAAATTTTTCTTTTTTTTTTGGGGTTTTTTTTGTAATATTTTTGCAAATGAACTTGAGTTTGAGTTGGTTCTTTCATACCTCAAAAACTCGTGTGTATCGAATTGGGCAGATGAAGACAACCAAACCATGAGAATAATAATAAAATTAAAAAAAAAATCTTGCAAAACTTGTTTTACTTTCTTGCTTCTATATATATTTTTGTTAAAGCTTTTGTTGCTTCTTGTTGGATGTTCGTAACTTTGATTTCTTCGTATGCTTTTTTTTATAAGATCTTTTCGTTGGTGAAGAGAATTTAAATTGAACTTAAGTAGTGTAGTAGAATAAAGAAAAATAAAAACTGAATGTGAAGATGCTGTCGAAGAAAGATTTATACACCCAAGTACTTTAAGATACTTTCAGAAGATACCCGCTTGCCTGCCTGCGTGCCAGCCAGCCACTAAGTATGAAAGCAACGAGCCAGCTGTTTTTTGTTTCTTGTCTCTGTACAAGTCTTCATTTGTGCTTTAAAGGATTTATTTAATATTTTAAAATAAGTTTTAGTGATAGTAAACGTTATTTCCACTTTGGGCTCTAATGAGATTAAGCCTGGGGTCAATTTTTTGTATAATAAGAAACAATATTATTAAAATGGAAAATTTTTTTACATTTTATAAAAAAAAGAAAAATAATTTCTAAAAGAAAAAGAAATTAGATTTGATATTGCTGATAAATATGAGATTTAAGGAAAATTAACTTTTCTTAGCAAAGAAGAAAATCAGAAGTTCTTTTTATATGATATACATATTTTTTATTTAATTTCGTGATCAATATAATAAACACTTGTTTTAGAATTAACTGATTTTCACAAAACATATGGTAATTTTGCCATTGGAAACTGTTATACCATATTTACACTATGCAACTTTGTTGCATGCAATTTTCATTTTAAGTGAGAGTGTTGAAATAGAAATGTATACATTTTGTATTTCTTCTCTAGTTTCGTGAATTTAGCTATTTACCCGATAAGGCTAATCAAACAAACCTACTACTGCTTATTTATTTTTTTTTTGGATTTCCTGCAGAAACACCCAGCGTTTTGGCAGGAATCGAGTCTGCGACCTACCGGTTAATAGTCTAGCACATTATCCACTGCATTGGTACGAGGCATAATGATTTCAGAATCAAGATATCAGCGGGATATCTAGCGAGTTTGATTTAAACAAAATTACCTGTGGATGCAAATTAGAGAAAAAGAAAAAAAAGATACTTATGGATTTGCCGTTTTCTGCAACCTTTCGTCGTATCTATCTCACCGTAACGAATTAAACCATATTTTAACTGCTCATTTTCTTTAAATTTTCGTCAGCGATATCTCTAGAATCGATTTCAAGATCTTTGCGTCAAATAACGTTGTTTTTTTTAAGAGTTGATTGAATTCGATCGGTTTAGCAGTAGAAATGTTATTTGAAAAAAAAATGTTTTGAGAACTTTGTTTTCGAAAATTCTCAAAATCTACGGAACCGAGTCGGAGCATTACCACTATGAGAGGTTTACATACATACATACATACATACATACATACATACATACATACATACATACATACATACATACATACATACATACATACATACACACACATCCATACGAACATCATCGTAAAAATAGTTAGAATAGATTTCCATGACCCCGAAGCGTCGAAATCTGATGAAAACTTGAATTTCGAAAATCGGAGTGAAATCAGTAATTTCCTACTTTTTTAAGTTTGAAGTTAGAAAAAAAAACAGTTTTATATAAAGACATGTAGCTATATAAGAAGCCCAGTGGTACAACAATTAACCATCGCCACTAGTGACTAGCGAAGTGGTTAGTATTTTCACTCTTTACCACCAATGGCGCTAGTGATAGGGTACACCAAACTGTAGCAAGTTTTTCTCCAGAGTTTAATTGTTGTAACGATGACTATCCACTATTCGATAAGTTATTCTCTAAACCCAAGTCATGATGTTCTGTATAGTGTTATGGCGTTAACTCCGTAGGTAGTTAAAGGTAATGCCGAGAGGGGTCAACTGTCACTTCTAATGACATTCCCGTGGTAAATTGCCAAGGACCTACTTTTCACAGCAGAAAAACTGTTACAACAACGGCAGCAATTTTCCAAATATTTTCCAATTTTTTAAACTTATTCATAAGATAGGGGAATGCTTTCTTCCTATTAGCATTTTTACTTTATTTCAGGGCCAGGCCACACGGGCGTTTTTAAAAAGCGCGTTTCTGTTTTTTTTTTATATTAAATTTGAAAGTTTTCAATTTTTAAACTTTCAAATTTAATACAAAAAAAAAGAAACGCGCGTTTTAAAAACGCCCGCTTGGCCTAGCCCTCAAAGATTTCTTATGAGATAAAACTAAAAAAATCTTTATTATACGTATTAAGTCAAGACATTATACAAATTTTTCTTCTTACCTTGTTTTTATAAAATCAATACAGCAATCGTCAGGTTTATTTCTGCTTTTTTCAATCGTTATCATAAAAATGCAATTCGAAAACACTGTATTTTCACATGTACATATATATTTGCTAAAATTTCACAAATATAAGAACACAATTGTAAACGCCAAAAACAACACCCACAGTGCGTACAAATAAAGGTGGCAACTTTATAATTCTAAACAACAAAACGAAATAACAAATTCATTATTTGTGCACAAGAGAATGAGAAGGAAGAGAACAAGAGAAAAGATGACAAGAAAAAAACATTTTTGAATGAAGAAAACAGAAAAACTACAAGTCAACAAAGTGCTTGAATTAGGGTGGCCATTCGCTTTCTTTCTGATGTGTATAGTGGTAATGAGATAATTTACGGTGGCAAGTACCATTTTCAGTACCGAATTAATTTATAACCTTATATTTATGGTGTAATGTATTTTAATAGTTTTCAATATTCATAAAAAGAGCGAAGCTTGTTATGATCGCAATGAAACAACTTATATTATTCTACCGTAACTGTAGGTTAAATTAGATGTGCCATAACCATAACCATAGAAAAGAACTGGTCGAACCAACCTTAAGTACAACAATGCAATAGACCGCGAAGCCGGTCGGCTAATAGCCGCCGATGATTTTCGAAATCACTTAGCCGATGCCGATTAGTGCGCTCAATATCGGCTTATGGCTAAGCCAATATTTTATTATAAAAAGTGGGTACTTACTAACATACGCATTTAAAAATATTTAATTTAGTTTTGAAACGTATTAAGGAAACCTTTTATGAAAATGATTTTTATAAATAAAGCAGTAAACCGTGTAGCAAGACAAATTTGTTTATAATTGGGCCGAGTATACATGTTATAAGCAAGAAACACCGTGATAGACGACTGTTAACCGACACAGTTTGCTAGCCGCCGCCGGCGAATATTTTCGCCTATAAGCCGTCAATTAGCTGCCGGCGACTATATTTGGTCTTAGCCGTCGCCGACCATCATTTTAATCTGCACCGTGAGTGATTATTGGTGACTTACCATAACGCCGTAGTTATAACCATAACCGTAGACACCAAAGCAGCTGAACATTTTTATTGTATGGTTTTCTGCTTTGCTTTTATTATTGACGTTTGCTACATTTAATTTCATTTAATTTCTTGGATTTAATTTTTTAGAATATTTTGTGGTAAAATGGGTGATAAAAACTGTTTATGGTGATGTCACCACAGAGCATCTGCCTGGCTCACGATGTCGACAAGTCGAGTATTTAAATTGCGATTTCTCGATGTTAAAATAAAAGGATTTATGGTTTATTTGCACGAACAGAAAAAGTAATGAAAACAGAAGCATTTATTCATTTAGCATAAGATAACGAATTATAAGGAGTTTATCAACAACTGGTTACTACTTACAAATGGGGTACAAGGAGCCCGTAGTAAAAACTTAAATACGAATTAGAGAGGAAATCAAAATGTATTAAACTTTAACAAATTAAATAGACTAACAATATGAGGCGAAATATTGAAATAAACGAATTCTAGCGATTCCCATGAATTTGGAAAAAAAAATGTTGTTCATTCACAGTTCAAATCTTTTTTATAAAGGATAGAAAAATGAAACAATCATCAATTCCACAGAAACTATTAATGATATATTCAACAAATTTACTGAATCCATTATGGTTTGGTATCACTTAATCTCTAAAACCGGTTCCTCTTAGCGCATGCTCTGAAAAGTTTCCATATTCCCGCCATTATCTAGCAATTTCTTACGACATGTATCGTTATATGTCTTAGTTTTTGGAGTTATCGACGTTAGAGGCTTAATTTGTTTAATTTTCATTATATTTCGATGGTTTCTTATAGAACTCTACGAAATAAAACGAAAAAGGTTTATAATTTTCTTTATATATCCCTCATCATTTTCAAGATATTGACGAATATCACAAAGTAAATAGAATTTGCGACTCGTTCTATTTTTCCTAATAATTAATAATTACTTAGTCGGAATTCTCACGACTTTGGAGTTTGTAGGTTATTGGCATAAAGAAGACTACGGGTTAAGAAAAATGGAACGAGTCGCAAATTTTATGTACTTTGTGATATTCGTCTTTGCCACTTTCAATATTAAGCATATGTTAGTTTTGATGCAAATGTACGTTACTTCTCGTATTAGTTTTAAAGTGAAATTTTGAAAAATTCCCTTGTAGAACTCGACAAAACAAGCCCAAGACATAATCAAACTTTTCCATATCTCACTTCGTATTCAAAGTATTGATGATTTTTTGGGAAAAAGGCTGGCTAAGAAGAAAATGTATTCAGCGAAGCCGCAATTTGAAACACCCAGAGGAAAAACCCCTCAAGCCTGGCAGGACACCAGCTAGGCAGAACATTATTTTTCAACGCAGTCACTTTTGATATACTGAAGAGGAAAACTTTGGGCTTGGCCCCAAAGGAAGCCAAGGCAAAAAATCTATATTCAACGCTGTTTGGCATCCAGAGAAAAATAAATAAAACTTTAAACGTCGATATCTCGAAAACGAAGTGAGGTATTGATAAATTTTATAAGAACTTTTCAGATTATTTTGTTGAGTTCTATTAGGAACCATCATCAGATATCGTTACTGTAGGAACCGTAGTATTGCCCAGGCTAATTTTTGTTTAATTAAGCCGGTTATTTACATCAAGAGAAAAAAAAACAAACTTCAAACTACGATATCTCGAAAACGAAGAGAGATATAGAAATTTTTTTTCAGGACTCTTAAGATTATTTTTTTGAGTTCTATTAGGACCCATCATTAGATAGCGTCGCTGCAGAGACCGTAGTATTGCCCGATTCTACAACGAATTTTGAACATGCAAGTTTTTGTTCAATTATGCCGGTTCTTATTCCATTACGTACTGTTTCTAACTGCAAAGGCTGGCAGCCCTATAATTGACAAATATTTTAAATTTTAATAATTTATTAATTTGCGAATAAATTTAGCAATAACAATCGATTATTTTTAATAACTAACTGCCATTATTCTTTCTAATCCACGAAGAACAAACAATTTGTTTATTTACTTGTTTTGGTTTATCTTATTGCATTTTTTGCCCTCTCGCTTTATGCCATCTTCCTTGTACTAGAAAAGAGATTTTCGTTCATATGCTTTTTTCAATGTTTTTTTCCTACACACATTAGAATTGCAAAATTATTAGCAAATTTTTATGTAAAAAGATTATTAAACACCTTTTCTTTATACCAGCAAAATCTTTAATAATTTTTCTTCACTGGGGGCGTTTTTCTTTTGCTTACGTTCTTTTTGTAATTACTTTTTTCACTTTCGTTGTATGTGGCTGTTTAGCTTTTATTTCCTTTTTATATTTCTTGTGCTTTTTTGCAATGGAAGCCTTTTGGAAAATTTATTATTTTTATAGGCTTAAAATTAAATATTTTGCATAGAAAATATTTGTATTAAAATTCACACACTCTAAAAAAAATTAAATAAAATCACTCCGATGCTTTGCGAATTTCAACGTTTTTTGACAAATCGATCTACTCAACTGAGAAATTTGTTGTATTTTAACTAATGACATCTCTGTCATTTGCTTACATACACGCACACACATTGCTTTTAGGTAGTACACAAAAAAGCGACTCTGTGTTGAAGCAACTATGTTGTTGGTTATTTTACTGCTGTCAGTGGTGGAACTTTATTAAAGATGAAAAATATTTTTTGTTATAGAAAATTTTAACAATATAAAAATGAACACAGCTGAATTGTGATCTATGTAATGCTCTTTCAATTCGTGCCTATAATATTTTACAAATATGACGAAAGTAGCCATTATATACAAGAACTTAAAAGAGTGTACAACAATAGTACGATTTTAGTTTACCCAACTCTGCAACTTAAAGTATAACTGCAACTCAGCGTGACAAGGAAATATTAAATTGTTTCCCGCGTTTTAAGACGTTAAGTTGGTAGTCAAGTAAAATTGTTAATAAATTTGTTAAAATAATAGAATAAATGTTAAATTAATTAAACGTGAATAGAAAAAGTGTTAAATATAGTGCAGGCAATTAGCTTTCATTGTTTTTTGTTAAAGTTCTCTTGTTTTTGTAAAATTGTGCGGTCACCATGCTTTTGTAATGTTGCTGTATTTAAGGCAAATCGAATAAGCTTTAAACAAGTGTGCGTGAGTGTGTGTGTAAAGTTTCAAGTGTAGAAGTGAAATAAAGGAAATAAAAGAAAATGAAATTAAATCAGGCAAAGGTGAAAGCAAAGACAATAAATCTATAAATCTATAGTCTTTGGTGAAAGTACAAATAAAAAGAAAAAAAAAAAAATAGAAATAGAAAAATAAAAAAATGAAAATAATATATTTTGCTCCACCAAATCAATAAAATCAAAGTCTGATTAAATAAATTATTAAAATAAATTATAAGTAAATAAAAATACATTAATAAAAACCTTAATCAATAAAGCAAATTTCGTTGATAGGTAGTATAATGCTAATCAGCAACAACCGGTGTAAAACAAAATTGGTACACTTTTAAAAAATTTCGATACGTTAACTATCGAATGCGATAATCCATCCATTCGATACGTGTCGAAATTTTATTCGATACAAAAGCCTACTCGATAACGAATGCGGTAATTGGGGCCCTGCTCCTTATTCCATACAGAAAGAAAATGTTAATATAAGTAGCAACAATACTATGATAATTCCAAACATTTTCATTCCGCATGGAATACAGAATAGGACGGTATATTTAAATATAAAATATATAGTAGTTCACGCTAATTCCGAAAAAAAAGATTTAAGCACATCACAAGCAAGTAAGTAAGTATGTAAGATAATTATATGTATATTAAGGTGCGGTGCAATAAAGTAAGGTAATCAGATTTCGAAAAAAAAAGATGACCAACCAAAATAGTAAAAAATTTATTTGAATTCAATGACTACATTTTTTACATCTTTTACAGAAAAACATTACATTCACATACATACATATACATATGTATGTAAAATTAATTTAAAAAATTAACAAGTATACAATTTTACATTAACTTATATATATGTAAAATTAGTTAAAAGAATTAAAGAAACTTTAAAATTCATTACTTGAAATTTCTTATTGCAGTAGCTAATATAATTAGCTTATAGTTTTACTTGTACTTTTCAGATTCGTGAACTTTCTTTAAAACATTATATATTGCAAATTCCTGCTTTTATTCTAAGCTTTTATTCATGTTGATTGTTATTATTGCCTCCACACAATCAATCGACATATTAACTTTAGTTAAAAAAAAAGTGTTTTAGTTTTTTAATATATTTTTAAAAGCAAAAGTTCAATAAAAACAAATATTGATCATTCTTTTTGTATTAAAGATGACAAAAGATGACTGATAACAAAAAAAAAAAAAAAAGATAAGGATACAAATTTTATAGATGACAGGAAGTTAAATAAAGCCATGTGTAATAAGGCCATATGGTCTTATTTTTATATATTTTTTAATTTGTAATTTGGTCTTGCCATTGTAATCTACCGCGGGCAGTCTTGAGAAATGATTTTATCCTCTGGGCTTATCGAAGAGCGGAATCGCTCTGTAAAGACTTTTGCATAGCCGGCCTTTCTGAGTAAAGGGTTTTTTCTCCTAGTATATCGAAAAGCGGGCTCGCTGAGTTATGATTTTCTCTTTGGGCGGGCTTATTGGTTTCATTCTCTGCGTTTGTCAAATAAAAGCTTTCAAAGAAGAAACTCATTGCGCAGCAGAAAAGGCTGGCTAGGTAGAAAGTCTCAGCGAAGTCGCTATATGATATACCGAGAGGAGAAAACTCTTAAGCCCGGCCGAAGGCCGTCTATGCGAAAGTCTTTAGTCAGCGAAGCCGCTTTTGGATATATCGAGGAAAAAATGCTCAAGCACGGCCAAAGGCCGGTTATGCGAAGCCATTCTTCGTTATACCGAGAGGAAAAACCCTTAAACATGGCTGAAGGCCGGCAATGCAGAAAACTTTACTCAGGGAAGCCGCTCTTCGACATACCGAGAGTTGCAAACCCATAATACAATATGACCTTCTTGCACATGACATTATTGCACTGCACCGTACATTAATTATAAGATATATATTAATTATGTATATTATTAAAAAATGTATGTATAAGTTACAGCATTTTTGCTGCTCTCTGTTCATACATTTTTATTTCTTAATTTGTAGCAGCTTTTTATTTATTCGTTTAAACATTTTTTTTAAACATACAAACATTTTTTTTAAACATACAAACATTTTACAACATAAGCTAGATATGCAAACCAAAAATAGAATGTGAAAAATGAACCCAACATTTTTCCATTCAACACAGCAACAAAATTTTTTCTGGCCATTTTTCCTATTTTTGGCGCCAGTTTCATTTTTGATATTGGACAATTATTTATATGGGACCAGTTTTTCATATTAGGGACCATATTTGGCCTTCGGCCGAGCTTCATAGCTTTGACCTCTCAGTATATCAAAAAGGTCTTCGCTGAGTAAGGAGTATTGCATAGCCAGCCTTCGGCCGGGCTTAAGGGTTTCTTCCTTAAGGTGTATCGCTTTGCTGAGTAATAATTTTTGCGTAGACAGCTTTCGATATACGGATAGGAAAAAACCCTTAAGCCATTAGCTATGCAAAAATATTTACTCGGCGAAGCCCCTTTTTGATAAACTGAGAAAAAAATGATTAAGGCGGGTAGCTATGCTTGAAAGCAGATTGTATAGGCAAATGCTAATAAAATATGGCTTTATTTCTAATATGACCACTTTATCATATGGCGCTATCGCCCAATAGCATTGAGAAACATATGGCGTTATTGCCTAAGCCTAAATGGCACTGCACTCAAAAATTGTTAAAAATTTTCTATTGAAAACACAAACAAAAATTTTTTGGGGCCATTTTTAATATATTCATTTAACGAAAGTTTTTCCGTTTCTTGGGCCATTTTTCGTTTTTAAGTTTGGAGCATTTTCCATGATACGAAGATATAAGAAAAATGTTTCCAAGTTGAGAAATAAAATGGAAAATGCCACAAACAAAAAAGAAAAAATGGGTTAAAAATGAGTATTGTTGCTTTTAATACAAAAATTTGGGCCAATTTTTTTGTTTTTTGTTTGTTTTTGGGCCATTTTTCGTCAAGCCTACATGCTTTGTATGCTATGAAAAAGATCAATGCTAGCTTTCTGTATAAAAAAGTTTAAAGAAGCTTCTTGCAATTTTATTTCCCTAAAATTAAAATGCGAAAATAAACGGAATGTGAATATTGTAAAACGAAAGCGATATAAATACAAGTACGGATCTAAAATCACTCCGGTCGGGTAAGCCATTAGGCGGCCTATCCATTATATAATATTATTGCATATGTTATTGTACATATTATTGTCGTTTTGGCCTATACTATGCAATAAATGGCACAATATTTTCAAAGAAAATATTGCCCAGTGTTCTTGACAGTGTATAAGTAAACATAACACGGAAAAATATTGCCACCACATTACACAATTTTCGTGATTGTTTAACAAAAATCAAAAGTCATTTTGATATTTGCCAATATATTGTGTCACCTTCGAATGTGACACACATATTGGCGACATTATTGTACAATACGAAAAATTGCACAATTATGTTGCAAGTGGATGAGCCGCTTTAAAGCTCACAATTTTTTTTATGAAGGTCTATTTCAAACTGAACTACCAGAATGCTTTAAAAATCGCATAGCATTTTTTAAGAAATCGCTGGGTCTTAAGCGATTGGGGTAGTTTTTTGAGACAAGTTTTGGTAGGAAATATTTTTTAGTGGCAGCACTTTATTGTAACTTCCTTATTTTTGACGACTCTTTTCGCTTTTAGTCGTTCTTAAAACCAGATTTATTTGATTTTTCTCCAATTCTGGCAGCACTGCTTATGTAATTTGTGGAATGATGTGGCAGTTCCTAAATGGCTTGTCTCAGCTTATACTGTGTACATATTCCCTTTCGTTACATCGAAGACACGAACCAGTGTCGGTATTAATTATGTTTCGAAACACATGATACACCCTGTTAAGAAGAGATAGTTCATAAATGTTAATTTTAACAGCGCTAATTTATGGAATGATGAATTTAAATCAGTGGTGGGCATTCTCTCAATTTCCTATGCTCGCGTTTTCTATAGGCCGTTTTCTTTTACCATCAACACACGTACACTATGTGTGAGACTCACAGCCTATATATTTATCCGCGAAGCATATACACAATCAACGAATAAGATAGTGTATGTTTGGCCACCACTGGATTTAAACCATGAAAATTTTTTAAGTTTTTCTTTCAGGCAGAAATGCTTTTGAAATAGTTGAAATGGTAAATAATCATTGTGGAATGTTTAAAGTAAGTGAAGAAGCAGAAGAAGAAGAAGAAGAAGAAGAAGAATAGAAGCTTATGAACTTGTTTGCATTTTCTCATTGTTTTTTCATCAAAACTCCGCCATTTATAGACCGATATAATTTTATTTTCTTTAAAGGATTTATGTATGTACTTGTATAACTGTCCCTGTGTTTAATTATTTTTTATTTTGCTGTAGATGTCTGTCCCTCTTAATTTTAGCGGTGTTTCTTGCATGAATTCTGTTCTTTTTCAAAGTTTTCCTAATTTAAGAAATTGATGGCAGACCCTCTTTAAATCTTAATCCGAAATCCGTTGTCATTACTATTTAAATTATCCCAATTACAATAAAATGAAACAGATGTTTTCCTTATTTAATTTTTATTTTCCATCTTTTTTTAATCACAAAATAATAAACATTAAGAAGAACATTAAGATTAAGTTCTTATTGAATTTCATTTCTATTTCGTTTTTTTTACACTATAATTTAAGCACGTTACCGTTATTTTAACCCCTGGTGTAAAAGAGTAAAAGTATAACAACAATACCAACAACAGTATTACAGTTATATTACAGTAAGGCTTCGATATAACGAATTCCAAGGGGATCCGAAAATACTTCGTTATAGCTATTGCTTCGCTATAAATATAATCTGCAAAGCCTTGATATAATGAAATTTGAAGAAATACGAAAACAAATTCGTTATAACTATAGTTTTCGATGCTTTAAGTTTTATTCTTACTTCGTTATGTAGAGGCTTTTATACGAGTACTTCGTTGTATAGAGGCTTTACAAATGCGCTTGTAGATATATTTGCACTTCGCTGTTTTTATAACGGGACTTTACCATATACGATTTATTCTGATTTCGTTATATTGAGGCATTTGAATAAATATTTCGCTATATAGAGGCTTTTTGCCCAGAATTTCTTGGTTATAGCTATGGTGTATTTTTGTATGAACAACTTTGCAATAAAGATGTTTTCTCAAGGGACTCAATAAAACATACGTTATATTGAATTTTTCTTTATAACAAAGCTCGTTGTTTTTGTGTTTTTAGAAAACGCACAAAAGAGGGACGATTTTTTTTCTCTTACAAGCGATTTCATTCAAATGCACGTTTAAATATGTATTTAAAGTCAGATAAGAAAAGGAAAGTAAAAACAGAAAATATGACAAGAAATTAAGTGGTAAGGGGAAAAAATTGTGGGGTAAAAATTAATTTTCGAAAATAGATACGATGCATTAATTTTTTGATGTAATTAATTTTTTTTTGTATTAAGCCCAAGATTATATAAAAAAGAAGGTAAAAGACACATAGTACCTTCTTTCCATATAACGACTGGAAAAAAGTAGTAAGTTGGCATAATGCTATGAAATAGTATAGTTAAGTTAGCTTTAGACTATCCCTTAAGCGTTTCGACTTCTGTAGAAAATGCAGCCCTGTGCCAGGTTTCTGTAACCAGGACTATCAGATTTAGCGATTTTTTGCCAAACGCAGCGATTTTTAAAGTTGTTTGGCGTCAACATAGTGATTTTTCTGGAGATAACTAAATTTGTTGGCGATTTTTATGGTTATTTTTCAACAAATTGAACTTGAAAATTTTTCGAAAATAGATCCCACCAAAGCTTGTGCTTAAGAAATTAAAACGAAGCGGTTTTGATGCTTTTTCTTATATTAATTACAGTCATTAATGGATTTTGAATTTTGATGAGAAAAATTGACCAGAAATAGTTTTTGGCGATTTTATTTCTAGTTTTGGCGATTTTTTGCAAATTTTTTATGCGATTATTTGATAAAAACGTATATTAATAAATTAAGTAAAGTGCAACTTTAGCTCGCACACGAAGGGTTCCGTACGAATACACATATATCCCTTTTCATTTAATTTTATTTTTTTTGGTTTTTTTTAATTTAGCGATTTTTTTTTGGTTTTGCCGCTTTTTTCATTTTGGTGTTTTTTTTTGTTTTTTTCCGAGTTTTCGTTTTTACAAATTTTTTTTTTGTTTTTTCACGATGTTTTTAGTTCCGGTGATTTTTTCGTTTTGGCGTATTTTTGTTTTAACGTTTTTTCGCTTTTTGACGATATATTTAGTTTTAGCACTTTTTGTCAGTGTGGCGCTTTTTCGTTTTTGGTGAATTTTTTAATTCTAGCAATTTTTTTTTGTTTTGACTCTTTTTTTCGTTTTGGCGATTTTTTCCTTTCTTGGCGCTTTTTTTTGCTTTGGCGCTTTTTTTTGTTTTGTGGCTTTTTTTCGTTTTCGTGATTTTTTTTTTAAATTTTTGGCAATTTATTTCGTTTTTTAACGATATTTTTCGTTTTAGTGATTTGTTTAGGTTTTAGTGCTTTTTTGCGTTTTTACGACTTTTTTCGTTGTTTTGCGTCAGAGAAAATCTAGCAAGTCTGTCTGTAACTAATATGAGAGTTTCTTGAATTTAAAAATTTATTATCATCCTGTGAAAAACAGAAAAAATTATATTTTTGTATTTTTATTAGGTTTGCAGGGTGATTCAAATAATAATTCAACTAATATTCTATGAATTAATTGTCCTACAAAAGATCGGATAATTTTTGAATGAAATTTAGCTAAATTATTTACATGTAGAATAGGGACGATTTCTTATCGTAGTCCATTGTTTATATTGAATAATAATAAATATGTAATAAGAAATTGTAATACAATTGTAATTAATGACATTTTTGTTAAGTATACAAATATATATACATATTATTAATAGTTGAAAATCATAAATATTTATCAGCTTGAAAAATAGCTTTTTGGCCATCATATTTTCTCTTTTAAAACCGAATTTATGCAGCTATTTTCTTAAAAAAATTATTGCCAACAATAAAATATCTATGAAAATGCCATCAAATGTGACTTCTATCTGAGTACATGTATAGATAAAATAAATTTGTGTCATAAAATCACAGTAAACAATTTCGTAAGCCACGAATACAATTTGGTCAATTTCTTTAGTTGATATTTTCGAACTTTCCTTTTAATTTTTTATTAACAAAAAAATCTTTTTTATTGCCATATTTGTTTCAAATTCGAGTTTTTAAATGCTGCAAATTTCTGTAAATGTTTTTGTTATTTATGCGCACAAAAGTCCTAAGAGTTGTTTGGAATCATAATAATCATAACTTTAGATTTTTGTTTATATTTTTATTGATTTCTTGCTGGTTTTACGCAATTTTTCTTAGTATTTATTTATTGTTTCTAGGTTAGAGATCTTTTTACGAGTAAATGAATTTGTTCATTTATTTTTAAGTATATACTTGTTCTGTTGTATTTTCTATTTATTTATTTATAAAACTTTTGTTTAAAGAAATCACTGAAATATTGTTGTTCGGAGTGGGGCAGGCCTTTAAATGGCTGTGGAAATGTTGTTATATAAGAAGTACAAAGTAGCTATAAATTTTTATTTAATAAATTAAATTGCCATAAAAACTGTAATTGTCAGAAATCAGAAAATGTTTCTGTAAAGAATTCATGTCACATCAAAAATGCTTGTGCAAATCACTAATGACTGTGATGTGCCGACAATGATGGTGTATAATTGGCAAAAACAAAATGATGAAACATAAAAATTTTATGACATTTTTTTTGAAGAGAGATGTAATGATTATATTTATAGGTCACTGTCTAATATACTATGAATGTATGAATAGAAATAAATTTTGTTATTGAGAGCGAAAAAAAGAAGCAATATTAATGTGTCTTGGCTATTTTTGAAAAAGGGACAAAAAATATCCCCACAGCGAATAGTGAGAGAATTAAAAGGTTCCACAAAAATATTCCCTGTAGTATTTTACATAAAAGTGCGGAACATAAATTAGATCTAAAATTTAAGCATTACAAGATTTCCCATGCCTATTCTCTCCACCAGAATGAGTTGTTAGATAGAGCCTTCCATTTTTTTTTTGTGTTGCACAATGTAATTTGTATACAAATATTCTCAAGTAACAAAGCTCGAAAAATTTTTATTAGAATATTGGAAAAATAAAACTGATTTCAGAATAGTAATTTTTTATTCGAATATATTTTTCGAATAATATTATTTGCATAAATTTTTTTCTAATAACTTTTTCTTTAATTTTTAATCGATTAATGAATATATTGTCTAAAATTATTCTATTAGGTTCTATTCGAATATTAAATAAATAAAATACATTTCAGAACATGTAGTAATTTTTATTAAAATATTTTTATAAGCTTTATTCAATTATCTGATTTTGCGAATAATTTCAATCGATTAATAATATTTGAATAATTGTATTCGATTAATTTTATTCGAATAAATAATATTAGCTCTAATTGATAAAAATGTCTGCTCAGCCAACTAAGCCAATGGCGTTGCAGCCTCGGGCAGTAACAGAAAATATGCTGAATGTTTTCTGGTTCCAGAATGAGTTGTTGGAGCTTTTTGTGTTGTACAATAAAACTTGTATTAAAATAATCTCAAATAACAAAGCCCAAACAATTTCTATTCGAATATTGGGAAAATAAAATTGGTTTCAGAATAGTAATTTTTATTCGAATAATAATTTCTAATAATATTATTTGCATAAATTTAATTCGAATATCTTTTTTGTGAATAATTTTAATCGATTAATGAATATATCGACTAATTTCGTCCGATTAATTTCTATTCGAATAATAAATAAATAAAATGGTTTTCAGAATAGTGATTTTTAGCGAAAATTTTTATCGAATAATCTTATTCGCATTAGCTTTATTCAATTATCTGGTTTTGCATATAATATTAATTGATTAATTAATTATTCGAATAATTGTATTCGGTTATAAAATAAATGAAATTCCAGTATGAATAAAATTGATTTCAGAATAATAATTTATTCGAAAATTTTTGTGAATAATTTTATTAGATTAATGAATATTTGTACTAATTTTTTTTCGATTAATTTCTTTTCGAATATTAAATACATAAATAAAACTAATTTCATATCATATACATATATTAAATTGAATAATATTATTTGCGCAATTTTTATTCGAATAAATTTTTTGTGAATAATTTGAATAGATTAATAAGTAAATTGATTTCAGAATAGTAATTTTTATTCGAATAATGATTCCGAATAATATTATTCGCATAAGCTTTATTCAATTATCTGGTCTTGCAAATAATTTTAATCGATTAAATAACTTTTCGAACAATTTATTCGATTAATTTTAATCGAATAAATAATATCAGTTCTAATTCATGAAAGCGTCTACACAGCCACCTAAGCGAATGAAGTTGAAATCTCCGGCAAAGGCAGAAAATATGCTCAATGGCTTTTGGTTTCCTCTTCATCATCGTACATCCTACAGAAATCTGGAGTGCCAGTTTTTAAATGCTGGTCTTCGCTCTGATCGAGCAGTGACCAGTCGATGCACCTGTCAAGATACCTAGCATCTTCCTATTTATACCTAGTAATAGTTCGGATCTTCTTCAGTCAAGTTTTGGCCTCCCTATTCCTCCATGAACGGTTGGCCCTGTTCAACAGCCAATTACTGAGTTCCTTATAATAATAAGTCATCGGTAATTTAGCCGGTCTGTCACACATTCCCTCATCTAGTGCCGATCCTATTCTTGCCAGTTCATCGGCAGTTTCATTTCCTTCAGCATTGCAGTGACTAGAAACCGAACATAGTGTGAAACTATATTTGTCCATAAGCAAGTTGAGGCTTTCTTACAGTCAATAACTACTTTTGAGGTGACACTGTGCAGCTTCAAAGCTTTTACCTCTGCCTGACTGTTGACGTAGAAGTAACCTCCTCCCCTGGCGAACACCAGGTCCGTGGCCCTGAGAGTCGCCAGGATCTCAGCTTGGAAAACACTACATTCATTCGATAGTCTAAAGGAACTACAAATATCCGTCCCCAAGAAAAGGAGACTCCAGCGTCCGTGCATTTTGAAACTTTTTAAAAATATTTCATACAACTCATTATGATCATCTTCTTTGAAGTGCTTTAATGCTGTAAATCTAATAATAAAGTGATAAACTAGGGATTTTCTTACTCTTCTTCAACTTATCCCTTTAGCTTTTCTCTCAAATATAACACATTGATATTAATATTATTTATTTGCGAGCTACAATTGATTGCTTTCTTATTACGATTTTGCAGAAATAGAAAACAATATTAATATGTTATAAAATGAAATTTAATAAAAAACTCACAGAAATTCTCTGGAAAGTATAAGGAAAAGAAAAACACAAGAAATAAAACATCTTAGGAGTACGTTTTTATTACGACTAACATAATTTTGTACAAAATAAAATTGTTTTTCCAGTTTTTAAGGTCAACTGAATTAATGGTTTGGTATGTAGTTGTAAAAGCAACTTATTTCAAATAAACTTCGCTGGGGCGAATCTCCATATAAGAAGACTTTTTTGAATGAAGTTCATTATCAGACGTTGAGAATGGGAGGTACAATGTATATAAGACCTAAAAATTTACACTTTTGCGGCAGGTGTGTGTGTCTGCATTGATTGGTGTGAGTCTGTGCTTTATCTCCGCGTAAGAAGTGGATTCTTTTTTTTTTGTTTTCATTTGTATATTGTTTAATATAATGCTGCATAATCATAGTCAAAACAAAGTATACTTTAAGAGATTAAAACTAATTTTCTGTGTGTCAATACTGGTCGTAAATTCTTAAAGTAGACTTTGCTTAGGACTATGAATATACGACAATATGTTTATATATATTTTATTAATATCAATTTTATTTTTACTTCTTTATTTCTACTCTCTTCTCAAAAGTTTTTAATACATTCCTTTAATATTTAATACATGGAATACATAATGCTAAAGAACGTCTTTACAAAACTATACGTAATATATAAGAAATTAACCATTATAATATATTCTATCGAAAACTCACCACAAGTGAAAGTTTTACGACTTTGAAAATTATATTTTCATTTGAAAAACTCTACAAACTAAAATTTTTATAGAATAACTCACCACTCTGATACTTTTTTATAAGGAGCCGAACTCACCAATTTTAAGTTTTCTAAAAGAAAGTCTGTGCATAGTAGCGATTCCATTTTTAGTAATTTTTTATGATATGACACAAAACGATATGACATACTGTGTTGTCATATCGTAAGTTTTTTACGATATGACAACACTAAGATAGCCATACACGGAGTTTTCAGATCAAAGAGTTATCATATCGTAAAATTTACGATATGACAAAAAACGATATGACATACTGTGTTGTCATATCGTAAGTTTTTTACGATATGACAACACTAAGATAGCCATACACGGAGTTTTCAGATCAGTATGTCATATGAATACAGATTAAAGAAATAAAAACTATTAGAATAAAAATTATTTGACTAAACATTTTTCGAGTAAAAATTGATCGATTAAAATTATTCATGTTATTCGATTAAAATTTATTCGAACAAATCATTTGAACAAATTAGTCCAATAAAAATTTTTATTCCAAAATATATTACACATCTTTCTATGATTAGAAATTAGTTCGAATAATATTTATTATTCGAATGAATATTATTCACATAAAGTTATTTTCTACCGCTCACCTTTGATAGTAATATTTTCACCATTTATATTTTTAAAGCCAGGTGGACATAATTACAGCGCACTAAGCTATACCAACGAAATTCTTAGAATATAAAGTAGTCAGGAAATTCTTAGAATAACTCCCATATTCATAAATGAATAGTAAAGCTAATGTGTGCATTAAAACCGGTTTTCTCATACAAAATTCGTACAGTAAACCAACATTAGCTTTTATAAATTTTTATGAATATGGGGGTAAGTATAATTTGACTAAAAATTATTCGATTAAAAACTAGTCGATTAAAATTATTCGAGTTAAAGTTATTCGACTAAAATGTATTCGAACAAATCATTTGAACAAATTATTCTAATAAAAATTTTTATTCCATAATAAATTAAATTTCTATGATATTCGATTAGAAATTAGTTCGCATAATATTGTTCGAATGAATATTCTTTGAATTAAGAAAAATTATTCCTATGTAGTTATTATCTACCGCTAGGACTTGTAGCTTTAACTGATGAAATTCTGTTTATAAAGATAATTATTTAACTAAAAGGGCTCTTCAGCATTGCTCAGCAGCACATAATGATCGGTTAGCTACCAATTTCAGCTTCCCCGCTTTCAAACTAGTCCCATATCTTGATCACAAATATTTATTGACCTTGTTGAATATGTGGCGTAAAATTTCTCTACGATTAGTGAGTAGAACTCTAATGTAGTTGTTTTTCTATACGCATCAAAATGATGCGTGTTCAAAAGGAGTTTCGAATTGACACAAAAAGCCACAAAAACTTTCTATTTACTACTGCTACGTGCTTATGACTTGAATGAAACAGTGAAAAGTTTGCTATTATTCTATGACATATATAAAAATATTAGTTTTATATTTGTTTGCTATATGAAGTGAAGGCAGCAGGTGCAAATTGTTTATACGTTTTCTTTTCCATAAAATATTTTGTTGAGTGTGTTGAGTTCTTAATAGTGAAAATATCGCTCCTTCCATGTGTTCGTTCATTGGCTTTTATAGTCAGTCGGTAATATAAAGTTGTATTTATGTTAGATTCAATTTATATTTTAATCTTTTATTGGCAATATAATGATATTTGATAGTTTCAAATAGTTGCTTTTTATTATTAATAATTTGACAATTGGGAAAAGCACTGAAGAGCTTAAAAGCTGTATAAAATTTTTATCTCTAACTAAAATTTTATTAAGTATTAGAAATAATTTTTCTTAAGATATCTTTAAGAGGAATTAAATATTTATTAAGCATTAAGAAGCAAAGAATATAAAAGAAAATAAATAAAAATTAGTTTTTAATTTCTAAGCAGTAACGTTGCCAAATTTTGCAATAAAAAACATTCTCTTAATTTTTCTATTTATTAAGAAAATTTCTACTTGATTGCAGTTGTAAAAGTTTTGTAAAAGTTTTATGTTTTCAATTGATTTCGTTACATGTTTTTGTAATGGTACTCTAGAGTTATTGCTACATGAGTTATTACACTGTACAAAAAGAAAAAAAAAACATGGGTCTAACAACTAATTTTGATAGAGGGCGCCGCAAAAAATATCCAAGTTTATGGGCGTCTTGAAAGCTTACATCTAGCATAGGAAATCTTGTAGGTCTCACGTTGAAGCTGTAAAATGAGTTCAGGTTTTTGATATAAAACACAATGAGAAATAATTTTGTAGAATATTATAACCCTCTAACTCTTGGGTGTATGCTTCTTTTTATACCTTTCTTAAAAAATGGACCAAAAACTCTCCTTCAATGACAATATAGCAGGCTCAAGTTGAGTTTGGAACTTCGTTGTCTTTGAATAATAGAATTTAATGGCAAATATTTTTGTAATACATTTCAGCCTGCTATTTCACCACAGATGGGCAGTTTTTTGCCCCTTTTCGAAGAAAGCGACATAAAGGGTCATATCACAAAGAGATACAAGCTTAAAATATTCCACAAAAAGTTTACTCGTGGCATTTTATATGAAAGTACTGAAAACATTTTATACCTTAAGCGTAAGACTTAGAAGATTTCCTATGGCGAGTACTAATTGTGAATAGGTACGATTTTAAATGATTTCTGATGTTTAGCTTGAGTTTGGAACTTTAGTGTCTTTGAAAGCTTATAGTAAAATTTTATGGCAAATATTTTTGTAGAACGTTTCAGCCCGCTATATCAACGTTGAAGGATATTTTTTGCCCCTTTTTAAGAAAGGGACAGAAAGACCCTGAAAACTTAGAGTTAGAGGACTAGAATTTTCCACAAAAATGTTTTTCGTGATGTTTTACATAAAATTGCTAAGCACATCTTATACCTTAAACGTAAGACTTTCAAGATTTCCTATGCCGAGTACTAACTGTGAATAAGTACGAAATTAATCCTTAAACACATTTTATGTTTTGATAGATTGCTGACGTTCAAGTTGATTCTTGGGCTTAGGTGTCTTTGTAGATCCATTATATAATTTTATAGCAATTATTTTTGTGGAACATTATAAACCGCTATATCGCCGTTGAAGGGGAGATTTTTGCCTTATATTTAAGAAAGGGTAAAAAACGCCCATACCACGAAGAGTTAGAGGGTTAAAATGTTTTAATAAAATTTTTCTCGTGGTGTTTTACACAAAAGTGTTGAACACATCTTAAACCTTAAACGTAAGGCTGACAAGATATACTATGCCGATTCGCCACAACTTTGCGCAAAAGAGGGGGAACTTTAACTCCCGCTAAAATGAATCCCAGATGTAAACTTTCAAAATGTCCATACACGTATATACTTTTTTGGTTACCCCTGCCAGAATCAGTCGTTAGAACCATTTTTTTACGTTGTACAATGTTATTAAGCGGCCCACCACCCATTTCCAATATAATTGTGACATTTTTTATATTGTACAATAATATCGCCAATGTGCATGCCATATTCAAAGGTGGCACAATATATTGAGTACACTGAAAGAAAACCATGCAACATATGAACGAAATCGTTCGTATATTTTACCAAATATTTTGTAATTTTGCACCACGAAATTCTTTCGTAAAATGTACGAAACGAACAAAATTTTTGTGTTTATTTTGCGAAGTATATTTTGTGTTTTAAGAAATAGTTTTTTATATAATACGAAAGAGTTTCGTAGAAAAGAAAAAAAGTTTTACATTATACGAAATACTTTCATAGTTAAGGTAATATTTAGAGAATATTACTAAATATTATTTGCGTTTTACGAAAAAATTAAACAACTATTTTACATTTTTCTTGTTATTAAAGTTCCCCCTTCTTTTCTCAGAAATTCCATTTTTGTGTCTCTTTTATTATCAAAATCCGCTTTTTGTGCCCCTCTTTGAAAATTTTGAACGGTAACGCTGTCTACAACTTATATGTATAGGGGTCACTTAGTGCCCAATTTTATATGATTTAATAATTTTAAGAACAACTTATATAGTCCATAATTGATTTTTTAATATGTACGAAATTTTAGTATATTTTACGAAAAAAAAACGTACTAGTAAATGCTTTCGTTACTTTCGTAAAACTATAAAATTCTGGTGTTAAAATTTATTCCGTAATATGTACGAAAGTTTCGTATATTTTACAAAGAAAAAAATAACTACGAAAAGTTTTCGCTACTTTCGTCAAATAATAAAATTCTGGACTCAACCTAATTCGTTATATGTAGGAAAGTTTCGTACATTCTACGAAAAAAGTAAATACGAATGGTTTTCGTTACTTTCGTAATATAATAAAATTTTAGAATAAAACTTTTTTCGTGGAATGTACGAAAGTTTCGTATAAAATACGAAAAAAGTAACTACGAAAGTTTTTTTCGTAAAATGTTGCATGGACTATTTTCAGTGTAAAATCAAAAAACGTTTGATTTTTATTGTACAATCAAGAAAATTTTGTAATGTGGTGGCAGCATTGTTCAGTGTTATGTTTACTTTTTCACTGTCAGGAAAATTGGGCAATATTTTCTATGATAATATTTTCTATGATAATAACATATGCAATAATATTGTATAATGGATGGGCCAATTTAGTTGTAGGCCTAATAACTTTTTGTTAACGTATGATCAATATTAATTAAATAACAATTACTCATACGTATTATACGATTCCTTTTATAAGAGAACACGAACAATTATGCCATTATTTTTTACTTTTCTTTCTTGCTATTCATTTTTTTTCTTCTTAAGCACTCGCTCGTGTTAATAGTTTTCTTACAATTTCTTCAGAAATCTAATTAAAAAAATTACAAAACACTTTGGTTTGTTGTTCTTCATGACTGCCACAACAATTTACAGCAAAGAATCTTTACAGCAACAAAAAAAAACCAACTAAAGATTGTAACAAAACAATCTAAATTGTAAGGTAATGATTTAATTTAATATCCTGTACAGAATAAAGAGAAAAAACCTCAACAGAATATTTATAGACACTTTTAGCAAAACAAATAAAAAATAAAATAAGCACCGGCTACATACAGATTCAAAGAAATGATATATAGAAAGGACCTTTTTCCCCCTCTCTCTCTCTCTAAATGGGGCACAAGAAGTTAAGATATGTCAGCTATAACAGCAGAGTTTATTGTTATATATTGCAATAGAATAAAGAGTATTATAAGAAATTTAAGAAACCACCACAAGTTGCTTTTACAACTTTTCCATTCTTCAGACAATAACTTTCAAGATGTACATTAAAAAACATGGACAAAAAAAGTTGTATTATTTTTGTATGGCCTGCCATTGTTATAGAAATTTTTTTCCATGTTTTTTCCCTTAAATTTTGTTCATTTATTTTTTATATAACTTTTTCTTTTCTTTCTTTCAAAGTAATTGTTATTTAGTTGTTATCTAATGTGCTGCTGTTGCTGCTGCTCGTAGCGAAATCTTCAGGATGTTTAACAAATTCTTAGTGGCCATAAAAGTGGTAAAATGTAGTAAAACTAATGAGTTCAACGTAATATCTTGTAACTTTCTATTTTATCTACTTTTATGAACTAAATGAAATGTAATATTAAGTTAAAATGAAAACTAATTTGTTGGAATGAAAACAAATGATTTGATAATAAAATAAAAAAGATTTTTTTTCGCAATTATAGCACTGCCGTGAATTATTGGATTTCTTGAAACTATGGAATAGAGAAAAAGTTTTAGGAAGAAAAGTAATAAATATCACAAAATATTTTCTCTTTGAGTAAAAGAACATGTTCGTGGTTTTTAAAACACTATCAATAGCACTGTATAACACAAACAGTTATGTGGTTTTAATAACACTATGAAACAAGAAAAATGTCAAGGAGTACCATCCTAGTAAAAAAATTGCTTCAAATACAGCAGGTTCTTACTTTGAGAGAATCAAAGTAGTGCTTACAAACTTGCTGATATCGCTGCTGATTTTTGTATGGTGAGTTTCCGGTTTGGAGTACTACATTTTTGATACAAAAAGCGCTTTTTGAAGAGTTAAAAATCATCATCATTTTCAGCACTAAAACTGTAAGTATATGGAACTTTCTCGCTTAAGAACCTGCATTGTATCAGCAGTGAAAAGTCAGTTTTTTTGTATTGTTTCCTTCATATACATTCACTGCTCTGCAATAAGCTCTTCTTTTAAAGCGTATTATTATGCGCTTTATTGCCTTAGTGCTTCAAAAAACATGAACATTTTTTACTGGGATTATATATATATATATTTTTTTTGAAGTCTTATGGTCCCTGAACTATAAAAATTGTTGAAATTTTAAATTCTATGGAGATAAAAATTTTTTTTTTTAAATTTGCCGTTTTTAAAGAGGCTGCTCCACTCATTTTATCATAACTTAAGAACGGGTTGTCCAATTGTATTACAAAAACCACTAAAAACTTTGAATCTAAATTACCTTTAAGTCCTTTTAATATTATTTTTTATATATTGCCCGGTTTCGGAATTATGCAGACCACAATGATGACAAATATATTTATTTATGTAAAATTGAAAAAATTTTATTTTTAAAAATTTATAAAAAATCGAAAATGGCAAAAACTTAACATTTTTAATAGCTGATCGCAAAGCCACATATACTACAAATAAAATAAATTTTATTTTATGAAAATCGATGGATAAATATTTATTTTATTTACAATAAAGTGAAAATACCAAATTTTTGCAAAAAATCGAATATCGAGAAGGCTGCTCCACCGATTTTATCATAACTTGGGAAAGATTTATCCAATTTTATCACCAGAGGCACTAAACTACTTGAAACAAACTTACCTTTAAGCTGTTAAATATTATTTTTTGAATATTCAATAGTTTTGGAATTATTTAAACTGCAATGATAAAAAAAAAAATGTTTTTAGGCAAAATTGGAAAATTTTTATTATTTCAAAATTTCCAAAAAAATCGAAAATGGCAAAACCTTATCATTTTTACTATTTTATCTTACAGCCACATATAGTACAAATGAAATTAGCTTTATCTCATGAAAATCGACAAATAAATATTGATTTTATTCCTAATAAAGTGAGGTCACCTGATTTTTACAAAAATTGCGAATATTTACACCGAACAACAAAATCAATTTTATTTTTTAATATTAATAATAAGGCGTGGCCTAGCCCACTTTTCTAATCTCAAAATTGTGTAGTAATTTAAAGTTAAGGCGTGTACCAAATTTTGGTTCAATCGGTTAACAGGAAAGCGTTAAAATTAAGTACTACTTTTTATAGGCGTGGCGCCGCCTACATTTATAATTACTAAATTGTATATTCATCGTAAGTAAAGCTGTCCGCCGAATCTGAGATCAATCGGTTGTCAGGAATGGGCTAAAACTAAATATTACATTTTATGGCCATGGGCCCCGCCCACTTATTAACTACAGAATTATGTAGTCATTGTAAGTGAACGTGTGCACCAAATCTCGGATCAAGTGGTTAACAGGAAGGGGCTAAAACAAAATATTACTTTTTATTGGCGTGGCACCGCCCACTTTTTATTACAAAATTATATAGTCACTGTAAGTAAAGGCGTCTACCAAATCTCACATCAATCGGTTAACAGCAAAAGGCTAAAACTAAATGTTACTTTTTATGGACGTGGCGCAGACCACTTTTCTAATAAAAATATTAAATTGGCACCAAAATTAAATTTCAGATCAATCGGTCAACAGGAAGGGGTAAATTTTCAATTATTGTATTTGATCCAAACTCCACAAAAACAAAAAAAAAAATGTGAGAATGGTTTAAAGGCAATTTTCTTCCAAGTTCTCTAGTGTTTTTTGTAGTCAAATTGGATGACCGACCACCTACCAAGTTATGATGAAATCGGTGTAGCAGCCTCGTGAAAAAAAATTATAAAAAAATGTATTCATAGAATTTTACATTTCTACTGTTTTTGTAGTAAGAGGATAGTTTAATTTTGTTGCATAGTGTAACTGAAAGACCTTCATCAGCACAAACTCTATTTACCAATAGCAAGAAAAAGAGAATACTTAAATGATTTTTTTTCTTTGAATATTTTGTCAACAAGTGTTTTATAAGAAAGAAAAATTCAATGTGTAAAAAACCTTTTAACAAAACTTGTATCATCAATATAAAATGTTAAGAAAAAACATAAAAAAAGTTTAATTACTTTTCTAGAGTATTTTGACCCCAAAAAGCCTACAACAAATCATTCTTGTTAAGTGTGATAAATACTGATTACCATAAGATGGCATAATAAAACCTCCTCTTCAAAAGCGCTCGCTGGTTCTGCTGAAACACATAAAAAGCTTTTTAAGGCTTTTTTTTTGGTAATTTTGGAAATTCATATTTTTAAGAACATTGTAAGACTGTAATTAGTATAAAAAGTAGAGGATTAATGAAGTAATAAAATTAAACAACTTTTATATACTTTTTGGTTTTATAGACGCCTTGTTTAAATTTGTTAATGTTTAATTAGTTGCAGGTAATAAAATTATATACCTGATTTTGTGTCTGAAAAAAATTACTCAAAATATAGATTACTTACCAAAATGAAGGAGGAAACTAAATTGATTAATATTACGTATGATTAACCCTTAATTTCAGGGAAAAAATATAGAAAACATTTGGCTTTTTTCTGGTGCCTTTATATAATATATACTACAAACATATGTAGGTGCCAGCTGAGCTCGATTTGAAAATTTGTTAACTAGTGTAATAAATAAATGGGACAAAAATTCATGTGGTTACAAAAATATAACTTAAAAATTATTAAAATGACAAATTCATTTAATTCTTGTTTTCACACCCCTTCTCTTTTGGTTCTACTTTGTTTGCTGCTCTTAATTGAAATTTGTTCACCTTGTTGTTCTTGTTGTTCTCTTAAAAGTCCTTCCATTTTTATTAACTTTTTTGCCGTTCATCATAAAACACAATACATTTTTGAGGCTTTAATCCTTTTTTGAAAAATTTCTTTTATACAAAAACCTGTTCAATAGGAAATAAATAAATTACATCTCACTTTTTTTTACATATGCACATATTCGTGTGTTGCGTTGCAATAAATAAGCTGTCATTGTTGTTCAGGAAAGAAAATACCAAATAAAGAAAATCATCACTGAGCCATTATTATTCTTTTGTGTTGCAAATACACCAAACGACAATAACACCTTTGGTGTCACAGCACAGGTGGCGCACTCAATTATGGTTACAATATTACCATTTACCCCGTTTTCCCCCATTTTTTCTTTAAGCATGATTGCATTTGTTTTTATTTATTTTTTATTAAAACATAGGGATTTACATATAAGGATTTTTAATTTAAAATAAAATAATGTTGGCAAAAATGCGATGATCCCAAAGAGGCATACAAACCCCTTATAACATCTATTAGTATGAACATAAATAAAATGTGTGACTTTATCACTCTGGAGTCAAAATATTTCATTTAAAAACAACAACCGCATCATCAGCTTTCTTTAAAAAGAAGAGAACTACAGGTAAATATGTAAAAATATGTGTGAACATAAAGATGAATGTGTATGAAAGAGTTCATTAAAATGGGAGAGATTTTCTTAGCATAACTGTCCTAAAGTATTAAAGTGTGTGTAAGTGTGTGTGTGCTTACATACAATACAAAAATGACGTTGTTAAGAAAGAATGAGAAATCATTATACACCGTTATATCATCTACATATTTATACACAAACCCACAAGCATGAAATCTTGTTTCGTGTATGCAGTGTTTATAGCAGAGATGGACAGCGGAAATTTGATTTTCAAATCAAGCTTCATAGAAAATTCTATTTTAAAAGCTTAAACTTAAAAAATGATTCAGTTTTAGCATTCTAAATACATGGAATAGTAAATTTAATAAAAAAATTGGAAATAGCAGAGATGGAAAATGGAAGTTAGAAATTCAGATCAAACTTCATATAATATACTAGTTGTTCAGGCTAGACTAAAAAAACTAATTTGGTTTTATCATTATGAATAAATGAAATACCAACTTAAGTAAAATACTTTTTTGAAAAAGCAGAGATTGAAAATAGAAGTTAAAAATTCACGTCCAAATTCATTGAAAACATTTTTTTCAAGTTTAATCCTTTTGAAGATATGACAGACGATGTAATAAAACTGTTTTAAGGCCTATGAAATCAGTATTGAATTCGCTGATTTAAAATACTCTTTGCAATAAAGTGAAATATTTGTATTTTTACAAAAGCAATCGAAATTTCCAACAATTTCTTGATGTCTGTGGTTTAGAGTATTAAACGTTACTCTTTCTTAATATGCTTTATTACTAGTTTAAATTGCCGAAATTTGTAAATTGATCAATATTATTATAAAAGAATAACTTTGAAGAATCGATCATGGTTTGTATGTTTTTAAAAAAATGTATTGAATGTTTCCAATAGTTGTTTTTGAAAACATACGAGACTTTTGTTACGGTTAGTTAAAGAATTTCTGTTGAAACATTTTGAATAAAAGCAGTGGTTTGTATGAATAAAAAAAGTATATTAGATTTTGGTTGGTATTCGAAATTTTTTGTATTGAACGTTTTTCTTTTTAGTATGTTTTATCATTTCAATTATTAAAACTTGTGAATTTATCAAATTTTATTATATGAGAGTAGGTTGTATTAATCGATCATGGTATGAATGCTAAAAATGTATTGAACGTTACCAATAGCTGTTTTTTAAATTGGTCGAAACTATTCTATGTATAATTAAGAAGTTTTTGCTACAATATTTTGAATAATAACAGATAGTACAATTTTTCTCATCAGTTGTTGATATTTGCAATGTTGTATATTGAACGTTACTTTTTTATTATTCCTAAAGTCTGTAAAATTATTAAATTTTATTATATCAGAGTAGATTGTATTAATTTATCGTGGTTTGTATGCTAAAAATTTATTGAACATTACCCATATACGTATATATTATATCCTGTGATACCAATAAGGACCATTGGTCCAGTTATTGTTATTTGCTATCATATTTTTGGTAGTCAAATAGTTTAGGATACGCAGCTGATTAGACTAGAGCATCATATACTGCAGCTGACAGCAGGCCTCCAGATCGATGCAGTGCATCGGAATTTTTTCCGAGCGGATATCAAGTATCTTCGTTAGCGAAATAAGGGGACACCAAGCTCTTAAAGGACAGTAGATGCGCCTGGCAGTGAAAAGGGAGTGGCTATGTGTGCTTTTCACTTTTCTTTGAACCACCCATAAATATTTTGAAGTTAATCGAAGATTGTCCATCTTATTGTTTTGTATTGTAATAAATTTGTTGTGTGTGCTGGGAGTTTATATGAAATTTACACTAAAATGTATTGACCGTTACTTTGAAAAAAAAAAATTAAAATGATTTGTTTTTGAGTTTTCGAAAAATAAAAACTGAAATTAATTCAATTATTTATTTGGCAAAAGTTTAAATTTTATAAAAAAGTATTGTTCGTTACTTTGCCAAAATTCTTAGATATGATTCAGCTTTGAATTTTAAGATGGCAAAAAGTAATCTATATTATCCGCAGGGTAAAAATGATATAGAGATAAACTAATATTAAAAAAGTATTGAACGTTACTTTGAAAAATTCCTTCATTATGATTTGGCTATGAATATTAGGATGTTAAATATTATTAAGTAGCGTGTTTAGAAATATTATGAAATTTTAACAAAAACGTGTTGAAGGTTACTTTGACAAAATTGTCAAATATGATGTGGTTTTAAGTCTTAAAGTAATAAACAGCAAGTAACACCAGCTGAAAAGAAGAAAATATATTGAGGCATGCTGAAACAAAACTATATTGAACGTTACTTTCACAAATATTCTTAATTATGATTTGACTTTGAATTTTAAGATCTTAACATATGTTGCTAATCCATTTATTAGTGTGTGCTTTAAAAAATATAAAATTAATACAAAAACTTATTGACCGTTACGTACTTAATTTCTCTTCCTTCATAAAATATATATAAAATAATATATCCAAAATTTACCATCCCTGATAGTTAATACATACTCGTATATACTTTTTTCCCATGTTCGAGAATGTTTGTTAATATTATTGGCATTATATCATGTTTATTGACACCTTAAATATGGTTTATGGTATATATATTTATATTATTTTTCACATATTTCATTTGCCATACCCTTTGCTTTCTGCTCTTTTTTTTTTTTGCTTGAAGAATATACATTTTAAATAAAAATTGTATGTCTGTTAAGTCTCGGCAAATAAGCTGGAGCTGCAAAGAAGACGGATGCAAAAAAAAAGAAAAAGAAAGGAATAACTGCAGATGATGTATGTTATTAATATATTATATGATTGAAAGCACGCACAAAAGAAGTATTCAGTGAAATTATTATTTTGCTGGTTCTTAAGAGTTATTTTTACGTAAAGATGAATAATTTTTTAGTATTATTTTTAAACATTTCTTAATATTCATAATTTTGAGTTGCTTTGTATTTTTTCCTTTTCAATGAAACTGTAAAAGAGAAAATGAGATTTCATATTTAAAATCTCTTGAAAAACAATTTTATAAATTCCTTAACATTTTAAAGATGTTTTCAATTGTATCAGTGATAATAAACATTTTTGGTTAAGGTGTTTTTGTGTGGATTTGGTATTTTAAGTACGTAGGGTTATGAAAAACCTTTGCATTGATAGAAATAGAATACGAGATTAAATGATTTTCTTTTGTGATTTATTTCTAGTCCCCCATTTGTAGTTTGATTAGAGCAAAGTTTTCTTACTCTACTCATGTTTCATGGCCAAAAAGGTATATTTTTAAAAAAGTACGGTTTAAAAATTGATCTTTTAATATAAAGTATATTTAAATAAAAGTACTTTTTAAAAAAAGTACCTTTATAGAAAATATCACTGATGGTGATTTTTTATAGAAAATATTATTCAATAAGATTATCTATACAAAAAACATTGAAGGAAAACCAACCAAGGAGATTTACTATATAATCAGCCGTGTCACATATTCCGTTCGGATTGGTTTTGAGTCCGTACTTGTCATTCCGAAAAAGTACATTTTTGGCTCTTTAGATTTCGTTTATTTTGTATTTCGTTTTTACAATAATAAAGTTTTTATACCTTGAGGCGTTTGTTTACTCTTGTTTTTAGATGCAAAGCTCACATTGAGCTTTTTATTAACATGGAAAGCTCATGACCAAATATTTATTTAACGCTCCTAAAAGTATGCACGTGTTTTAGTATTTACTGCAAATGAAGTCAGTAGGAGGGTGTTTTTCAATTCCACATTGAAATTTAAAAGTGGTTTTATTACGAAGAGCATTTTCATTTTTCGTTTTCTGAAGAAGCAATTTACGGAATTGAAACCACTTCCGATCGCAATGGTATCCTGTGACATGGCTGAATATATCACTGAATGACATTTTCTATATAAAACATCACATGAAATGATTTTCTATAGAAAATATCTCAAAATAAGATTTCCTATACTGAAGAAGATTTTCTTTAGAAAATACCAGTGATGAAAATTCCTTATAGAAAATATCACTAAAGAAGGTTTTTGATAGAAAATATCATTGAAGGAGATTTTTTATAGAAAATATCACTGAAGGAATTTTTTTTTATAGAAAATATCACTGAAGGAAACTTTCTATAGAAAATATCATGTAGTAGATATTTTATAGAAAATATCACTGAAGGAGATTTGTTATAGAAAATATCACAAAAGAGGTTTTTTATAGAAAATATCACCGAAGAAGATTTTCTATAACAAATATCGCAGAGGAAAATTTTCTACAGAAATTATCTCTGAAGAAGATTTTTTATAGAAAATATCACTGAAGGAGATATTTGATAGAAAATGACACTGAAGGAGATTTTTGATAGAAAATATTATTGAAGGATAATTTTTTTGATAGTAAATATCACTCGAAGATATTTTCAATCGAAAATATAACTAAAGAAGATCTTCTACAGAAAATATCACTGAATGAAATTTTCTATAGAATACATCACAGATTAAACTTTTCTATAGAAAACATCACTGAAGAAGATTTTTTATAGAAAATATCACACGAGGAAATTTTCAATAGAAAATATCACTCAAGGAGATTTTTAATAAAAAAATATCACTGAAGGAGATCTTCTATAGAAAATATCACTTAAGATGCTTTTTTATAAAAATATCACTGAAGATGATTTTTATAGAAAATATCACTGAAGGAGATTTTGTATAGAAAATATCAATGAAGAAGGTTTGCTAAAGAAAACAGCACTGTAGGAGATTTTCTATAGATAATACCAATGAAGAAGATTTCCTATATAAACTGTCACTGAAAGAGATTTTCTATAGAAAATATCACTGTAGGCGACTTTCTATAGAGAAGATCTTTGTAGGATTTATATTATATAAAATATCACTGAAGAGGTTTTCCTGTAGAAAATATCACTGAAGAAAATTTCTTATAGAAAATATCACTGAAAAAGATTTTCTATAGAAAATATCACTGAATATGATTTTTTATGGAAAATATTACTGAAGAAGATTTTATATTATATATTATTAAAGAAGATTTTCTATAGAAAATATCAGTGAAGAAGATATTCCATAGAAAATGCCTCGGGAAGAGATTTTCTATAGAAAATAACACTAAAGAGGAAAATATCACTGAAGAAGATTTTCCATAGAAAATGCCCGGCAAGAGATTTTCTATAGAAAATAACACCAAAGAGGATTTCCTAAAGAAATATCACTAAGGAAAACTTTTTGTAGAAAATATCACGGAAGATGATTTTTTATATAAAATATCTCTGGAGGATAAACAAAATAACACTGAAGAAAGTTTTCGATAGAAAATATTACTCAAGGAGATTTTCTGTAAAACATGTAACTGAAACACTCAAGAATATTTTCTTTGGAAAATAATACTAAAGCAGATTTTCTAGAGAAATTCGTACTGAAGAAAGTTTTCTATGGAAAATATTATTGAAGAAGATTTTATAAAAAATATATTATCGAAGAAGATTTATTATAGAAAATATCAATGAATAAGATTTTCTATAGAAAACATCACATAGGTAATTTTCAATGGAAAAATATCACACAAGGAGATGTTCTCTAAAAAATATCAGCCAATAATATTTTCTTTAAAAAAATCACTGAAGGGGATTTTCTATTGAAAACATAACTTAAGATTTTCTATAGAAGATAATGCCGAAGAAGATTTTCTTTAAAAAAAACTTACTGAAGAAGATTTTCTATATCAAAAAATCACTGAAGAAGAATTTCTATAGATGATATCACTGAAGAAGATTTTCTTAAAAAAAACACTGCAGAAGATTTTCGATAGAAAATATCACTGAAAAAGATTTTCTAAAGAAAATATAACTGAAGGAGAGTTTCTATAACAAAATCACTAAGAAGATTTTCAGTGAAAAATATCTCTCCAGGAGATTTTCTTTAAAAAATATCACTGAGGGTGATCTACTATGGAAAGCATCACTCAAGAGGTTTTTTTTAAAGAAAATAATACTAAAAAGGATTTTCTGTAAAAAATCTTACCAAAAAAGATTTTCTATAGAAAATATCACTGAGGGAAATTTTCTATAGAAAATATCACTGAAGATGATTTTGTATAGAAAATATCTGAAGAAGACTTTCTTTGAAAAATATCACTGAAGGAGGTTTTCTACAGAAAATATCACTTTAGAAAATTTGCTATAGAAAATTTCGCTAAATAAAATTTTCTATGTAAAGAATCACTGAAGGATATATTTTATAGAAAATCTCACTGGTAAGAATTTTCTATAGAAAATATCACTAAAAGACATTTTATATAGAAAATATCACTGAAGATAATTTTCTATAAAAATATCAGTGAAGGAGATTTTCTATAGAAATTGCTACGGAATGAGATTTTCTGTAGAAAATGTCACTGAAAGATATTTCATGTCGAAAATATCACCGAATCCACATACATACTTTGAAATAAAAGTCTCATAACTAACAATTTTTTTAATAACATATTTATTTTCATTGGCATTTTCATAGAATATGGGTCATCAGATTTTTGTTGCAATAAAATTTTGCACATTAGGAAATTTAAAACAAAAAAAAATTTCCTCTACATAGTTTGTGTTGTTTTATTTTTATTCAAATCAACCAGAATAAAAATATGTATATAATAAAATGTAACATTTTTAAATTATATTATTCATGTTCATGATATTCATTCATTCTTTTCATTCCATTCATTCATTCATACAACATAAATCACTCAACTCAATGTGTCCAACTGTTGTTATTTTTGTTGCTGCTGTTGAAAAACTAACACTTATACTCATACATTAACACACATACCCTGATACACTTCAGACTAAACAATTTTCTCTTCCTGTAAGGAAATGAATGCGAAAATTGTATGAATTAAAAAAAAGCTGGTATGGGCAGGCAAAAGTACATGAATTTGGACCATAATAAAAATAGTAACAAATATTATTTGCAACAGCAAACAAATTTTATTTAAAAAAATATATATTTATGTACCATCACAAAATCTCGACAAAAATTTATTACAATTTATTCCAAGAGATGATGGAAAAGGGGGGAAAGAGTTGAAAACATAAAAAAAACACCAAGATCTAAAATTGTATGAATGCACGAGCATGAAAATAAAAACAACTATCTCAAGAGGACAAGCTTCCACTTAAATAAAAACCCTTTATATGCTTTGTGTGTATGTGACCGGACTGCTAAATCATATAGAGCCAAGCGACCAACTCAAGTCTCTACATTTTTTAAATTTATATTTTGTAAGTTTAGTTCACTTCGTTTATTTGCTTTACAATGGAAAAGAAGTTAAAGAAATAAAACATAAGGCATATTGGTTGCAACATGTTGCTTGACACTATGAAGGCATCTTGATTGAAATAAAAAAGTAAAAATGGAAAAAAAACTAAGAGAAAATAAATAAACAATCTAGTAGAACGACTAAGAGTTTAAAATAATAAATAAACAGAAATGGAAAAGATACCCAATTGGTTTGAAATTCTAAAGTTAAAAAAAAGATATTGATGTACTTGTAATAAAAACTAAACATCTACTGCCAATTGGATATAAATATTTATATTCGTAGAGTGATTCTTAAAAACGATAATAATGACTTTAAAGCTGACATATTTGATCAATAAAAGAAAGTGAGTAGAAACTTTAGTGAGACAAAATGTAACAGGAAATACTTTCTAAGAAACAAGAAACAGTTAATTAATTTCAGTATACATAAAAGAACATAGAAACATAATGTTCTTAACGAAAAAATCTCCATTTTTATATATTCTATAGGAAATTTGCGTTAAATCTAATTTCTATAGTAAGCCTCCTTCAGTGATATTTTCCTTAGCAAATGTTCTTCAGTGATATTTTTTGATGATCTTCTTCAGTGATATATTCTATAAAATTTTTCAAGTGATATTTTCTATAGAAAATCTCCTTCAGTGATATTTTCTTTAGACAGCCTTCTTCAGTGATATTTTCTATAGAAAATCTTCTTCAGTGATATTTTCTATAAAAATGCTCCTTCAGTGATATTTTCTATAGAAAATGTTCTTCAGTAATACTTTCTATAGAAAATCTTCTTTAGTGATAGTTTCCATAGAAAATCTTCTCTTCAGTGATATTATTAGAATGTATTTTTCAGTGATATTTTCTTTAGAAAATCTTCTTTTTCTTGAGAAAAGCTACTTCAGTGATATATTTTATCGAAAATCTTCTTCAGTGATACTTTCTATCTTCTTTAGCGATATTTTAGTGATATTTTTTATGGAAAATCTTCTTCAGTGATATATTCTATGGAAAATGCTTTTCAGTAATATTTTCTATAAAAAACCTTCTTTAGTGATATTTTACATAGAAAATCTTTTTCTTCAGTTATATAATTATTATAAAGTGTTTTCAGTGATATTTTCTTTAGAAAATCTTCTTCAGTGATATTTTCTATAGAAAGTGTTCTTTAATACTTTCTATAGAAAATGTTCTTTAGTGATATTTTCTATAGAAAATCTTCTCTTCAGTGATATTATTATTAGAATGTGTGTGAAGTTAAATTTTAAAATTTAACGTGGGCGGAAAAAAATTATGAGGATTTAAAGGCAAGGAACTCCTCTACAAACGCTCATATTATGAATTCTTAGCAGTTTGAGTTTGGACGAGTTATGCCCGAGTTTTGAAATGTGGATTCTCTAAGCGATGACCACATTTTTTTGGAAAGGAGTCAACGAGAGCGAAAAAAATGATGAGGATTTGAAGGCAAGGAACTCCTCTAGAGAATGAGAGATTTTGGTTATGTTTTGGCACATCTTTACTTGTAGCCCATATGTACCATATGAAAATTGTAGCCTATGATCCACACTATTCGAAAATTTTAGTCGCGTTGTTCAATTGTATTTGTGAATTTTTTTATATATCTTTGAATTTTGAACTTAAGTAAATTTTTGACTATCTCTGAGAGATTTTGGCCATGTTTGGGCACATCTTTACTTGTAGCCCATATGGACCATATGAAAATTGTAGCCTCGGATCCACACTATTCTAAAATATAAGTCGGAGGATCCACACTTTTCGAAAATATCCTCTTCAATTTTCCGCCACGTTGACTCTTTCCCAAAAAAAATGTGCTCATCCCACATTTCCAAAATCGGGCATAACTCGTCCAAACTCAAACTGTTAAAAATTTGTAATATGAGCGTTTGTAGAGGAGTTCCTTGCGTTCAAATCATTATCATTTTTTCCGCCCACGTTGACTCCTTCCCAAAGTGATATTTTCTTTAGAAAATCTTCTTGAGTGATATTTTTTATCGAAAATCTTCTGCAATGATATTTTCTATAAAAAATTTTCTTGAGTAATATTTTCTATAGAAAACCTTCTCTAGTGATATTTTCTATAGAAAATCTTCTATTCAGTGATATTATTATTAGAAAGTATTTTTCAGTGATATATTCTTTAGAGAATCTTCTTCAGTGATATTTTCTATAGAAAATGTTCTTTAGTAATATTTTCTATAGAAAATCTGCTTTAGTGATATTTACTATAAAAAATTTTCTATTCAGTGATATTATTATTAGAAAGTATTTTTCAATGATATTTTCTTAAGAAAATCTTCTTTAGTGATATTGTTTTTAGAAAATCTTCTTCAGTAATAATTTTTTTAGGAAATTTTCTGCAGTGATATTTTCTTTATAAAATTTTCTTCAGTGATATTTTTTGCAAAATCTTCTTCAGTTACATTTTCTATAAATTATCTTCTTCATTGATATTTTCTATAGAAAATCTCCTTTAGTGATATTTTCTATAGAAAATCGTCTTCGATGATATTTTCTTTAGAAAATTCTCTTCAGTGATATTTTCTTTAGAAAATCTTCTTTAATAATATTTTCTATATAAATTTTTTTTTGTGATATTTTCAATAGAAAATCTTCTTCAGTGATATTATTTACAAAAATCTTCTTCAGTGATATCTTCTATAAAAAATCTCCTTCGGTAACATATTCTATAGAAAATCTCTTTTAGCAATATTTTCTTAGAGAAAATCGTTTTCAGTGATATTTTCAAAAAAATCTTCTTCACTAATATTTTCTATAGAAAATCTTCTTCAATAATATTTTCTGTAGAAAATTTTCTTCACTGAAATTTTATATAGAAAATCTTTTTAGTGATAATTTTCTATAGACAATCTCCTTTTATAACATTTTATATAGAAAACTTCTTCAGTGACATCTTTTTAGAAAATTTTCTACTCTGATATTTTCATGAGAAAATATTCTTCAGTAATATTTTCTATAGAAAATCCTCTTTAGCTATATTTTCAATATTAATATTCTTCAGTGATATTTTTAATATTCTTCAGTGATATTTGCTATAGCAATTTTCTTCAGTGATAATTTCTTTAGAAATTCTTCTTTACTAATATTTTCTATAGAAAATTGTTTTCCGTGATATTTTCTACAAAAATTTTCTTCTGTGATATTTTCTGTAGAAATTTTTCTTGGGTGATATTTTCTATAGAAAATCGTTTTTAGTGATATTTTCTATTGGCAGTCTCCTTTTATGATATCTTCTATGGAAAATTTTCTTTAATGACATTTTTTTACCTTTTCTTCAGTGATATTTTCTTAAGCAAATATTCTTCAGTGATGTTTTCTATAGAATATCTTCTTCAGTGATATTTTCTATATTAATATTCTTCAGTGATATTTTCTATAGAAAATCTTCTTCAGCGATATTATCTTTAAAAAATCATCTTCAGTGATATTTTCTTTAAAAAATCTTCTTTAGTTATATTTTTTATTAAAAATCTTGTTCGCTGCAATTTTCTGTAGAAAGTCTCATTCAGTGATATTTTCTACAGAAAGCCTCATTAAGTATTATTTTCTATAGAAAGTCTCATTTAGTGATATTTTCTATAGAAAATCTCATTCAGTGATATTTTCTGTCGAAAATTTCTCCAAGTGATATTTTCTTCATAAAATCTTCTTGAGCGATATCTTCTGTGATATTTTCTATACCAGTGATATTTTCAGTGATATTTTCTATATCAATATAATATATTCTATAGAAAATTTTCTTCAATGATATTTTCTATAGAAAATCTCCTTTAGTGACACTTTCTAAAGAAAATCTTCTTCAGATGTATTTTATAAAGAAAATATTCTTTGGTGCGTTTTAAGACGGTATATTTTTATTGTAAAATATATTTTGCTTCTTACATATTGTTATAATTGTTTTCTTAAAATATCCTTAATTTTGCATTTACTTTCTTTCACCAAGTAACACCAAAATAACAACGTTCTAACGCTTAAATGTATTTTGTTGCAAGTTTTTTTTGTAGTTTTTGTAATAAAATTGGACATCCCGTTCTTAAGCTATGATAAAATTGGCGGAAAATCCTAAATGTTAGAAAAAAAAATTATCCATAGAATTAAAATTTTTGACAGATTTTGTTATTAAAAACAAAAATATAGTGGTACTTCTTGGTATTAGTATTTTTTGGTGTCCTCTACCAGTACCAATCGTTAGAACCTTGTAATTTTGGAAGAAACAAATATTTTTCCACCGTGTTATTAAACTCTTTACTTAATGCCTCACAAAATCCTTTTCTGGTCAAGCGCTTTTACTACACATTTGAAGATATATTTAATATCTGTGCGGTCTACTTCCGACTGCATTTATTTTCTATATTATTTTCGTTAAATAATGATCAAACCTTAAATAAAACTTAAAAGCATCATCATCCTCATCATCATCATCATCATCATCATGCTTAAATTGGTTTTCTTCTTTTATGAATGCTCCTCTTTTTGTATGTGTGTGTGTGTGTGTTAAGCTTTTGTGTTTCTATGTGTTTAGCTGTTGGCATTTCATATAAAACACTTGAGTCCTTTTAACTTAAAATAAATCTTTTTATTGCAAATAGCTCTTCAAATAAAACTCTCCTTACAAAACACTTTTCCTAAAAAGAATATCGACTAAAGAAAATTATTTCTATGCAATTTTTTCCAACTACTCTTTCATATAAACAGAAAATTTTGCATGAAGTTCACAAATATTAAGTCCTTCAAAATGTTGTAAAAAAAAGGATAAGTATGTTATTGTTTTTAAATTATATTTTTCATGCCTTTTACTTTTATTTAAATTCTTAATCACTCTTTTTTGTCAATACTCGTATGTCAGTGCATCACTTCCGTTTTCTGTTCTTTCCGTTTCGCTTTATTTTTTTTTTAGCTCTGGACAGTGTTCTTTGTGTTGTGTTGCTTAGGGATTCATTTTTTCTTTCTATTTCTTAATTGTTATTGATTTAATGTCATGGTATATGATTTACTGCCCGCATTCTCGTAGTAACATTTATCAACGTTCCAAGACAAGATATACCAATCACTTATTGACAGTTATGTTTTGTCACAGTGCGTTTTGTGAAACATGCTCTTTCTTTGAGGACTTTCGGTCACAAGGAAATGGAAATATTTTTGAAGAATTGGAAAGAAGTTATTTATTACTTTCTAAGTATACTGTACAAAAGATTCACGCTTTTTCCAAAATAATAGAATTCTAACGACTGCTTTTGCTACACATAAATACTAAATTTCATTTTCTATAAAGGAATTCAATGAAATAGTAAATATTTTGTCTATGAACGGACCTACAAACAAATTTGTAAATATAGACAAAAATATCTCAAAAATTTAATTGAAAAAAAGTGTTTTTTTCAGTGAAAAAATTGTTTAAGTCTATAAAACAATTTGTCTAAAAATATGTACAAATTGTAGACAAAACAATTTACTAAATCAAAGAAAAATATTTACTGGATTTTCTGAAAAATATCAAACAATATTTTTGTCTGAATTTAATAAGCAATTAGTCTAAAAATGCTAACAATTATTAAACAAAATAGTTTACTTAATCAAACAAAAATATATACTGGATTTTTTTTTCAATATATCAAACAAAATTTTTGTCCGTGTCATCATCATCATCATCCATTAAGCATTTATGAAATTTCACTTTGTTAAATGTGTTTAAAAATGAATGCGAATTGATTCACTCAAAAAACTTTTGTGAACAAACTTGGTACAATTGCATTCCTCTGGCTATGATTGTTGTTGTTGTTGTTGTTGTTGGTGTGTATGTCATCATCGGGGTTGTTTTTTACGATACGGTTTTTCTTGTTGTTTTTTTTTTGTTTGCGTCCTAAATAAGAGTCAAACAAACAATTCATTGATTATGTAAAGAACATTTACTGAAAATTAAATTTATTTTTAGACAAACTTTTGCTTGAAAAATTTTTGGTGATAATTTTTTCTGTGTAGTAATATATTGCAAAACGTTCTTTCAGCCATCAATCAATCATGGTTTGTATGCAAAAAAATGTCTTGAGTGTTATCCATATTTTTTTAATATAATTGAATTTCTTTAGTGAATAACTAAGGAGTTTATGTTAAAATACATTAAAGATTATACATCTGAATTGTTTTAATTTCAAAATATAGTGTGTGTTCTGAAAAAATATGGAATTCGTATAAAAATGTATTGATCGTTATGTGAAAAAATTTTAAATATCATTTATTCATGCAATTTAGGACGTTAAAAAAAAGTTAACAGCAGTTGAAGGGTAGAAGCCATATAATGAACATTATCTGTTTACAAATTTCGGATTTCCTTTGAAAAAATTTTGATTCTACCGTGCGAATAATTTCTCTTCTTATGATCGGAAAGGTGGGCAGTGCCACGCCCATGCACAGTTAAATGTTTTGCTAAAAACAAAAATTCGTAATATGAAAAGTTGGCGGAGTGGGGAGGGCCATGTCCACACAAAGTAAATATTTGTTTATTAAAAAACCGATTAGTAAAAAAAATTGCATTGCATACAAAATTTCTCGAACAATTTCATGCTAAGAAAAGTGGGCAGTGCCACGCCTCACAGTTGTTCCAATTGAAAATAAGGTAATAGTTCTATATCTTTGAAACTTGCGATACGATTACAAAATGGTTAAAATTTGGACCACCCTGTTGAAACACACGTTGAGCTACAGGATGTCAAAGTTGACTACCATGGGCAGGAAAAACCTTATATTTTAACTACTTCTTACTTATCGCTTCTTATATATAAATTTTTGAGTACATATTGAGTTTTTCTGACAATATAATTTATTTATTAGAAAAGTGGCCTATAAAAAGTAAATACCCATTTTGTGCATAGTGGGCGGTGCCACGCCTATAAAAACTAAATACCCATTTTGTGCATATCAGTTCGGTGCTTTTTTAAATTTATTGAGTAAACTGTCACTTATTTCAACTATATATTATTATAATTGAGGATATTTAAATATTCAATATTTTTAAATTCTTTACACTAAGAAACCTTGGCTTATTGCTGTGCTTAAAACCACAATGTCCTTTGCATATTTTCTCTCGTTTTACCTTAACTCAATAAAAACCACAAAACAGAACCGGCAGTTTTCTCTTCGATTACTTGGCAACATGTAAGTCCAAGTATTCATGCAGCATAGCAACTAACAAGATGAAGATATGAACAACAATATTCTTCTGCCTGTCAATATTGTGCTCGTATTCATGTAATGATTTGCATTCAAAATTTTTTCATTGTGGTCTTTTGATGTTAGGAATTCAGGAATCAGAAATCAAGTAATTGATAGAATATATAATGTACACTATCAACATAAACGTAGGAAGACCAGAAGGAGTGGGGGCACTACCATCATAGCTCTGGAACGGCTTTTAGCCACCCTCATACATATTCTTAGAACTTTCATGCTTTTTCTTCTACACTTAAAAATAATTCTTGCCATCTGAGTACGTAGCTACGCCTGTGAAAATGCCTCAACATTTTTTTTATTGAAGAAAAAGCTGAAGAGTTTCAATCTCAACTCTTGTTAGAATTGTAACTTATATTATCTTGTTAGATAAACTGCCTTATAACTCATTTCTCTTAGAAAACAAGCAAACATTTTCCAATTTTTCCATTATTCAATAGACACGCACACAAACACTTTTACTTAATAAACATATTGTGAATAAGAAATGAAAAACGATATAAACAGACATTGTTTTGCATGCAAAGTGCATTATTAATTCCAGAAAAAAATAGCTTTATCTTAAAACAACAAACATTTATAGAAGTTAACATAGAAATTTATACTTTTGCTAAAAATTGCAAAAATGTTTGTTACAGCTGCTCTTTAATATTCTGCATAAAGCAGAACATGTGAACAAACATATACGCAACAATATTGCATAAAACACTTATACGCAACCCAAAGTTTTTTTTGTTACAGTTTTACAACTTGTACAATCACTCATGCAAATACTAACAAATTTCTGCATAGTTCAATTACCAACCGACAAATATCCATTTCTTTCAAGTGCCACTTGTAAGCAAATTGCCTGGCTATTGAAATTTTATTACTATTAGTGTGAATATTTCATGTGAAAATTTGTTCTTAAAAATCCTTATATTTCCTGGTATTTCATACACTGGAAGCCAAGCAAAAGAGGAAAAGAAAACATATGTCTTTCAGGGTGTCTAAAATAAATATTGTTGCAAAAAATGCCTTTAATTTCTTAATGTGAACCATTAAAAAATTAAAATCAAGTTCACAGCAACAAAATTAAGTTAAAATCAAAATAACACGGTTCTGGCAGAGGACACCAAAAATATAGACGTTTATAGGCGTTTCTAAAGTTTACATCTAGGATTCACTTTAGAGGAAGTTCAATTTCCCCCATTTTGCACATATGATTCGGCATAGGAAAATTGGTAGGCCTTACTTTGAAGAAGAGATGTGTGTTCCAGAGTAACATTTTTCTGGAACATTTTAACTCTCTTTCAGATGCTATTTAGCGGACAAAAATGCTATACAAAAACATTTGTCGAGCGTGTTGTTGGGGGAAGTAGTTAGCGCGTTGACTACAAAGAAATGATGCCGAGTTATGTGGTGTTGTGTTAGTTGTTGTTTGACGGTTTAAGTGATGAAGGCATAGTAAGTGATGAAGGCATAGTACTGACAAACTATTTTCCAAATATTATTATTATCAATTTCAACATTAATTATTTCCTGACGATGCTACACAAAGGAGTAGCGAAATATTGAAATAAAAATACAATTGTTATTGTTAATTGTTTTTTATATAAAAAAGAGACCTTTTGCTTAAAAACTAGATACTAAAATTAATAAACGAAGGTAAAAAAACAGAATAATAAATATAAATATAAATATAAATATAAATATAAATATAAATATAAATATAAATATAAATATAAATATAAATATAAATATAAATATAAATATAAATATAAATATAAATATAAATATAAATATAAATATAAATATAAATATAAATATAAATATAAATATAAATATAAATATAAATATAAATATAAATATAAATATAAATATAAATATAAATATAAATATAAATATAAATATAAATATAAATATAAATATAAATATAAATATAAATATAAATATAAATATAAATATAAATATAAATATAAATATAAATATAAATATAAATATAAATATAAATATAAATATAAATATAAATATAAATATAAATATAAATATAAATATAAATATAAATATAAATATAAATATAAATATAAATATAAATATAAATATAAATATAAATATAAATATAAATATAAATATAAATATAAATATAAATATAAATATAAATATAAATATAAATATAAATATAAATATAAATATAAATATAAATATAAATATAAATATAAATATAAATATAAATATAAATATAAATATAAATATAAATATAAATATAAATATAAATATAAATATAAATATAAATATAAATATAAATATAAATATAAATATAAATATAAATATAAATATAAATATAAATATAAATATAAATATAAATATAAATATAAATATAAATATAAATATAAATATAAATATAAATATAAATATAAATATAAATATAAATATAAATATAAATATAAATATAAATATAAATATAAATATAAATATAAATATAAATATAAATATAAATATAAATATAAATATAAATATAAATATAAATATAAATATAAATATAAATATAAATATAAATATAAATATAAATATAAATATAAATATAAATATAAATATAAATATAAATATAAATATAAATATAAATATAAATATAAATATAAATATAAATATAAATATAAATATAAATATAAATATAAATATAAATATAAATATAAATATAAATATAAATATAAATATAAATATAAATATAAATATAAATATAAATATAAATATAAATATAAATATAAATATAAATATAAATATAAATATAAATATAAATATAAATATAAATATAAATATAAATATAAATATAAATATAAATATAAATATAAATATAAATATAAATATAAATATAAATATAAATATAAATATAAATATAAATATAAATATAAATATAAATATAAATATAAATATAAATATAAATATAAATATAAATATAAATATAAATATAAATATAAATATAAATATAAATATAAATATAAATATAAATATAAATATAAATATAAATATAAATATAAATATAAATATAAATATAAATATAAATATAAATATAAATATAAATATAATAGCCCAATTCGCTATATTGTGCAAACGTTCCTGCATCGTAGCATTTGTAAACTGGTATAGTATATTTATACTCACCACTAACAATTGTTAAGTGGTGAGTATCAATATACTATACCATTTTGCAAATGTTACGATGCAAGACCATTTGCACAACATTGTGAATCGGGCTATTAACAACAATGGTTGATAAACAGACCGGTTTCGGCTGTATGCCATCTTCAATGTTCTATTGAATACCAAATCTAAAAATTTTCTTACTTATCGCAATGTCAATCACCATACATTTGCCAATGTGTATAGCAATGTCTATGTCAACATCTTTGTCTAAAATTTATATCACATTTTATGTAAATGTGTTTTTCTACGTGTGCGTCATTATATGTGTGTATATGACAATATTTATATCAATGTATGTTAAAGCTTACATCAATATCTATATCAAAGTTCCTTATAACATCTGTATCAATGTATGAGTGGATATTTATGTTTATGTCAACAATATGTTTATGAAAATCTTAATATTTATATTATTAATTAGGTTTCCAAGTGAATTTCTATGTCAAACTCTATGTATTTTGTGGGATGATAATAATTTCGAGTTTCTTAAGATTTCATGTTAAATACAAAACAAACATATATTATATGCTTGCCTTACTATTTTAACAAAACTATTTCTAAAATGACAAATATCTTTTAGATTTCATAATTTACTTTGTAGTTATATTGGAAAACCAATTAATAATTTCCATTTATTCTTAATTATAATTCCTTTTCACCAGAAAGTGAATGCTTGTTCTATGTAAATATTTGTTTTGGTTGAAATTATTTAAAATCAATGAACATTATTTCTTTGTTTTGTCCTACAATACTTCCAAGAACAAAAGCACTGTTCATCAAAATTGTATCTTAAAATCAAATCATTATTTATTCTTGGGCTTTAATTACTTCAGAACTAAAGAGAGAGAGATAGAGAGAGAGAGAGAGAGAAAACATAATTGCTGAGAACAGAATAAGAACTCAAAAACACATAGATTCCAGAATATGAATAAAATGACAAAGACTTTCATAAATTTCAAATCAAATATCAAGATTTTTAAGTAATAAAATTAAACAAACAAAAAAGAAAGGGAAGCAGCAGTCTGACAAAAGAAAAAAATTGTTAAATAGAAATTCAAGTGAAAGTGAAATGAAAAACAAACAGAAACAAAAATATTCTTACATTTTAGCAGTTTGGTTGACAATAAGAATGAAGGCAATAATAACATGGTCTCTATATGTATGTACGTATTTATGCGTGTATATGTTCTTTAAAACAGTTGGCTTAAAAAGTAAATTCTTCTTAGCTTATTGTAAAATATTTTAAAAACTTTTAAATAAGAAAATGTTCGTTTCTTTAAATAAGTAAACTATAAATTAAATTTTAATAAAAATATGTTTTCTTATTATTGAAGTGAGGTTTACTTTTTACGCTTACTGTTCCATAATAACTGTCCCAACTCAACAAAAATAATTGGCTTTGTAACAATGGAACTTTAAGTAAATAGAGAAATGTCAGCTTTAGGGACTTTTAATAGACTAAAAATATGTAATTAAATCGATAGACGACATAAAAATAGATCGAATGTAAATATAGCAAAACAAATTGAACATAAATTGTTATTACGAAGGATTGATTATATTGGAGAGCTCAACAAGAAATCACAGTTTAAGTATGCTATTATACACTTTTTGTAATAAGATCTTCATCAATATATCGTCCCTAACATATTCAACCATCGAATTACTCAAAATATGGAAAATATGGACGGTGCGTGGAAGTTCAAACTTTTCATCAAATTGAATCTGCCTGGTACTGATATTTATATCAAAACTTAATGATATATTATTGGAAACGCAATTTTACCATATGTTTTTAGTACACATGTGTTTTTAAACCAATGATAACTCTTGTGATATTGAAATTATTTCTTCGGTTTTTTCACACAGAAAACAATCATTTGTAAAACTAAAAAATATAAATTACTTTGAAGTATATTCGAATAAAGTTAACAGAAAGTTAAAAAGAAATGAAATTGAATTGAATATAAATAGAATTGCAAAAATCTAGAAAAGAAATAAAGCTTTTTTTTGTAGAACCGTAAAAACTCTTGAGACTAACATTTTGGCGCCCAACGTGGGGCAAATCATTCGTGTAAAGCTGCCATTTTTTCTTAAAGAATTTTGGTATTTTACTGTGGTGCAGAGTAATATTTACTAACATTTCAACGTAGAAGCTTGGTGTTTCATTGGATTTGGCTGTTTTAATCTATTAAAAATGAGGTTCGGAGCGCTAAAAGAGCGTCATGGCGGACCTTCTGTGGAAACGTGGGAAATTCCTCCGAGACGAATCGATTGTGCAAAATAATCTTTAAATCTCCATTTGTCCCTGGCTACATCCAGAAAAGAAATGGTGAATGGGCTTCCAGTGGACAAGAATCACTGGATGTGTACACCCATTTTTCGCACTGCTAACTACTAGCAGGAGGCAATGCTAAATCCTCCACCTACAGTAAATCTAACTAATCCATTGTGGTGAATGAAGATAGATTGCAATGGGCAATCAGCAGTTTTCTGTCGTTCAAGTCTCCTGGACCGGACTATAAAAGCTTCCATGGGATCGGCAACTTCAATCCTGTCGACCAATAGAGGTACTCTACAGGGGGGCGTACTGTCACTCCTACTTTGGAATCTAGCAATAAATGCGCTATTACACAGAAAAATATAAGTTTCGTTTTTGATAACAAAAATCCCGGTATTCAATAATTTTTTTTTCAAATTTCCTGTGATAAAGAATTCCCCTATATTGATAACAAAATTATTTCAAAATAAAAATATATATATAAATTAAAAAAATGTTGACATGGCTGTAATACGAACCCGGGCTTTCCGGACGTAAGGCATACACTCTCTAGCTGAGCCATATCCCATTTATTTTTTTATGGGATACAACTTGTTTTAAGTACTTATGTATAAAAAGAAAAGAAATAACCGGCATGGAAAAGAAATACTTTCAACGAAATATTTTATTATGTTAAAGATAAATGTTATTGAAATTCATATTTTTTTCTAATAACATGGTCTTATTGAATATAATTCTTGTCTATTTTTTTCTGTGTAGAGACTATGGACTCACTCGGCTTTAAAGCTCTTTCCTACGTAGATGACGTGGCGGTAGCAGTGTCGGGGACCCACCTTGATATAATTTCTCATAGGATAGAATATGCACTCATAAAGGTCAGCGATTGGAGTATCGCTAGTGGACTGACTGTAAATAGCAACAAAACGGAGCTAGTGCTTTTTACAGGCAAATACGACTATAAGACTCCAAACTTTAAATTGCTGCTACTGAATGGGACAACCCTGAGTCTATCAGACAGCGCTAAATATTTGGGAATAATTCTGGACAGCAAGCTGTTATGGAGATCGAGTATAAAAACTAGAGTCAGGGAAGCGATTGCCATGGAGCAAACAATGCGGGCTCGCTATTTGACACAGTCATTACACCAATACTCTTTTATGGTGCTGTGGTCTGTTGAAAGGCCATGGAAACAGCGTCCAATAGCTTTCGATTCGAGGAAGTCATGCGTAGCATGGCAATGCTAATTACAGGTGCTTTACGCTCCATGCCTAACAAAGCCCATTTCGCTATACTGAATTGGTTACCAGTAGATCTGCTAATGAAAAAGCTTGCCTTGTACACAGCAGTGCGTCTGCCCGCTACAAATGCATGGCACCACAAACGCTGGGCTCATGCAAGTATCATCGATTTTTTTAAAAGAGAAGTAGCACAATCAGTCAATTAATGCCTACCAGTTAATTAATTAATGTGTTACCTTCCTTGGGAAAGGAGTAGTGTAGAGAGAACAGGTGGTGAAGTGGGAGAGAAGATAGAAAGCTCAATTCATTTACAACTGTGCTATTGAGCAGTGTTGCAGCCCCTCTGGTGTCATGTAGAGGCATTGAGATGTTTAAGGTGTGTAGCCATTTCATTAGTTCTTTTACTTCGCCGACGGTCTGCTACAATACCGATGAAGGAGGGTGCTGTGAAGTGCATTAGGATATGTTAGTATTAATCGCTGCCGGTACTGCCAAGATGTTCAGTGCTATGCCTTCATCACTTTAACAGTCCAACAACAACCAACATAATAACACACCAATGCACATGGGAAAAAATTCATAATGTTGTTGGCTTGCCTGAAACTAGTCTTGAGCTCAAGATCTCAGGGTTTGTAGTCAAACGCGCTAACTACTCAGCCAACAGCACCCTCTTGGGATAATCTGCCTGATCTCATTGATTATACCACTCCAAGACCATCATTCTCTAGGGGCTTAAGTTTCTCCATCCCGGATGAAATGAGGTCTACTGGGGGTCTCCTCCCCTCGTGGAGCACTTTGATGCTTACACGGATGGCTCCAAGAGGGGTGACAGGGTTAGAGGTGGTGTCTACTTTGAACATCTGGAAGCCAAGATATCCTTCAGACTTCCAGACAAACATAGTATATTACAGGCCGAGATATCGTCCATAAAGAAGGCGGCAAACTGGTTTTGTAATACTAGAATATTTGATAGAAATACCCAAATCGTCACCGATAGCAACGCCGTAATTAGGTCCCTATCAGGTGTATACACAACATCTAACCTGGATTGTGAGACATTCAAATATCACCCTTATATAGGTACATGGACACGGGACCAGCGCAAGCAACTACATCGCTGCCGAACTACTTAAAGGGGGGACGACATTACCGGAGTCAGACATTGATGTCTTCTACTGTATTCCCCTACACGCCTGCAAGCAGCAAATCGAAAACTATTTCCATACTCTGGCACAGACCAGATGGTTCAACGAACCTACTTGCAGGATCTCCAGGCTGATCTGGCCAGGGCTGAACTTAGACCGTACTAGGAATCTCTTTAGGCTCCAGATAACACAGCTGAAAAATATCGTCTCAACAATAATAGGCCACTGCAAATTCGGCAACAACGCCAAACTAATGGGACCAAGGTCCCCGAATTTCTGCAGAAGTTGTCGGAATGAGAAGGAGGAGACGATTTTTCACATCCTGTGCCTCTGACCCTCACTGGAGAGCTAGTGGCTGATATAATACGGTCAGCAATCCTTCGTCAGTCTATATGAGCTAGCAACGAAAAACTCCAAAAATTTAATCTTTTCATAAGGCGCAGTGGATGGTTTCAGCCCTGAACCATCCCCTTCTGGCGAGTGATAGCTCCTCTTCTTCTTCTCTTTCTCCTCTTCAACGTCACTTTCACGCCTTCGCTTTATTTATTCCTTTCCTCTTTCTTTTTCTTCTATTTACAGGTAACACAAAGGGACGAACCAAGTGAGCAGAAGCTGCTTGTACAACCTAACCTAGCCTATAATCTATTGCTAATCAAGGATTGGAGACAGCTGCCGGTGTTGTAGTGTTGCTGAAAATAAATATAAAACTACTATTTCTATTCTTTCGATATTATTATGGAAAATGATAAGGATATATGCAAATAAGTCATTATAATATTGATGTAAACGTCTCTTTTTGAGTATTCGTATGTCGATGTCGATATCTATGTTAATCTTAATGTCTCTATCAAGGCCTAATACCTTCTATTAGCTACATCTCTCAAGATATATTTTTAGATATTTATACAAATATTGGTGCAGATATCTTTTTGTTTATAGCATATCTGTGTCTATATTTGGGACTTGCTGGATTTAAACATTAAGGCAGCTGTCTTTGTCAATGGTTTGATTTGATTACCACATCCACCACTTTGTTCCACTCCATTGTGCTTATTCTATTATTGCCCACAAAAATTAATTTATAAATCTGTCATGAAATCTATGAATCATTCAATTTTATAACCAATAAAGACAAAATTAAAGAAAAATTAAATAACATTGTCTTTAATATTTTGAAGCCTTTTAAATCGCTTGACTAATATTAGGTCATGACTTCTAGACAACAACAACAAAAAAATTATGTTAATACACTTGCAAAGCAAGACATTAGATTTGCCCAAAAAGATATAAAAAGCTGTTTATACAAGAAAAGATGGCAAAAAACCCCAAACAATAAAGTGCCCTCAAACAATATTGTATGATACGAGTATTTATGCGTTGACAAGTGTGGCTAAAGTTCAAGTGTAGTTTATGATTTCATGATTTCTTTTTTTATGGCTGATAAGACTCTTTTTTTTTTGTGAAATACATGTGACATGGAATTTTTACCATTTTATTTTGCAACAATTGTTTTGGATTTTTTTCTATACGTCAACTTTAAGTGTTTCCTAGAGTCTTGAGAGCATTTAAAAATTATTCTTTTTTCTCTTGGCGGTTGTGCTGTAAACGGTCTAGTCTGTTAGTTGATGCTCAAATCTATTGTATGATTTTTTTTGTTGCGTTTTTCTCTGCCATATTTTGATTGTTAAGACAATCGTAAGTACTTGAAGCTTTATTGTCGAAAAATACTTAGATGAGTGCGTTTTATTGTACTTGGAAAATTAGGCCTAAAGAAATTGAATAGTTTGCTAAAGTTTTATTTACTTTAAATAAAAGTTTAATAAATTTAATTTTTGGGTTTTATAAAATCTACAAAATATAAAATAAATTTTTTTATCTAAAAAGTAGTTTTTCAAAATTTTTCAAAAAGTGGTTTGTTAAAATTCTTTGTTAATGCAACTATTTCCTGAACGTACTGTTTCTGATATTAACATTGACATTGCTATTGATACTGACATTAAGAAAGACATAGAGATTGACCTTGATTTGGACATAGACATAGAGATTGACATTGACATTAACGTTAACATTAAAAAACACATTTACAGATACATTAACATAGACATTGACATGCATATTGACATTAATATAGACATTGACATAAACATTGAAATTAAGATAGACATTAGCATAGACGTAGACGTTATTATAGGCATCAATTTAGATATTTAGCCACATTTTTATCATAAAGATGTACCCTGTTTTAAGTTTATCTTAGAATATTTGCATTAATATAAATTTACCAACAATTTTGCCATCAATCGCTCTTAGAAGCTGAAATTATTTACGATGTTGAACAATATATGGAAATGAATTTTTATGAAAATTTAATATTCATTACATGTGCATAATTAAAATTATTTATTTAGCTAGCCATACCCGCTATGCTGCGCTACCCCATTGTTGTGCAGATATAGAAAAATTAATTAGAACTTTTTATGATCAGTACCCGTCTCCACAATCCAAAAGCGCAATTTGCTTTCAAAGCAACCTACTTCAAACTACTAGGATCCCGCCCAGTGGTCGAAATTCGACCACTTTATCAGTAACCGTGTTTTTTTGTTACCGGTTTCTGAACCGGTTTTGGAACCGGTTTTAGAACCGGTTTTTAAGGTAAACAAATATATTGTGAAAATCCAGAGAAAAATACCTTTTAAACCATTTATGTTCATTAATATTGGTGGACAATAAGATACTTAAAAATGAACGACAAAAAATTGTGTGACCTATTTATATATGATTATTAGTTAAAAGCATGTTTGAGGGCTTCTTTAGGGGAGAAACATACAATTTAAATTTTGTTACTAACTTTATTATTTTAGAAGATAAATGTGTTACACAAATTATATTTTGGAGCTTTTTCGCCCCCTAAACGTATTTGAAGGCTTCTAAAGGAGAGAAAAATCCAATTTAAATTAAATTTATATTTTTATTATTTTAGGACACAAAAAGTACCAAAATACATTTTTCCCCTTTTTACCCTTAAATGAGAAAGCTTCAAAAAGTACCAAAATCCCGTCCGCTATTTTTTGATATAATTTTAATGTTTTTCGCATTTTCCGTGCACCTTAGCTACATCTGGAGATCTAAGGTTATCGAATTTACCAGTTTTACCCCTTTTTATCCCATTAAAATTTCGATTTCCAAAAATTCCTTCTTATAGTATCTATACACCGTTGAGGGCTACTTTAGGGGTGAACAATACAATTTAAACTTTATTTCTAGCTTTATTACTTTAAAAGATAAATTGTACAAAAAAAAAGTACCATCATTATATTTTTACCCTTTTCGTCCCTAAATGTATTTGAGAGCTTCTTAAGGCGAGAGGAATCCAATTTAAATTTCTTTCTATCTTTATTACTATAGGAGATAAATGGTTTACTAAAAAAGTACCAAAATTTAATTTTTACCCTTTTTTGCCCTTTAAATGGAAATTATTAACAAAAAACAAAAATGCCGATCTGATTTTAATGATTTTTCGAATTTTACATCTACCTTAGTTAGATCTAGAGATATATGGTTGTCGAATTCATCCCTTTTTATCTCCTTAGAAATTAATTTTCCAAAGATCCCTTCTTAGTGGTTCTATACGTACAAAAATTTTTTTTCTATTAAAAAATATTCATTCAATCTATATAACAAATAATTGTATTTAGGATTTAAATGAGTTACCAAAAACTTCATTCAATCTATAAAGTATTAAGCGAGTTACCAAAAAAGTACCAAAAAATACCAATAAAATGTACATATTTAAAAAAAGTTACTAGCAGCTGTCCGCTTATTTTTCGATCTTATTATGTTGTTTTTTAATTTTACGCCTTCCTTAGTTAAACTTGGAGGTTACCGAATTTTCCCATTTTACCTCGTTTTATCCTCTTAAAATTTTAACTTAAAACAATTCTGTTTTAATAAGTCTATGCATTGACAATATTAATGCAGAATATTAATGCATATTAACGCAAATAAAAAATAGTAGTATAGAAAAAAGTACCAAAAAGAGCTCCAATTTTCGTCCCTTATATATTCGAATTACCCAAAAGTACCAAACTGCATTCAAGGGCTTCTGATAGAGAGTAGATTAAATATTAAATTTCATTTCTATCTTTATTACTTTAGTAGAAAAACGGGTTAACAAAAAAGTACCAAAAATATAATTTTACCCTTTTTCGGCCCTTAAATGTAGAAATTTCAAAAAAGTATCAAACACATGTCCGCTTAATTTTTGATCTTATTATGATGCTTTTGGTATTTTGTGTCTGCCTTGGTTAGATCCTGAAATTTAAGGTTACCGAATTTACCCGGTCTTGCGCATTTTTGCATCCTTAGCATTTAAAATTCCAAAAAACCCTGCTCCATACATGGAAAGGGAAACCTACATACAAAGTTTTTTTCTATTAAAAAATATTCATTCAATGTATATAGCAAATAGCTGTACAGGAAAAAGTACAAAAAAATAGCTCCAAAATTAACCCTTATATATATTTCAATTTCCAAGAAGTACCAAAGCGCATTTGAGGGCTTCTTAAGGAAAGAAGAATACAGTTTAAGTTTTATTTTTATCTTTATTACTTTAGTAGATAAAAGGGCTAACAAAAAAGTACCAAAATTATAGTTCTACCCTTTTTCGACCCCTAAATGTAAAAATTTCAAAAAAGCACGTAACATCTTCTGTTTATTTTTTAATCTTATTATGATGCTTTTGGAATTTTATGTCTACCTTGGTTAGATCCGGAGATATAACGTTACCGAATTTATGCGGTTTTACCCCTTTTTCCCCTTTAGCATTTAGTAAAATATTTCATACAATAAACGCATAAATTTTAAAATGAAAGCTGCTTTAGTCTGATTTAATAGATTATAAATAAATTTACATTAGTTTTTTTTTGTGTAAGACTGTCCCATTATGTGTTAAGAACTTGGAACAAAAATACTGTTTTTACTCTCTTCATACAAAATGGCGTGTCCGTAATGCATGCTGTTGATTTTCCTCATTAACAAACTATGAATTTTTCCAAAAATGAGATTAAGTTTTTAAAGGTTTTAGAATATTTGCATTTGCTTCTTTTATTTTAAAGATCAAATTTTTAAAAAATATGAGAAACTATTATTTTTTTTAAATTGTTGTTGTCCGCCGTCTGATGTATTGAGCGTTATGATTTTTTAGTATGCTTTATAACTCAATTTAATTATTAAAATTGCATAAAAATATACACTAAATTAATAGAGTAGTTTTGTACTAAATAGTATTAAATAGCATTATATTGCAAAACGTTTCATTAATCAATCATCGTTTGTATCCAAAAAATGTATTGACTGTTATTCATATTTATTTTAATTAAGTTGACAATATTTAGTGAATACCTAAGGAGTTTATGTTAAAGCTCATGGGAGATTATACAACTGAATTGTTTTAAATTCAAAATATAGTGTGTGTTCTGAATAAAATATTGAATTCGCAACAAAATGTATTGAGCGTTACGTAAATAAATTTTTTAAATATAATTTATCTACAAATTTTAGGACGTTAGAAAAGGTTAACAGCAGCTAAAGGGTAGAAACGATATCTGGTTTTCTTTGAAAATTTTTTGTAACCATTTTGGATAGATATTCTCAGTTATATTTACAAAAAATGGCAATTATATTGATTTGCTTGGTAAGTACACTCTAAAACAATACTTCAAATTTACGATCATATATATATTGTCTAAATTTGTGTTGACAATTTCGCCTTGTCTAAAATTACATCGATTTTGTAGTTATTTTATTAAAGAAAAAACCTTTCAAATTAAACATATATAGTCCAAGTGGAAAAAATTTAACATAAAGTATAATACGGCTATGGCTCAATGGTAGGTAGATACGTCAAACTATCAGTCAGGAGGTCGCGGTTCAAACCTGCACGCAGCCAATCGATTTTTTTTAGTAAAAACATTTTGTTCAAAAATAATGCGTGTGTAATTTTAGGTCGATAATAATCAGTAAAGTGTTGCCGACTATTATCGACCTAATTTTCAACAAAAATGTCTTAGAGTGTAGCTACTTCAAAGTAGAAAAAGGTTTATATATGGGAGCGCCCCTAAGGAATGGAGATGGGCGATAGGTATGTTTAGAAAAAGTGTTTACACTTGAAAGCTAATTTGGGTCAGCTATACATTTGACCCGTGTAGGGGCCTCTTAGGAGCTTCAGGGGCCAAATTTAACCATTTCATTAAACCACTATATATAATATATGGTAGTTTAATGAAATGTTTAAATTTGGCCTCTGAAGCTCCTAGGGGGCCCCATTAATTTTCTATTGTGAACAATTTTTCTAAACATACATATCGCCCATCTCCATTGCTTAGGGGGGCTCCCATACATAAAAATGTATCGACTTTGAAGTAGCTATTCACCAAGTAAACCAGTTTTTGTAAAAATAATTGTGAATATCTAGCCAAAAAACACAACTTTGCGACAGCCGCCATTTTGAAAAAAAAAGAAATTTTAAAGAATCGGTACACCCTAATGTATTAGGTATGTCGTATTTTGCTACTAAAAAATTATTTGAAATTGACATAACTTTTGAAATTTTTGGTCGATTTTATTCAAATAAGTCTTATTTGAAAGAAGAGTTAGCCTACTTTTTGCTCATGTATAAATGTTTGTAAAGAAATATTTTAAAAGATAAAAATTTTTTATTTTTCCAATGTGAGCCCAAGTCAAAATTGAAAAAGTGGTCATAACTTTTAATTTCCTCCTGCGATTATTATAATCTTTTTGTTTTCTGAGAGAAGATGTATAGTGCTTTCAAACCCTATACTCATTTTTCGTAGTATATTTTCTTTCGCAAAAATAATTTCCGTAACAAACGCAAATGCAAATGTAACGCTCAATACACAAAAATGTTGAAAAATCGAAAAATATAATTTTATTACAGGATCCATTGAATCAGGCAAAAACTATAAGATGAATCCTACCTTCTCAAATTTCATTTAGTTACATTGGTAAATGAAAAACACACTCACAATGTACGTTTAGAATGAGAATCCGGCATATAGAGATTAAAAGTTTTGATAATGATATTTTTTTTGTAAAATAATTTTGTAATATTTAAATTTATGTTTTTTATATCAGCGGATTTATTTTATAACATAATCTTTTCTACTTAATAATGGGTTTAGTTTTATGTAAAAATATTTAGAACTCGTTACTTTTGAAAAAATTAATGAAAATTTGCTGATATAAATTATTTGTTGGCATAAAAAATTAAATAAAACTCTTAAACTTTTTTAAATATTAGGCATTAGTTAAGTTAACAAGTGCTTCACTAAAATTTATATTGACGTTATTTAGTGTATTTCTTTGCATAGAGTCTAGTGTTATTTGAGCAATTGCTGTTTGTTATTTTTTTATACGAACAGTAACTGTTATTGTTGGATTTCTGTTCTTTCCATTATTAGAGTGCAATTTTCAGTAGTTGTTATTTAAAGTTAACTGTTGTTTAAGCCTGTAAGCGTGTATGCACATTTGTGAGCTTCACGCCGCCATTAGCATTTATTCAAGTGCAACATGCATGTTATATCCTCCTAAAAGCAAAATACTCATATGCATGGAAAATAGATAGTTGTTTTTGTAAATGTAGCTGGCAGGATGTTTTTAAAACCGTGCAATACCACTACAACTTTGATAACAATAAAGATGTGATCCAAAATCTGGAGCAATTTATGAATAGAATAGTAGCTGCAGTTATGTGGAAAAAAATAGCAGTAAAAGTTTTTAAAAGCAGTGTAAAGGCTTTGCGAAAGATTTTTCAATGAACATAGGAAATTTATTCGATTTATAAAAGAGGAATTGCTAAAAAAAATTTGGTGATGGAAACTAAGTTTATCTAGTCGTGCTCTTTATTTAACCACTGTTGCTTACATATACAATGAAATTACAGAATTTTAAGGCATTTCAAACCTAACATGTCTATACAGATTGACTGATGGCTGCATTAGAAAAGGTGAAATTGTATGTTACTATGTAAATGTGTAATGGTAGTAGTATTAAGCAGCCATGTATATATGCAGACGGTGTATATATGTAATTTTTATTGTGATTGTTTATATGAGTATTAGTGTATATATTAGTTATATGCAGCAAGCCATTTGAATTTCAATTCACAGTAAATCATAACACTAAACTCACTCACACATACTATCGATAAAACTCAAAGCACAAAACCAATAAAATAATAAACAGTTTTTGGAGAATCAAATCATATCTTGTTTCGTGAGCATTAACTTATTACATGAATTGTTTCTCTCAAATGAAAAGAGCACACCTACAAAAACCAAGAAGTACTTTATAAACCACCAAAATGATTTGAAACAAATAAATCACACTTGTCATTTCCTTAGATTGTATGGAAGCAAAAGCAAATGCCGTTTTGAGATTAATATGAAGAAAACATATATAAAAAATAGTGTTAAAAAACAGTATTTCATAGCAGACATATTTTTTACAAAAGTTAAAACTTTTTTAAATATCCTGGAAAATACTTAGGTGATACTTTTCAAGAATTCAGCCAATACACCTTCACTAAGCAAGGGCACAAAACCGGTCTAAGGACTCCCCGAAATCTCAGAAGTTCCCCGGACTCCAAAAAACTAAGACTAAAATCTCCCCAAAATCCCAGAAGATCTCAGGACTCCCAAAAACTTTTTAAAAATCTTCCCAATATCCCAAAAGTTCCCCGGATTCCCAAAAACTAACACTAACATCTCCCCAAAGTCCCAGAACTTCTCCGGATTCCCAAAAACTTTTACAAAGTTTCTCAGAAAGTTTTTCGAAAATCTTCGAAGTTCCTGAAGGTTCCCAAAATCTGATACAAACTAAGACTAAAATCTGCCCAAAATCCCAGAAGATCTCTAAAAAAACCTTCCCAATATCCCAAAAGTTCCCCCGATTCCAAAAAACGAAGACTAAAACCTCCCCAAAGTCCCAGAACTTCTCCGGATTCCCAAAAACTTTTACAAAAATCTACTTCTAATCCCAGAAGTTCCCCGGATTCCCAAAAAGTTTTTCGAAAATCTCTCCGAAATTCCCGAAGGTTCCCGGATTCCCAAAAACGTATACAAAAATCACCCCAAAGTTCCAGAAACTCCCCGGAAAGCAACGGCAACACCGAAATTCGCAAAAATACCAAAACGGCAAGACTCAGCAAAGATGTCTACCAAATTTCAGATAAATCGGTCAACAGGAAGGGTGTAAATTTTCAATTACTACATAGATATGACCCATACATATATGTACACATGTATGTATGGAATAGTACATAAATATGTACGAATCCACATACAAACATATATAGAAAAAAGGAAAATTGACACTAAGCACAGATATGTGTAACACGCAATTTAAATTATATCTTACAAGCTAAAATGATTTACCGTCTCTTCTTGTTCATTGCTCTACACCAGAGCCAGGCAAAGAAAAATCTAAATAAATGAGAAAAAATTTGTTGTATAAGTGTGTTGGTGTTTAATTGCATTGTTGATAGGTACAAATGACTGTTGTGCTCTTGTTGTTATTTATTTTGATTGTTTGTATTGCAGCGATGCCATTTTTGGGTTTTTTTTTACGATATGACAACTTTGGGATATGACAACACCAGCGATGCCCTTTTTAGCCATTTTTTACGATATGACAAAAAACGATGTGACATACTGTGTTGTCATATCGTAAGTTTTTTAACGATATGACAATACTAAGATAGTTATATACGATATTGTCATATCGCTGTGTTGTCATATTGTAAAAAACTTACGATATGACAACACAGTATGTCATATCGTTTTTTGCCATATCGTAAAAAATGGCTAAAAATGGCATCGCTGAACAACACTGTATATGACTGATCTTAGTGTTGTCATATCGTAAAAAACTTACGATATGACAACACAGTATGTGTCATATCGTTTTTTGTTATATCGTAAAAAACCCGAAAATGGCATCGCTGTTGTATTGTGTACATGTAAATTGTCGTTTGTGTACATGTAAAATTTTAAAATAACCGAAAAGAAGTCGGCAAGCGTCGTTTACACATCGCCTGCGCCTGTTCTACACACATTTACTTTACGTATTACTTACAAGCCTGTGATTTATAAATCATTCTTGTTTTAGTATGGTGTGATGACTTAGCATATATATTTTAAAGCAAATTAGAGCACGATTTAGAAAAACATGGTGTGATTTAAAAGGCGTTTCGAATGGCTTATTGCAGTTGTCTAGTAGATATACGGCATTATTTTAGCAAATCTTGAAAAATGGTACTACATACAACAACTGTTTTTAAATCAACTTAGTTGCAAAATTTACTTTTCAATCTACTAAATCCCTCTTTCATCATATAAGTTACATTTGAATATTCCTCCTTCATGTCATAATTTCAAGTTCAAGTATTTAAGTTGTGCTAAAATATTTTAAACTTTTTTCTTGCCAACGTTTATTTACTTTTATAATTTCCATTTCAAAAATTTACATATTCTCTTCAATACAAAACCTGCTAAATGTATTTAAATCTGAAAGAAATTTTAATTTAACATTTTTTTTCAACAAATTTATTTTATGGCCACTTGCAGCGTAAAATCTCATTACAAAGTAGCAGCAAAAAGACTAAAACAGAAACACAAAAACAAATGCAGCACTGGGGACAAACAGAAAAAAAAAACTTTATTTAACACATAAACACCAAAATTCAAATATTTTTCAAACATCAACAGCAGCACAGACAGTGCCAGTTTATGGTCCAGGTGAATTATTCTTCCTCTCTCTAAACAAATACTCGAAAAAAACAGAAATAAAACCATGAAAACTAAAATTCCATTTAAATATTTTTGTTGAATTTATCTACGAAAAAAAACTTTTAAATTGATTACAGGTGTTTATGTGTGGAGAATTATTTAAAATAAAGGATTTTGTTATTTTGTTGTTGTTTTCAATTTCATAGAAAATTTATTTGCCTGAATTCTGTTGCATTCGATAACAAAGCTCTTTTTTAAATTTTGTTTTGGCTTAAATTTGCAATATTTATTACAAAAATGGCAAAAGTATTTAGAATATATAAAATGTTTTTATACAAAAAACTGCAGCATAATTAAAGTTTACTCAGGTCTTGTTTAGCGAACCAAATAATTTTGAGTTTTATTTGGTTTTTTTTATAATCACGATGTAAATGGCACAATAGATGGAGGAAATGTTTTAGAAAAAAGATAAGTCAAATAAATAAAACATTATAAGAGTAATTTTAGATATAAATTATTTAAGGTGCAACGCAGCGTATGATTAATATTATTTTAAGAAATTTCCCTAAATAATATGATTAATATTATATTAATTTTTCTGTAGTAGTTTTTCTACAGAAAATATAAATGAAGAAATGAAAACATCGCAAACAAGATATTCTTGAGAAAATATTATTAAAGAGATTTTTATAGAAAATATCTTTGAAAGAGATTTTCTACTAAAAATATCACTGACCAAGATTTTCTATAGAAAACATCACTGAAAGAGATTTTATATAGAAAATGTCAAGTTGAGTAAGATTTTTCTGATATTTTCAGTGAAAAGATTCTTTATAGAAAATATTACTGAAGGAAAGTTTATATAGAAAATATAAGTAAAGAAGACTTTGAGTAGAAAATATGACAGAAAAAGATTTCCTAAAGAAAACATCACGAACAAGATTTTGTAGAGAAACTATCACTAAAGTAGCCTTTATAAAAAATATCACTGAATAAGTTTTTATATAGACGACATAACAAAAGACATTTTAGAAAAAATATCACTTAAGAAGATTTCATAGAGAAAATATCACTTAGGGATTTTATATGGAAAATCTCACTGAAGAATATTTTTTATAGAAGGTATCACTAAGTGGATCTTCTACAGAAAATACCACCCAACAATATTTTAAATAGAAAAAAATTATAGAAGGTTTTATGTAGAAAATATTACTCAAGGAGTAAATATCATTGAAGAACATTTTATATAGAAAATATCAATTATAAAGTTTTTTTTAAGTAAATATCACTAGAGAAAATATCATTAAAGAACATTTTATAAAGAAAATATCAATGAGAAAGGGTTTGTATAGAAAGTATCACCCAAGAAGATTTAATATAGAAAATATCACAAACAAGATTTCGTAGAGAAAATTAAGTAGACAAAGTAGACTTTATAAAAAATATCTCTGAAGAAGATTTTAAATAGAAGATATCACAAAGAAATTTTTTGAAGAAAATATCACGGAAGAAGATTTTATAAATAAAATATCACTGAAGGGGATTTTATATGTAAAATATCACTGAAAAATATTTTTTATATCAAATATCACGGAAGGGATCTTCTATAGAAAATATCACTCAACAATTTTTTAAATATAAAAAATTATAGAAAAAGATTTTAGATAGAAAATATCACTTCAGGAAATTTTCTATAAAAATATCACTGAGAAAGATTTTTTATAGAAAATATCACTTAAGAAGACTGTATATAAAAAAATACCACAAAAAATATTTTTTAGAGGAAATATCACTAAAGTAGCTTTTACTAAAAATATCACTGAAGGCAAATTTTTTAGAGAAAATATCACTAAAGTAGCTTTTATGAAAAATATCACTGAAGGTAGCTTCAATAAAAAATATTACTCAACACTATAGAAAAAAATCATAGAAGAGGATTTTATGTAGAAATTATCACTGAAGGAGATTTTTTTATAGAAAATATCACTGAAGAACGTTTTATATAGAAAATATGAATGAGAAAAATTTTTTTTAGAAAATATTTCAAACAAGATTTTCTAAAGAAGTAGAATTCATAAAAAATATCACTGAAAGAGGTTGTATATAGAAGATATCACGAACAAGATTTCCTAAAGAAAATATTAATGAAGAATATTTTATATAGAAAATATCACTGAAGGGGATTTGATATGGAAAATATCACTAAAGAAGATTTTTTTATATTGAAAATATCACTAAAGGGATCTTCTATAGAAAATATCACTTTTAAGTAGAAAAAATCATAGAAGAAAATTTTGTGTAAGAAATATCTCTTAAGGAAATTTTCCATACAAAATATCACGGAAGAACATTTTATGTAGAAAATATCAGTGAGCAAGTTTTTTTTATAGAATATATCAGTGAGCAAGATTTTTTTATAGAAAATATCAGTGAGCAAGATTTTTTATAGAAAATATCACAAACAAGATTTTCTACAGAAAATATCACTAAAGTAGACTTTATAAAAATATCATTGAAGCGGATCTTATGTAGAAAATATCACTGAGCTGAATTTTATATGGAAAATATCACTGTAGAATATATTTTATAGAAAATATCACTAAAGGGATTTTCATAGAAAATATCACTCAACAATATTTAAAATAGAAAACAATTAATAGAAGAATTTTGTGCTGAAAATTTCACTTTAGTAGATTTTCTATAGAAAATATCACTGGAGGAGATTTTTTATGAAAGAAAATAGTACTGAACAAGGTTTCTTATAGAAAATATCACTGCATAATATTTTCTATAGAAAATGTAATTAAAGGAGATTTTCTGTAGAAAATATCTCTGAGGAATGTTTTGCCTAGAACATATCACTGATAGACATTTTCTGTAGAAAATATCACTGACGGAGATTTTCTATAGAAAATATCACTGACGGAGCTTTTTTATAGAAAATATCACTGACGGAGATTTTCTATAGAAAATATCACTGACGGAGATTTTCTATAGAAAATATCACTGACGGAGATTTTCTGTAGAAAATATCATTGACGGAAATTTTCTATAGAAAATATTACTGAAGAAGATTTTTTATAGAAAATATCACTGACGGAGATTTTCTATAGAAAATATCACTGGCGGAGATTTTCTATATAAAATATCAGTGACGAAAATTTTACATAGAAAATACTAGTGAAAAAGATTTTTTTAAAATATATCACTACAGAAGATTTTATAAAGAAAACATCATGAATAAGATTTTCTATAGAAAATATTAGTGAAGGAGTTTTTTTTTTGAGGAAGAATTACTGAAGAAGATATTATAATGAATGTATCGCGCTCAAGATTTTCTATAAAATATATCACTAAAAGAGCTTCTCTATAGGAAATATCACTAAAGAAGATTTTCTATAGAAAATATCACCGAAGAAAATTTTTTATAGAAAATATTACTGCAAGATATTTTGTTTTTAGAAGATATCAAGGAAGAAGGTTTTCTATAGCAAATATCACTGGAAATAGTTAGCCATAGAAAATATCACTAAACAAGATGTTTTGGTATGTATACTTGCTAAGTGGTTTGTGGCTTGGCTAAGTGGTTCGTGTAGTTTTCGTTTCTCTTCTAACTATTGACGATAAGTATCGAATTATTATCTTCCAAGTGATAGTTGTTTTAGCTGCTGATGGCTTTTGTAAGTGTCTTCTTCTGATTCTTGTCATCTAGAAGCTAGAACTATTATCATCTTATGGATTAGTGTTATTAAGGTAGGTGGAATATGTTTTTAATTAAGTTTTTTGGGTGGGAGTCTCGCTTATTAAAGCGGAAAATTCTAGCCTACCACGATTTCCAATCATGAACTCTGGAATGCGACTAAACAAAGTCCATTGGAGATTGAAATCAGATCACGAAAATTCAACTGGATTGGTCACACGATGGGAAAACCTGCCAACGACTTAACAAGGCAGGCTATAGAATACAACCCTCAGGGCTCTAGACGATCAGGTAGAACCGCAAATACTTAGAGGCGCCAAGTTGATAAAGAGCTGCAACAGAACGCTACATCGTGGAATGAAATGAAAGCCCTTGCCGCTGATAGGTGCCGATGGAAAGCATTTGTAATGGCCCTATGTTTCACCAGGAATTAAAGGACCATATATATACTATTTGTGCTACTTTAACTTTTGTTGTTGTTGCTTTTTTAACCGCCCTTAGCTTCATTATGGCTGTACGGCTTTTGAAATCTGCAATGACTATTAAAACAACAAATAATTTGTTACGGTATTGATTTGGTCTATTAAAGCTAAAATTATGACAAATTTCAGCAGTAATCAAATATAATGCAACTAAATTGCCAATGATGATGACGTTACTAATGCCCCTATACCACCCATGTTGCCGTAGTGAGGATGATGATGATGATGGTATTAAAGCAAATAATCAGGAGATTAAGTGTAACTAACAAAGGTTGCTATTGCGACTCTGTTTGTATTGTTCAAATTGATATGTTAATAATATTATTTGTTGTTCTTGCTAAAGGAGCATATTGTATATTTCGTTGACAATATTAACACAAGGGTGCTGTAGCTGTTGTTAAAATTTAGTTTTTACTAAATTTTATAAAAATGTATTTTTGTTATTTAAATATGTTATTTTTGTTTTTTGGAGAATATCAACAAAAATTTTATAGCTTTTGCAATAATTTAGCACATGCGAACAGTACAGCAGTTAAAAAACATCCTGGTGGAATAGCTTTATCATAAAGTCATTGAGAGAATGACTTCTTATATAATATGGAGTGTATCCTTGTGTACTGTGATTAAAGTTAAAAAATACATTGCTAATTAAACGGGAATAACAAGGAAATAATAAAAGAATTTAAAGAATATATGTGTGGCTTTATGATCATTTAATAAAAATAATAAAGTTTTGCCCTTTTCGATTTTTTATAATATTTTTTAATGATAAAAATTTTCCAATTTTGCATGAAAAAAATATATTTTTCATCATTGCGGTCTGAATAATTCCGAAAGCATTTATGCTGACTTTAGGCGACATGTATTTTACATCTGACTTGTCAAATTTCCCACTGCAAAAGTGATACATGCCGTGTGAAACATATGAAACATTGTCAGATGATATTTACAGAAGCAAGGTCAGATGAAAAATTTTCAATTAGAGCGTGTTCTATTTTCATCTGACAAGGCATCTGACATCAGCTGTATTAAATTATCAAAAGTGTGGTTTGGCTGAAAAAACATTAAAAAGCAAAGAGCGCTTTATATATTTACGAAAATTGTGCAAAAACTCAGCTGTTGTTAACACTCAGAGGTTATGCCAGAGCGAAGTTACATATGTCTCACACACCTAACAAGCCATATGTAAAAAACATGTCGTCTAAAGTCAGCATTAGTATGTAAAAAAAATAATGTTGGAACGGTTTAATTTTATTCCAACCTTTTTAGTGTTTTTTTTTTTTTTGTAAGGAAATTGGATAATCCGTTTCGCAGTTATGATGAAATTGGTGTAGCAGCCTCTTGACAAATTCCAAATTTTAGAAAAAATTAAAAAAAACTAATCCATAGAATTTAAAATTTCGTCTGTTTTTGTACTTAAGGGAGCATAACACATCAAAAAATAAAATAAATAAATATATACTGGTGATCAAATGTCCTGACAAAAGTTTTATTTTGTTGCATAGTGTTATTATCATACGCCTCTAAGCACTCAAATTATACATGGCGGGATTAATTTTAAAGGCAGTTTTAATTAAAGTAAATAAAATTTTAATATTAGCCGGAAGTTTACTTTATTACAAAAGTAAAAAAAAACGTTTCTCTAAACGAGTTCACCTGAATCCGTTTAATATGAAATTGTTTTAATTTAATTGATGTAATCTTCCCCTACACACATGCTAGTATACTTACAGTCACTACCACAAATTACAACAGAACTTTTTAACAACTTAATGATTTTTCCTAACAATTAGTTGAATTATTTTGTTGCTATTGTTTTTTGTTAGTGTGCTGGTACCCTACAGATAATATTGGGCTACGTAGTCCATTTTAGCTGTAATGGTGTAGTTATAACATGGTCCTATGTAATGCAGTCATGAACCCTTTCATTTGCCAACAATAGCTTTTAGTTAGGCGGCAAGTGTTTGTGCTTTAACGAGTGCTATCTCGCTAAAGCATGAAAACTTGAGTGCTCCATCGAATAGTGACATAGAGCATATGTAAGACTAGTCCGTTATAATGCAGACATGGACCATGTCATTTGCAAACAAGAGTTTTTAGTTAAGCGGCAAGTGCTCGTATTTTAACAGTTTCAACACGAACACTTGAGTGCTCTATTAAGTGGTGACATGGAGTAGTTTTGAGACTACTCCGATGTAGTGGAAAGTTGGGTTATATGGTCAAGACCTAAGACATAGTAGTGTTAAAGCAAACATGTGTTTTCCATAAATTTCGCTTTCCTTTGGACTACTCCTAGTCCTCTATGGAGTATACTTTACATCCATGTATCCACTACTCGCTTTATCTGCAGGGTACAAACAGACATTTTGCAAATGTTCGATTCGTAATAGAGAAAGAAATTTTTACAAGAGAATTTATTTGATTGTATTTAATGACGAGGTTGGTGTGTAAGTGTGTGTATATTGGTGTATGTTGTTGCTGCTGTTGTAAAAGTTGTAATTGTTGTTTAAATAACAACAAATGAGTTTTTACGCAAATGGTAATTGACATGCTTCGTCTAATATCGGCCGTGGGCAATTATTGAGTGGTTATTATCACAAAAAAAAAAACAGTTCTGAGATTTTGTAAAGCGAACCATACACGTTGCAACCGTTGGTACAACTTGAGTAGGTTGTACACGAAATTGCAACGTTTGTGGGTTCGTTGTATTAACTTATGCCTTCGTTGTACGCAATATCAAAAATTTTTATTTCTTGCCATGTTGTACAACACAGTCGCAACGTTTGTGTTAGACTTGGGTCTAACTTGTTCGAACTCGCTCAGCAGATCGTTTTAGACACAAACCTATGATTAAACCTATGTATTTTAAATGGGTTTGATCATAGGTTTGTGTCTAAAACGACCTGGTGAGCGAGTTCGAACGAGTTGTACCCAAATCTAGACATCATAAAATGAGTAGACTTGGGCCCAACTCGTTCGAACTCGCTCACCAGGTCGTTTTAGACACAAACCTATGATCAAAGCCATTAAAAATACATAGGTTTAATCATAGGTTTATGTCTAAAATGATCTGCTGAGCGAGTTCGAACGAGTTGGACCCAAGTCTAATACAACTTGATTATTAGCTGAGTTGTACCAACGGTCGCAAAGTGTGTGGCTTACATAATAAGCATTACATTAAAGAGTTTAGCAAATAATACAAATAAAGTGAAACTGTGAACTGAATTTGTATAGAAATATTAGCTACTTTTTAAAAACAACTGGTATAATAATTGCAATTGTGTCAGACTTTAAATCTGGCGCTGGCGGCCAGGATTACTATCAAAAGATTTTGGTTGTTATTGCTGACAAGCCACACAGACTTAGCAATAAAAAAATTAAACTTTACATGAAATCAAATGTTTTCGCAGAAGAGAGGCCATCAAATTTTCAGCATAAATTTACTATTTTCATATTAAAGCTCCTAAAACTCCTTTTCTTATTGAAACAAACAACAAAGTATACGTTCATTTTCCTCCTAGAAACAGCTTTAAAAGGAAATTGCTTGTCGTGTCTACTATCGCATGTATGAATTTAAACGTTGTGCTGCAAATGGAAAGGAAATGAAAGCTGCTGCTGCTGCTGCTGCTTTGTATTGGACATTGTAGCAAAGTATTTTGTACATAATATCACATTGACAGACAGCCTGCTTTACAAAGGCCAAATAGCAACATTAAGTTGCTTGTTATGACAGCAGCCCATTATCGTCTCCAAGTTCAATTTTTATAACCATCAGGGATCGTTGCTACTTTGAAAAATCAAAATTTCATGGAAATTATTTTTATAACAGATTGAAACTATGCAGTAGATTTTTTACAACTGCTTATATGCTACAATAATAGGCTTTGAAGACTAACTACACTGTACAAGAAAAAAAAAACATAGTTGTAACGACTGATTCTGGCGGAATGCAGCAAAGCAGCGTTTCAATTGAAAGAATGGTAATTTTAAATTAGCATTGTAAGATTTTCGATAGTAATGCGAAGTTTGTGGGCTAAAAACTAATTATAGGCAATAGTTGCTTAAAAATTTCCACACTTTATTAATATAATTAACTCAATTTTAATCAGTTTTCGTTGAAAGCATCAACTGTAGAGAAAAGCAAGTCTTTTTAATAAAGAAACATTTTTTGCAAAATGCTTATTTTAAAATCCTGTGGCGTATGAGTAATACTAATTATGACATGAAGCATGTAAATTACAAAATAAACAACATAAAATTAAAAATAAAACACAAAATTTAGCACAAACATTTAAAAGCCTTTAATACCAGGTAAACTTCAATTACAAAAAAAAATTTTTTTGAACAAATTCTGTTGCTTTTGTAAATTTCTTTTATATTAAACATGTGTGAAGAGTTGAAAACAAAAAAAAATTGTTTTTAATGTTTGTATGATTTTTTCACTGTTAATTTTATGTTGTGGTGCTACATTTTTATAATACGCTGCTGGTGTGATAAAATAGTAATTTATTTATGGTGGTTTTGTTTATGCTTCACATTTGTTCGCTCCCTTTTTTTGTTTTTATAATGAAAACTAATAGTCGCAAACACACACAGTTTTGATGTGAAAAAGTAAAAGTGCAAAAAAATTCAACTCAGTGCAAAATATTTTAATAATTAAGTTTATAGTTATTCTTCCTTTTTTTATTGGGCACACATGAAGAGTGTTAATAAAAATAGAAAGAAAGGCGAAAAAAATCGTGTTTTTAATGGTGGGTTTTAAATTATTTACAATAGCTGAAATATTTTTATTCTCACTTTTTTGTAGCTTAAAATATTTAAAAGTTTGCATATTTTATTTTCTTCTTGGTTTGAACTGTATTAAATTATTTTATACTAAAAATATATAAATTTGAGAATGTAATCAGCTTAATCGTTACTTAATATAAAACGATTGAATGTATTTTTTTTTTATTTATTTATTACATTATTATTTATTTAAATTTTTTTCCATAACCTCCAAAAGAGATGGTTTCTAAGTTACTTTTGGGCCTTTAATCACAAATATGTCAATCATTTATTTGTCTTATGAAGCGTTTTCGAAATATTCGCGGAAAACATGTTTTTCGGCATTTTTTTTTCTAGCTATTTCCAAAAATCTTGAAAACAGTTGCTCTGAATTATAAAAGTTTGACACTGTTGCATAGATATGACTTCCATCTTTCAGCCAATATTTATATGGTGATAAACGGATCCAAATTCATTGAGTTACAGGCCTTAGGATTTAAAAATGTAAGTTTTCTTACGTTTTTTTCTAAATTCTAAATTAAGTCGCTTTATTAAGGCAAAAAAATATATAAAAAATTTTTTTACCCACATCTCAAAGAAAACTTTCTTCCCAGCGTAGTAATTACAAAATTGATAGCATCAGACAAAAAATTAAAAAGTTACGGCATATTTAGTGAAAACAAATTTAAAGTTTTTTGCCGTAACCTCTAAAAATACATTTTCTAAGCTAGTTCGGGGAGTAGGACACGAAGATAGCATGGATTTATTTTGCGTAAGAATCATTTTCGAGATAATTGCGAAAAACGCGTTTCTCTGCAGTTTTTTTTAGCTTTTTTCAAAAATCTTGCGAACAGTTCGTCTGAGTTATAAAAATGTTGCCCTATTGCATAGATATGACTTTCGTTTTTCAGCCAATATATAAATGGTGATGAACGGATCCAAATTCATTGAGTTATAGGCCTTAAGATTTAAAAAATGTAAGCTTTCTTACGTTTTTTTCTAAATTCTAAATTAAGGCAAAAAAGAAAAAAAATATCTAAACATTTTTTGTGATCCACATCTCAAAGAAAACTTTCTTCCCAATGTAGTAATTACAAAATTGGTAACAGCAGACAAAAAATGACAAAGTTACGATATATTTAGTGAAAACAAACAAATTTAAAAGTTTTTACCGTAACTTTAAAAAGATACATTTTCTAAGCTAATTTGGCGCGTTAAGCACGAATATGGATGGCATTGATTTATTTTTCTTAAAAATCATTTTCGAGATATTCGCAAAAAAGGTGTTTTTCTGCAGTTTTTTTTAGCTATTTCCAAAAATCTTTAGAACGGTTGTTCCGAATTACACAAATTTTACAACGTTGCATAGATATGTCTTTCTTCTTTCAGCCAATATATAAACTGTCACGAATGGATCTAAATTCACTGAGTTACATGCATTAAGATTTGTAAATATGTGAATTTAAAAAATTTTTCCAATCGGGCGAGAAACAAAAAAAAAATACAAGCGTTGAAACATTTTACATGCCAGAAGTGCCCTACTTTGGACTTCATATCTTCGCTCCATAGCCAGATAAGAAGGTCATCTTCTTAAATTAAATCGCATTACTGTTCTGCTATGATCGGATTATCGGCTTAGAAATAACTGATTTATATCCAAAATATTTTGATTCTGCCCGTACTCGTGCAAGAAATTTTTTATGAAACTTCAAGTTCTGATATTTTTACAAAATATGTTGTAACTTTCTAACTTTTTGTCCGATGCTAACAACTTTGCACTTAGTACGTTTGGAACAAAGTTATCTTGCAGTTGTGGGCCCAAAAAAACAAAATATTTAAAATGTCAGCCTTAATGGAAGATGGTGAACTAAAAATAAATAAATGAAAAAATTTAAATTTTTTTCATATCTTAAGGCCTGTAACTCAATGAATTTAGATCCGCTTATAACAGTATATATATTGGCAAAAAGATGAAAAGCATATCTATGCAACAATAGAAAGTTTGTATAATTCCACTAAGCAGTTCTCAAGATTTTGGGGAATATCTAAAAATAAACTGCAAAAAAACACATTTATCGCAAATATCTCGAAAACGCTGCTTAAGAAAAATTAATAAATAAATGAATGTCATATTCACATTCAGCAAACCCAAATCAGCTTCAAATGCATTTTTTTGAGCTTCATTAATCTTGTTAACTAGTGTTATGTGCTAAAAACTGAAAAATAAATTACTCTTTATACTCTCCTCACACAAAACGACTTATCCAAATTGAATGCTGTCCTTTTTGTACGTTAAAAAATTGATAAATTTTGAGAAATAGCGATTAAACTTAAACCGGTTTTAAGATATTAGCATTGGATTTTATTATTTTGAGTCGATTGCTTTTATCCTAGCTTTTATGTGTTGAACGTTACTCTTTCTTAATATTTCTGAAATAGCCATTAAAAAAAAGAAGTTAAGAAAGGTGGACAAAATTTAATCAAGCGATCTTAGTTTTATCCTAGAAAATGTATTGAACGTTGCCGATAAATTAGATAATTGATTGGAGTTGCATTAAAAACAACAAATAAAAGAAGTTGGAGAAGGTCTAATCATTCGAGCATGAACGTTACTCGTTCTTAGTATGCAGCATTACTCATTCTGCTCATTGCTAAAATTGCCATGGAAACAGAACATAAAGTATGGTGAAAAAATGTTATCAATCGATTATAGCTTGTATCCTAGAAAATGTATTGAAAGTTAGCCATAAATTAAAGAATTGATTGGAATTGCATTAAGAAAAAATATAAGAAGATGGACAGGGTTTAATTATCCAAGCAAAGTTTGTATCCAAAAAAATTTACTTTTATTCATTCTGCCCCTTGCTAACATTTCCATAAAAACAGAAGTTAAATGAAGGTGGAAAAATATAATCAAGCGATCATAGTTTTGAACATAGAAAATGTAGTGAGCGTTACTCTTTTTTAGCATGACTGGTTCCGCTCATTGCTGAAATTTCCATTACAAAACAGAAGATAAAAGAAGGTGGAAAAATGTTAATCAATCGATCATAACTTTTATCCTAGAAAATGTATCGAACGTTACTTTTTACACTATTACACTATTACTCACTCTGCCAATTCCTCAAATTTCCATAAAGACAGAAGTTAATATAAAGTGGAAAAAGTTAATCAATCGACAATATTTTGTATCCTAAGGACTGTATCGAGCGTTACTCGCTCAAAGTGTGCACTATTACTGATTCTGCTCATTGCTAAAATTGCCATAAAACAGAAAATAAAAGAAGGCGGAAAAATGTAATAAATCGATTATAGTGGGAACCCAATAAAAAACCCAAATATAAGAGATTGGATAATTTTTAATCATTCGAGCATTATTTGTATTCTAAATAATTTATTGAACGTTACTCTTTCTTAGCATGCACTATTACCAATTCTGCTTCTTCCTGAAATGTGCATAAAAACTGAAGACAAAAGAATGCGGAAAAGAGTTAATCAATCGATTGTACTTTTTAGCCTTGAAAATGTATTGAATGTTACCTATAAACTTGTTAGTTAACTGGAATTGCAATAAAAAAGCAAAATGTAAGAAGAAGAAAACGGTTTAATAATTCGAGCATTGTTTGCGTCCCAAAAATTTTATTGAACGTTACTCATTCTTAGTATGCACTATTACATATTCTGCTCATTGCTGAAATTTTCATAAAAACAGGCGTTAAAGAAGGTAGAAAAAAGTTAATAAATCGATCATAGATTGTATTCTAGAAAATGTATTGAACGTTATCAATAAATAAATAAATTAATTGTAATTGCATTAAAACAACAAAAATGTAAACATAAGAAGGTGGAAAAGTTTTAATCATGCGAGCATGGTTTGTATCCCCCATAAATGTATTGAACGTTACCCACAGAATAAAAAAATATATTTTATGGCAAATTTTTTTGAAAAGTTTTTTTTTTGTGGGGAAAGTCCCCATTTTAGAATGTACTTTTTGGAAATAGTACTTTCTGCAGAAGAGGTAATTTGAGCACGGTACTTTTTATGGAAAATGTACTTCTTGAAAAGGATACTTTTTTGAAAAGATACTTTTTAAAAAATGTACTATTTGAAATAGGTTCTCTTTACAAAGTGTACTGCTGTTATGGACAACTGTTTTTGCATCAAATATAGAAATTTAAGACCATTCTTAAAACATTTAAAGAAAACAAAATTTTCCCATAAAATTTTAAATACATATTTTAAATTCAATCATTCTTTTAATTTTCCAGCTACTCTTGGCCCAAAAACCTGCCACGTTTTTTTTATTTTTATTAAACACATTTTTCCCTTAACCACCATTTTTTTCTTTATGCTCTTATGCATTTTGCTTAACAAGTTTCCTAGCAATTCGCCAGAATTTATCATTTGTGTCGCTTTATATTTTGCAATTTTTATATGAAAATGTTACTTTAACGTGCTTCCCTTTTTTCAGTATCTCTTGTTACTATTTTTTTTACAAAAGTCTTTTTTTTGTTGTTATATTTTTATTAAAAAAAACCCCCCACAAAGTTGTGGATGTCATTGTGAAATTATTTTGCAGTTAATGCAACAGCTAAAGCAGAAGTTATAAGTAGCTGTGGTGGCAGCAACATGGTTTTTGGTTTTCATGCTGCAGTCATAATAGGAGAAAACGAAACAACAACTTAACCCACAATATTAATGGCTGGTTGAGTGAGGGTGGCTGCTGATCTGGGGATGGGGTTCAACAAACCAATTGTACTGCTTTTGTTTTTGATGCCAGTTTGGCCATTTTTTTTTCGTTTTTTTCCTCTTCCTGGGAAATAGCAACTCAGCTAAAGTTTAACATGTGAACTTTTGTTTCGCTTTGTAATTTTATTTTATCTGTCCTTTTTTGTTGTTGTTATTTTTTCACATAAATTTATTTATTTGTTTGTTCTATGTGGTGACAAGTCGTTGTTTTTTGTATGTACTTATATTCTCTTCTTTTTTTATTTAGAGGTGATAATATGTGACATCTTAAAATTAATTATAGCTTGTGTAAAAGTCTCAATTAATTTAAGTGGAAAAATATGTTAAAAGTATCATAAATTATATGAGAGAGGGAAAGAGAGAGAGAGAGAGAGCAACAGCACTGTAAAAAAGGTAAGAAATGTGGTCGTGGGGATATATTTATGAATAGGGAACGATTTTATGAATAGCAAAGTGAGAATACTACGCCTAAACTACTTCTACTCTACCGATTCAACTAAGCTTTGTACATATGTATGTACCTTGAATTAATCTGCCCCCATATTCTGTAACTCGCTAAAGCTAAATCTCTATCGCTAAAAATTTTTAAAGGTAATTTATCAATTTTTGGGTACGAATACAATTTTGCAACGTCTAATGCTAAATTAGGCAATGTCTTAAAAATTTAATCCGTGTTTTATGTCATCGCCAAAAATGTTTAATTTTGTGCTTGTTCAGTATCTTAGTGACCGAAATTTAGCTTTAGCGAATTACGGAATAAGGGGACTGGTAATATAATTTAATAACACTGTACAACACAAAAAAGGACATGATTCTAACGACTAATTTTGTCAGAGAGCTCCATCCAGAAAGTATATACGCACATTGGCGTTTTTGCAAGTTTACATCTGGGATTCATTTTAGGACGAGTTAACGTTTCCCCCGTTTTGCACATACTTGTAGTGACATGCTATACGAAATTTTGTCAGCCTTAAGTTTAAGTTAGAAGATGTGCTCAGAACTTTTATGTAAAACTTCACGGTAAAACTTTTTGTACAACATTTTAACATCCTAACTCTAACAGCCCTTTTCACAATGTACGATTAAACGTTAACGTGGTCTTTAACGGCAAGTTTACAATACAGAACTTGTCGTTAAAGTCCAAGTTAACTATTAATCATACATTGTGAAAAGGGCCGTAAGTTGTATAGGTAGTTTTGACAACCAAGCAAGTGGCTCGTTCACGTTATTTCAGCTTGAAATAACTTTAATTCAACTGGAATCTTCGTGTTATTTTAGTGTCAAATTCATGTTGTTTCAACTTGAAAAAAAACTTGAATTTAATATTTTCTCAGTATCAAATTCATTTTGATTTAACTGTACTGGAATATTAAATCAACATGAAATATAGTTATTTCAAAAGAAAACATTTTCTTTGAAGCCATCCTGAAATAATGTTGAATTAACATGAAACACCTATGAAACAAAATCGTCACCAAAAAATGTTAAATTAACCTGGTTTTTGACGATCTTAATATGCAATTTTTCTCTGTATGGGTTTACTAGAAACTTCAAGAAGATTTTTTCGTTTGTGTGGGCACTGCTCAATTTTCATATTAACAAATTCTATTGTCGGGAGAACTCAATATGAGTGTAAGGTTTAAAGTTGATCGGACGTCTTCAAGTTAGTGAAACTAAGTTTTTGAGCGGTGTAGCGGCCTCTGAAAACAACAAGTTGTTTGTTTTTTGCTTCAGAGCACTCAGAACTAATCAGCTTCTGCTGTAATGTTTTTTTAATAAAATTATTTTGAACTATTTAATAATCTTTAAGTTAAAAAAAAAACTCTCTTATCGAACAAATATTAGTAAACTATTTTTTTATATATGACCGAAGTAAGACTTTTCTTTGCTTTTATTGTTTTTTACAAATATTTCTTAATATTTTACATTTATCCTTACTTAAATTTGTTGACTACTCAAGTATAACGCATAAGAATAGACTGAGTATGAACAGAAAAAATATAAAAATATATAAAAATACGAAGAAAAATATATGAAAATTAATTGAAAAAAGCAGAAAAAAAAATAGAAAATGTTGAGTAGAATAATTATATAAGAGCTAAAAGAAGAACTGCAAGATAAATGTAACCACTCAACTGTAGAACAAGCAAGTGTCATACAATGTGCGACTGCACAGTAGTTCCAATAGGAAAAACATTGTAATAAATCTGTATCTTTGAAATTTTGCAATCCGTTTAGAAAACGATGTATGTAGGAATCATAGAGGAGGACCTGAGCTTTAAAACTATTGCCACTTGGACCACCCTGTTAAATAAACGGTGAGCTACAGGATGCCAAAGTTCATTATCTCGGGCATCAAAAACTTTGTTGGCCCCATAAATTTTACAAATATTATCAGATTTTAAGGAATTTAGTACAACTTTCCAGCTGGTACATAAAATGCTTTTGAAAATTTGTGTATTTTTAGAAAATCTGCTCTCCTGACCACATTTTTGAGCGGGAGGGTGGCAATTAAAAGCAAGATTAATTATATTAAATATATCTAATATAATTTGTAAAGAAATTTTAAAAAATCGATGGGTGTTTTTGTTTTTCTTCCAATGCTGGATGTAGCGTGCATACTTTAATCGATTTAAAATTTCAACTGCAGTAATTTTTGAAGTCTCTTCTTTTGAAATATGGAAAAAGAAAATTTTTAGTTATGAAAAATTTTTAAGAAAAACTTCTAAAAATTAAGCTCTATTTTGGTCAGAATTTAGCCATTTTTCACCCCCATTTCACCCCCATTTCAAAGTCTTGACTTTGTTTTCTTAACGGCTACATGAACTGAGGTAACTTAAAAATTTCTTTTGCATATCATCAACGGTTTTGTTAAAAATCATAATATATTTTTTTGAAAATTTCGAAGCCACAAACCAAAAGTTTAAAATTCAAAGATAAATATCTCTGAATATTTATCTTTTAATAAGCTTTACAACAAGTTTTAATTGATTAAAATCGGTTGATATTTGTAAAAGTTATGAGGCCAACAAGGGTTTTCATGCCCGATGTATTCAACTTTGACACCCTGTAGCTCACCATGTGTTTCAACAGTGTGATACAAGTTTTAACATTCTTAAAGCTTAGTCCTTCTACATCGTTTTGCAATCGGATCAAAAGCTTCAAAGATACATATTTATTACCTTTTTTTCAATTGGAACCACTGTGTGCTGCTGCACAACATTCATGAATGCTAAATAACATGCCAACAGAAAAATATATATTACGAAAACAAAAAACGGAAAAGAAAAAAAACATTTAACAAACAACCAGCTAGCAATATGTAAACAAATACACACAAACAAAGCCATTTATAAAATAGAATGTGTGCTGTCTTGTTGCAGTGTTGCTATGGCTGTATGTATGTGTGTGTGTGTTATTTTGCAAGGAAGTCATCCTGAGTGGCTGCTGCACTAAATTTGCATTTTCTTACATTGCATTATTGTATCTGTTTGTGTGTGTGTATTTCATTATTTATTTTTTTCTTCTCTTTAGCTGTTGTTTATATGACTACGCTAGCTACGTGTGTGTGTGTGTGTGTGTGTATGTATGTGTGAGCATAATTTCATAGATGTTGTTATAAGTATGTATCCGCAACTTGATGACCGGAAATTAATTTCGGTCACCACATATCGTGTTACTGTTTCCTATTGATACAGACATTTATGTGGTTGATTTTCTTCTTGGACTATTGTGCATGTGTTTGTGTGATGTTACATTTAATTTGTGTTCTTAGTTTTGTGATAACTGAGAGTGTTTTTGTGTGTATGTGCTTGTGTGTGACTGCCTGCATTTAAGCATTTATATTGTGGTTAAAGTAGTTTAACTAGTTAACTTTTCCTGCTGTACTTTTGGTCTCGGTGCGCTGTTGCAGGTGCTATGGATCATTTTAATGTTGATGATAACAGCATTACGAACATTTTTTGAATACCTGGGGGTAAAGGAATAAATTTAAACTTTTTTTTTCATTATAATTTTCATGCATATTTTTTTATCAGAATAAATCTAGAGCTGGTTGTTGGTTGGTCAGTAACATGAAAATAAAATTTTTAGCAAAACTGAAAATTTAAGATGAGGTACATATTTTTAAATGCAAACCAAAATTAGTAGAGTTTTAATTACACTGTACAACAAAGTCAATTTTATTTTTTTAAATAGCAGGGTTCTAATGACTGATTCTGTTAGAAAGTACCAAACGAAAGTATATATATATTAGGGTGATCGATTATTCGACATTTTCCAGAAACCGGTTTTCGGATAGTTCGACTTTTTGAAATTTTAGAAAAACCGGTTACGGTTTTTAGAATTCAGAAAAAACCGGTCGACCGGTTTTTTTTTTGTGAGAAAATTATAATGCAAAAGTTTTGATTTTAGTTTGCTTTAAAAAAAGAGTTAACAGTTCATGTAAATACTATCAGCATAAAAACAAAACTTTGAAAATAAGACCAAAGTCATATCCAAACATTTCGGCCGTTGAAAGTACTGAGATCAAAATGAGGGTCAAGTTCTGGATAAGTATGATGCCATCTAACTTTTATGTAAAAAAATATTATCAAATAGCAGGTTGCCTAAAAATGAGATGGTATTGTACCTACCAAGAACTTGGTCTTCATTTTGATCTCAGTACTTTTAACGGGCAAAACTTTTGGATAGGAACTTTGCCTCATTTTCTCATTAATGTTCTTGTGCGGATCTGACATCTATTTTTTAATTCTTTGTTTGGTACAACACTATAATTTCAATCGCTATAATTTCCCATAATTTCTTAATTGCGCATTATAGTGCCCCTTATATGCGGCACGCCTTTCCATTACGTGATTAGCACAGTTTTTTCTTACTAAAAAGACCTTTCCATGAGGATTTACAATCAAAATCCGAAAAAAAATTATTTCACACATATAGGGGGAGGAACCCTAGTGCACAGATTTACTTTTTTTCCTTTTCTTGTTTATTTCTTGACATTCACGCAACAAGCATTTTTTTGTCTATGATGGATGTCGAACTCCATATAAAATATAAAGCTTGATATAAATTCTAACATCACAAGGCCAATTTAATTCGCCCCTGCTACCATCTTATAAAATTAGTTCACCTTAATTGCATGCTTCAGTAAATGCTCTTGAACAAAAATAATTAGGAAAATCAACAGTAAACGTTCGTCAAGCTTTATTATAGTAAAAACTAATAAAATATACGAATCGAAAAGTATTCGACTGGGCCGGTTTTTTAATTAAAAAAAAACCGCACTATTCGACATTCGAAAAATCAACATTTTGAAAAAACCGACAACCGTATTGCGGAAAAAACCGGTTTAAGAACCGGTTGTAAAACCGAGTCGATTACCCTAATATATATATATATATACATACACTCTAAAACACTTTTGTTGAAAATTAGGTCGATAATAGTCGGCAACACTTTACAGATTATTATCGACCTAAAATTACACACGCACTATTTTTCAACAAAATATTTTTACTAAAAAAGTGATTGGCTGCATGCAGGTTTGAACCGCGACCTCCTGACTGATAGTCTGATGTGTCTACCGTTCAGCCATAGCCGTATTATACTTTATGTTACATTTTTTCCACTTGAACTAAATATGTTTAATTTGAAAGGTTTTTTCTTTAACAAAATAACTACAAAATCGATGTAATTTTAGACAAGGAGAAATTTTCAACACAAATTTAGACAATATATATATGATCGTAAATTTGAAGTAATGTTTTAATGAAAAAGCACCAAAAAAATCGCTGAAACGCAACAAATAACCAAAACTAAAAAGATCGCAAAAAAACTAAAAAAAAAGCGCAAAAAACGGAAAAAGTCTTCATAACGAAAAAAGCACTACAACATAAAAAATCGCTAAGCCTAAATATATAATCGACAAACAAAAAAATCGCCAAAAGTGAAAAAAATCACAAAAACGAAAAAAGCGTCAAAATAAAAAAAGCGACAAAACTAAAAAATCGCCGAAAACCAAAAATATCGCCAAAACGGAAAAAAGTGTAAAAAATCGCCAAAACAGCAAAAAATCTCCAAAACCGAAAAAAGAGCCAAAACCGAAAACCAAAACTATAATAAATTGCTAAAACTAAAAATATCGTCAAAAAGCGAAAGAAACGTTAAAACAAAAATACGGCACAAAAAAAAATGCCAAAACCAAAAAAACGCCAAAACTAAACAATCAGCAAAAATGCAAAAAAAAAAATTGCAAAAACCAAAAATCATAAGAAACGAAAAAAATCGTCAAAACAATGAAAAAAATTAACTAAAATTAGATAAAAAATCGAAGCGAAAAAATTTTCAAAATGAAAAAAGGGCAAAAACGAAAAGGGATACATGTGTATTCATACGGAACCCTTTTGTTATGCGAGCCAAAGTCGCGCTTTATTGAATTTAATTGTAATTAAATTGCACTACCCCTTCTCAAGATATGATGAAATCAGTGTAGCAGCCTCTTGAACAATTCCAAATTTTAGAAAAAAAAGTATCCATAGAGTTTTAAATTTCGATTGTTTTTGTAGTTAGGTTACCATACATAACACAGCAAAAAATATAGTGGTGATCAAAGGTCATTACAAAAGTTTAATTTGGTTGCATAGTGTAATCATTCTTTATAGCGGTCTTTATTAACAATGAAACAATGAAACTTTCAATATATTTATACTAAAACAGAAAGCCTTATAATACATTTGTCAGTAAAAACCTTCAATAAAAACTATAATGTAAAAAAAAACTTTGTTAAGCGGAAAAAGAAACTGAAAACTTACACCTTCAGTATTCCCTTATTGAATAATGACCTTTTAATTAATATTTGTCTGTAAAAGCTGCTATAGAAGATTCGGTTCGAAGTTATTATTTGTTATAATATATCAAAATATTTATGTAAATTTAAAAAAAATAATAATAAATTCAACTCATAAACTCAAGAAATTTTACTTAAGAGTCTCTTTTAAAAACTGTAATACAGAGAGAAATTTCTGTATACTATATAAAGTTTTCTGAAAAAGGTCATTGACTTAATATTATTTAAAAACTTTTATACATACTTAAAACTTTTTTATGCCATATTTCTAACATTTCCATACAAGTTTTCAAGCACATAAACTCTAAGAGTGACTCAGCATGAAATTGATTAAAAGCGAGTGATATTCGACTACCCTTTTTTACCAAATTTCAAGACTTCTGTGAAAATTTTGTTGTATAGCTTTTATAAAACTTTAAATTCATTTTGGAGAAAACTATATTTAATATAGTAATTTTCCAACCAAACTGTTATATTTGATCAAATTTGATATAGCATCTATCGAATTTGATAAAAAAAATGCTTTTCCAACACTGACTGAAAAACATGGCCTTCTCAAACCTTTTATACTAATGTAAAAATCTTATACTTGAGTTTTTTTAAAATCTAAACATTACGCAGCAAGTTTTATGCAGTGTAGACTATATCTTACCAAACTCTTATACTGGATCATATTTTCTACACAATGTACGGAATTTGATAACTAATAATACCTTCCAGAATACCTACTGAAGAAATAAGTCTTCTCAATGACATATTTTTTGGCTTTCATCAATTCTGGAAATATGTAGTAGTTAATACAATAATTTTGTAACTCTTGTACTAAAAACTTTTTCAACTTTTATACTTCCAAAATTTTCTAACCTTTGTATTAATTTGCATATTTTACAGAAAGTAAGATATAATATAAGCTGCGGCTTTCCAAACTGTTATTGTATATAAAATTTCCAATATAAACTAAAGAAATTTATAAAAAACCTCTTAAAACATCTGCTGGTGAAAAACGTAAACTCAGTACCAAATATATTTTTTACCCGTTATATAATCATTAAATGGCCCACTAATTTTATTTTCTGCTTTATATCTAAACTCTTATACTGCATAAAAAATCTATTAACCAACATTTTTAAAAATATTTACGCTGTATAACACATTTTCCAGAAAATTTGATATTATATCGAAGCTTTCTTTCCATACTTTTATATTTGATACAATTTTCTGTAGAACTAAAAACAAGCAAACAAAATTTAGGCACTTAAAAATATCACATAAGTCGATTATCATTGTTATTCATGAAAACCACATAACTATTCGAAAATAATCCATTATAATTTTTTTTACATATTTTTGAAAGTCTTATATAAAAGTATACTACACAAAATTTTAAAAATTTTATAAAAGCTCAAATGAAATAATTTTTCTTTTTACCTAAATTCTTAACTTAACTATTGTCTTTGAACTTCATGAAGTGTTAGCAAACATTTGTAATCTTTCTTATAAAACCCGGATATTTGTTTGTTTGCCATCAACTTTCAATTGTTGGGCTATCAAACATAAACAGCTAAACAAACATACAACAATAACTTAAATAACATTAGTTTTGCTGCTATTTTTCTTAACAAAACACTTTGCACTTGACACAAGGTTATCATATGCAAATCAGGCTGGTACCCTGCTAAAAACTATAAAAAAACGATAAAAACTTTTTGTAACAGAACAACAAAAAAGGGAAATCATTTTCAAGAGCAACACAACAAATGCAATTCAATTGTATTAAAGGGGAAAAAATGCAAACAAAATGTCAAAATTACAAAACTGCTGGTTTTAGTTTTTCAAACTTCTTAGCAACAAACAGGCTCATGCCTGCGCCAACATTCATACAAATGCAGAGGAAATAGAAGAAAGAAATACACATGAAAAAAAAAACAATTGTTTTTATATTTCAGTCCTTTTTTTTAGCGGAATTTGTTTTTATTTATTTCAATGATAGTTCTTGTATACATAAAGCGATTTTTCTTTCAAGCACAATGGGCTAAAGATAGCAAAATTTGAATGTAATATAAAATTATATAATTGTTTATAAGAGTTTGTAAAATAAACTTGCTCATTTACGCCAGAAACAAGTTATTAAATTAAAAATTATCAATGCAGAAAGTGTAGTACATATAATGAAAAAATGAAGCATTGTGGTGGCATCCGAAAACAGTATATTGTTCTACTCTGCTTTAGTGTATTGAAAACTATTATATAATAGTGCAAAACATAAAGTCTTCAGCTTCATCAGAAAATTACAAAAGTTTTAATAAATTAATTGAAAAGTGGTAATAAAGAAGAGACTTGAAAAAGTGTATAAGAGTTTTAGAAAAGATTTGTATCAGATGTAAGAATTTCTACACAAAATCTTTTCTTGTATATGAGTTTTTGAACATAATTATTTTGTTTCTAAATTTTCAAATAAAAAAGTGTAAATTTAAAATTATTTAAACTCGTGTATAACAGTTTTGGTACACTAATTTTTAAAATGGTTTTCAGAGTTTGTATGGAAGATTTTTCAAAAAGAAGGTCTTTTTTGACTTTGATAGTGGCTCCAAAAATTTTTGGGTATAACAGTTTCAGTGCATACATTGTAGTTTTATTGCGTTTAACAGTTTCATCAATATAAATTAGAATATTCCTAATTTAATTAATAGTTAGTTACAGCTGATACATATCTATCCAAATTATTTTAGGTATTATAGTTCCGCAAACAATGGTACAGAATATAACAGTTTGACACGTAAATGTTTTCTTTGGTGTTAAAGTTTATATAGAATGTTTATTAGAGCTGTAAAATTTTTTATGATTGTAAAAGTTTTTTCAAATAGTTTCATTGAGTATAACAGTTTCTTAAACGTTATAGTCTACAGTTGGTAGCAGTAATTCTTTCGCAAGTAATAGCTTTGGAAACAATTTCACTCAGTATAACAGTTTATTTTAAATAAAAGTTTATGCTGGTTAGGTTGTTAAGTGTTGCAGATTGTACAGAAAGTTTAGTAAGATTCTAAGTACTTCTGAATATGTGCGCACGATTTTACTGAGTATTAAATTTCTGCTTTTCTTGTTAGCAATATAAAATGTTAGAGTTTCTACAGAACTCTATTATGTATAGTAGCACTGTAAAATATTTAATGGTGTATAACAGTTTTTCATATGCTACTGTTAATACTGCTGGCATTGACAAGTGCTATTGTTTGTGCAGAAAGCTTTATATATTTTTATATTCTTCAGATTACAACATTTTTGGAAAAATTTTAGTCTGTATAACAATTCTGAAATTTAAAAACTTATATTTTTAAAATTATGAAGCTTTTGCGGCTTATGCAGACAATTTATTTCAATTCTGAATTACTTTGGTATAACAGTTCTTCGTATTATATTTATTTAGTATAACAGTCTTACCTAATAAATTTTGTAATTCGTGCTTTTTTTAATAATCAAGTCTAACAGATAAAAAGGATTCTTTAAAGAGTTGTTAGACTTTCTTTGAACAAAATAGTTGATTGAAAAAGCTTCTATGCAAAGAAACAGAAATAAGAGAATATTATTTTGTAGTCCCACTGTGCGTTGTAACTAAACTTATTTGTTGTTTTATAGTTTTGTATTTTTTAAGCGAGGGTGAAGTTTTTTTTTATTTAGGAAAACATATACTTGTAAAACAAGTGTGTAAATTTTTCTGGCACTAACACTTTTTTTTTATAAACGAGGGTGATACGATAAGAATAACTTATTCGTTTGTATTTGAAATATTTGAAACAATTTTTAACGACGAAAATTCGGGTTTAAATAATTTGTTTTATTTCCTTGGTTTTTGTGATAAAAACGTTAGCTACCAGTTATTCGAATTTGTTATACGGAAACCTGTTTGGTTTACTTCCTTAGACCACCCTCTAAGTTAGTGCAATAGAATTCATGCATTTAGCATGTGATGGATAACAACAGTACAATGCCAACTTCAGGGTCTAAGCTAATTGACTTGGGAACATGAACACATGTTGCTCTGCTACTCTAACCCAAAGTTTTTATGAACAATGAACAGCTACTTTAACTACAACTACTGTTATATTTTTATTAAACTTTTTTTCCTTCTATATATATTTGTAACCATATGTTCGTACGTATTATTGCATTTTGACCCTGACAGCAGGGAAAGTAAAGAGTTATTTTTTTACCGTTTAGGTTGTAAGTGTAAAAATTTGATGGCTCTTTTATCGCTCATGATGGTACGATGCCCATAGTTCATGCAGTCAAATTTTTCTTAATTTATCAGGCGGAATGAAATAGTTTTTTTTTTTGATATTTTGATAATATATAATATGCAATTCAGAAACCGCTTAGTCTCATAAAAATTCACCCTATAAACTAAAGGAATGTAAATTTTAAAGAAATGAAATTTACTCATGTTTTTGTTAAATAAAGTTTCAAATTTGTATTAAAAAAGTTTTCGGCAAAAATGAAGGAAATTTTAAAAGTGAAAAAAAGAACATGGTGTAGTGATCATCGAAAACAGTGACTGTTATGTTTTCAGTAGTGTTACTCTCTGTTGCTTTCTTAATAAAATTAGCTTAATTAATGCAATTGGTTAAATGAACTAAAGCCTGATTTAATAACTTTTAATTACTTTTCGCCACTTTTGATTGGAATTGAAACTAAATACATATTAACAAAAAACTTATGTTTCAGACCTTTGACCTCTCATACTTTATGTCAAATACAAGAGATTATATGAGAAATTGGAGGCAACCTATTCAATGACAAAACAAAAGTCTATAAAAACTGCAGCTTATCATTCCTGTTAAACCCTTATTTAATTGGGCTAGCAACTTTATAGAATATATAAAAGTATCTGCATGAAATAAGAAATTTTTTAGAAATTGGAAGCAATTATAAAGATATTTAGTGTATCAAGTTTAAAGTTACGAAAAAAATTTTTTTGTAAAAAGTTTTGATCTATAAAGTTTCTGCAAAAAGGTCTATTGAATATATATAATAGTTTACTTAGTATAACAGTTTATAATGGTAGCACTATTAAAAGTTTCTGTTACTACACAAAGGTTAATACAATTCTAAATACATACTTTTTTTTAATATAAAAGTCAATGCATGTGAAGTAAAAAGAAAATAATATTATTGTGTATAACAGTTTATTAAATTCAAATTGATGGAACTACAAACTAACAGCCTTAAAATTAGTTGCATTACAAATTATTAGCTTTACAAATTCGTAGCATTACACTTTATACATAGAGATCAATAAATTTCTGTACAAAATTTTGTTGAGTATAACAGTTTTATATACATATCTATAAAAATTTATATTATACAATTCTATACTCTTTTGAAAACAAGTTTTGCAGTATAACCGTTTTTCAATATATTAAACATGTATTTCGAAAGCTTTATCAGGGCTTGCAAACCGTACAGAAAAATTTACAAATTATTCTTTTAGTATAACAGTTATTTAAAAAAATAATGAGTATAAATATTTGTGTATGAAAAAGCTATTGATAGCATTATAGTGTTAAAGTTGTTATGAAAAATTAATAAAATTATAAATTCTTAAGGGTATAACACTTCTATTAACATTTTTATTGAGTATTACAGTTTTTAAAATATAAATTTTTTTATTAGGGGCATTATAAAGCGTTACCGTTCATATATCGCACTAAGCTCTTTCGTGTATAACAGTTCTACAAATAACCTGTGTGGTTATAGCAGTTTCTAGCGGTAATATAATCAAGTGATAGTAACTACTTTTAATATAATTATAAGCACTTTTGAGTATAAAACTTCTGGAAATATTTTTTTTAATAAAACAGTTTTCAATATTAAAGTAGATATTGGTTGTATTATTAAGTGTAGAAGTAAGAAGGTTTAATAAAATTCTAAATCCTTTTAAGAACAAAAGATAAAGTATTACATTTTCTACAGGAAGTTCACTAAAGCTTTCAAGCCTTTTGAGTATAACAACTTTGTTGACATTTTTTAAATTAAATTAACTTTTTAAACATAAATTAAATTAGTTAAATATAAAATTTAATAGTAATAGCACTATCATGTGTTGTAGTTCAGTAAAATCTTGATTTTTTTATATAACAGCCTTGAAAAACGATTTATTGAGCGCATATAACATATTGTTAATATATATATTGGTGGCAGTTTCAAGTGTTTTAAGCCTATTCTTATGATTATGGAAGTTTTTCCAAACATTTTTCAATATAACAGTTTCTCTAGTACATGTACATGCGTTTAAAAGCCAGAATATCACCGCACATAATATTTAATAGAGTTCTAAGTTTTTTTAAGTATAAAAGTTTTAAAAATTGTTTTAAAAGTTAATATTGATACCATTATCAAGCGTAAGAGTTTGTACAGAAGCTTATACATACAATCTTTTAAAATCTTCTAAGTATAGCACTTGTGCAAATTTTTTTTTTATTTATTTAATAGTTTTTTCACTTAAAATGTGATATTGGCATCATTATCAAGTGTAAAAATTTTTACGTAATTTAACATTAACTCCAAATACTTTGGAGTATAACAGTTCTGTAAACTATTTTTTAGTATAAAAGTTTTTATGTATTTAAAATAAAGATTTATTTGTTGAGGATTAAGCAAAGTCTATATGTATTTCATTGGTGCTTTACCAAATCATCAGTAGACTTCAACCATACCTTTTGAAAGGTCTCAAACCACAGACTTTCAAACCCCATTTGAGAATTTACAAATATATAATAATTTTTTGAAAGTCCCAAAAGAATAAAATAATCGCATTAGGCTTAGAAACTTATACAAAACCCAACAAACAGTTTATATTCGATATGAATCTATTTTATTTTTAAACATTGCTTAACCCTCAACAAATAAATCTTTATTTTAAACACAATTGGGAGAATATTTCAAATAAAAAATTTAATAAAAGTTTTTAAGTATTGAATTTATATAATTTACATTATTTAGTAATCGTACAGAAAGGTTATAGATAATTTAAAATCACCTAGTATAACAGTTCTGCAAACATTTTTTTTTAAAATATAACAGTTTCCAAAGCCAAACTTTCATTGGCGGCATTATCAAGTGTTCAAGTTAGCGCAGAAAGGTGCATAGTTTTTAGGCATGTAGAACAGTCTTGTAAAAACTTTTATTCAGTATAACAATTTTTTATAAACACATAAAAGCATATACAATTTCTACAGAAAGTTTAAAAACATTTTATTTCATGTAAATTTATTATTTTGGGGAGTTGCTAGTTTGTAAAAAGTATTAAAAGAAGAAAAAGTTTTAGTACGTAGAGTATATTGACTATGCATTTATCTAGTATAAAAGTTTCTGCAAGAAATGAGAATATTATTATTTATATTTAGAAATTGTAGATGGCTATAAAATATATATTTGCAATATAATATTCCATGGTAGTTTTTGGAGAAAATGTGTAATTGCTTTAAATACTTCACAGTATAACAGTTTTATAGTGTATAACAGTTTTTAAAAATTTTATAGTTCAGTTTAAAAGTTGTTGCTTAAGATGTTTTCCGCTATAAAATTTATTTATACACTTTCTCTTTATTGATAACCAGTTTCTAATCAATATTCGATTATAATTTTGGTCATATGTAATTTTTTAATATCTTTTTTTTAGCAGTAGAACAGTTTTTAAATATAATTTTAAGTACGTAGTTATTATTTTGGGAATTGCTCAATTTTATTTATACATTTTTAAAGAACGTAAGAGTTACCGTAGAAAATGTTGAATATAATTTTATTGAATATAAGAGTTTCTGCAAGAAGCGAAATATTTTTCTGCTTATAAACTATTATAGAATTGTTTATTAGAAAGGAGTAAAGAAATTTCTAATAAAAATATGTAAGAAGAAAAAAAATATTTTGATATATAACAGTTTATCGGGTATAACAGTTTTTTCCAAAAAGCATAATTAGTTTTAAAGGTTATTTTTAGCCGGTGTAAAATGGTATTTATCAAGTTTGTATTTATTAAAGTCTAATTAGAGGTAAATTTTTGTTTAACATTTTTGCAATAAGTATATCGAGTAGAAGAGTTTCTATAAAAACTTCAAATATATATTTATTACTTTAAGGAGTCGACAGTTTCTTTGGGAACTGCCGCCGGGTACAATAGTTTTCATAGAAAATCATGCTATAATATAACTGGTGTAAAAATTTATATATCGAGTATAATAGTGTTAATTGAAAAGGTTTAAAATTAAAGTTTTAGATCCTTTACTGATAATAATTTTTATGTTAATATTTTTGAGTATAAGAGTTTCTACAATTACACCTCAAACTATTTTAATGAATACTTTATTTAACATTTTAAATAATTAATTTGCTCACTATCAGTTCTAAGCTGCGTTGTGCATTTTGATGTATAGATTATTTTATATTTTACAAAATTTTTATTTAAAGAATAAATTTAAACATGTAAAATGCAGTAAAAAGTTCATGAAATAATTCAACGAAAGCTACAATTTTATTTAAAAATCATTCATTGTATTTTAATTTCAATTTAAATGAATGTTATCATTATGTACAAAAGGATATGTATGATGTGTATTTAAAAACTTCCTTTTATTAACATTTTTTTGCCTCGAGCAAAACAAAAAACCAAGTATTTTTAATTAATTCTATACAACTCATTGTCATAATGTCGTTTTTTGCAGCTCTCATCATTGGCTATATTATTTTTAAATCACATATTATTTTTGAAAGCCATGAATCAGTTTGGTCATTAACGAAGGTAGCGGAAAATAATTAGAGAATAAAAAAACGTAAAATCCTTGGCCTTATTATAGAATTTCAAATTGCATGGTTAACTATTTTTTTGTCATATTATAAATGTCCTGTACAAATATGGCATTGGCAACCTTAACTATTTTAAAATACCGTAAGTGGTTTTTGATGTTGTCTAAAGCCAATAAAATTATAAAATCCAACATTCATGGCACTGCTTAGCATTTCATTTACTTTATGTTATTTTTTTTTACTTAAAAAAGAAACTTAGTTTAGTTGTTTGGGGAAGGGGAGGAAATTATAATTTGAAAGAGGTAAATTTTGGACAGCAGCGGTAGCCAGATTAACTTTCAGCGGTTTAAGTGGTTGTTACTTTACTAAATAAATATTTAGTGATGAAGTAAAATATTTTCAAGGTTTTTTCTTTTTCCGTTTTTTTTGCTGCACAAAATGGTAATCCGATGAAGTATTATTTTTTATTTGCTCACAAATAAACTGCTAGAATTAGAGTGAAGGATTTATTTTTTGGATGTTAATTTTTCTAAGGAGAATTTCAAGTAAAGCTAAAATTAGATATATTTTGAAGGTAAAAATTAAAGTTTGGTGAATTAAATTTATACAGTTTTTAATCTAGAAAGTTTTGTAAATTGGCGCCTTCTTTGTCGGTAACAATTATATAAGTGACAGTGTCGCCTATTTTGTCGTCAATGATAACATAAGCAAAAATGTTTCCTATTATGTCGTCAATGACTATATCGACTACAATGTCGTTTACCTTGTCGTCAACGATTATATAACGACAATGTCACCTATTTAATCATAGAACGGAATTTAATTAATATTTTTAGCACACAAATTAAACTTTTTTATTTACTTGTTTTCCCCCTTTCATTTAAATTATTGACTGACTTAGTTGGGATTCGAACTGAGGCTGTATGTTTATTAGTTTTTGCTTTTAGCACTTTGCTACAGCACCACCTAATAAATTGACAACAAGATGCCAACATAATCATATCTTTGATTGAAGAATAAAAGTAAGACATTGACGTTCATCTTTTCCTTAACATAGCTGGATTGAGGACAACATGTACGGCAATGTCGCTCATCTTGTCTCTCATAATTTTACTGCAGTCAAATCTGATATCATCGCTCATATAGTCAACATAGTTGGATTGAGGACAAAATATAAGATATTGCCGCTCATATTGTCCTTAACATAGCTGGATAGAGGACAAAACGTAAGACATTGTTGCTTATATTGTGCTCAACATAGCTGGACTGAGGACAACGTATAAGACATTGTCGCTTATATTTTCCTCACACAGCTGGATTGAGGGCAACATATAAAACATCTCCCATTTTGTCCTCTACAATGTTATGGAAGAAAAAAATGTAAGACACTGTTGTTCATATTGTCCTCAAAAAACTTAAATTGAGGACAAAATGTTAGACATTGTCGATGATATTGTCCTCAACATAGTTGGATTGAGGAAAAAATTTAATATATTTTCGCTTATCTTGCCTCCACAATGTTATTGAAGAAAAAACGTAAGACACTGTCGTTCATATTACCCTCAACAAATTTGAATTGAGAAGAAAATGTAAAACATTGACGCTGATAGTGTGTTCAACATAATTGGATTGAAGACAAAATGTAAGACATTGTCGCTCATATTCTCCTCCACAGTGCTACTGAAGACAAAACGTAAGATACTGTTGTTCATCTTACCCTCAACAAAGTTGGATGGAAGAAAAAATTTCAGACATTGTCGCTCATATCATCCTCAACAAAGTTGGATTGCGGACAAAATATAAGACATTGTCGCTCATAGTGTTCCCCCACTGAAAATAAGTCGTAAGACACTGTCGCTTATACTGTCCTCAACATAGTTGGATTGAGGACAAAATGTAGGACATTGTCACTCATCTTGTCCTCCACAATTTTACTGAAGACAAAATGTGGAAGATGTGTATTAATCGGTTAACCGATTAATCAAAAATTAACCGATTAAGCTAAGGCCTCGATTAATTAGTCGAGGGATAAACCGATTAAAATAGAAACCAGATTAATTGAATACCCTAGTTATATCCCATTTTGTGATTGCGGGAGATTAAAAAGCAATTAATATTCAAAGAACTTTATCAAGATAAGTTTCAAAATAGATTCCATAAAGTTATACAAAAAATTTTTTGTCGACCTGTGTTACTTATGTTCAATTTCATATCAATCAAATAAGAATTACAGTGTGTGAATTAGGTATAGGTGTGTAAGAATATTTATTGAATTGTTATTTGGTTGGTTCTAACACATCCGTTGTTTACCAAAGAATACAAAAATTTTGTTTGTGTGCTAACCAAAGTTTGATTGTAGTGCAACCATTTTGCAATTGTTATCGATCTTAATAATTTAACGGTCAAATGTAAACAAGAAGTTTTTTTTATAGTAAAGTAAAGCTGTGTTATAAAATAACAATAGTTTGCTTGCTACAACCATACATTGTTTGCCACAAACATAATATATTTGAGGCAGCCACATAAATATTTTTAACCATGGAACAAACAATAAAATTTTTGTTCATATTTGTGCACAAATCGGTGATGGAAATCATGCTACAAAATGTTTTTAGATCTCTGGTCTGGTTATTTTAGTTTTCTTCTTCTTTAAAACCCAAATAGAACAATAACAAAAACACCAAAATCAGAAAATCAGAAATTAACACAGAAAAATTCATATAGATAGACAAGTCCCGAATTACAATTTTTTTTACATGTTTCTTTTTCTTCATAATCAAAGTTTAAGCAAATGGTCTAATATAATTGAATTATTTACAACTCAAGTTATTATGTTTGGCATACAATTCGTTTTTCTTCGAAAATGTTCTTCTTTTATTAAGGACTTGCCTGAATTTTTGAACAAATATTCAAGTAGCGAATGACAAATTTTTAGGAAATTTATGAAGCATATACTAAAAATTTTTCAATAAAAACTTTCATTTCACATGTTTTCAATAACTTTTTTTGGCATTGCAATTATTACTTATAGAGCTTTACCTAATTTATATGACTCACCAATATCAAAAAGAAAAGTCACGAATGACAAACAACCTGTAGACATAGTTTCAAAATAAAAAAAAACTTTTATTACGGGTTTCGTAAACAATACAATGCGTAAAATTACATTTTAAAGCGGAGACAAAAAAATTTGTACGATATGAGAGTGAGATATCATTTTGTAGGCAGAAAAACAAAAACAAAAAAACAACAATATTTTATTTCGCATAAGATCATGTATTTATCGCAAAGTATATTTTTCTACATATTCTTTTCATATTTGAACGAAAATGTTAACCTGAATGAAAAATTTGTAGGGGATAAAATCATGTTCGATTCATACTATTTATAAAAAAGAACTTATCGAATATAAATAGCTATTTTTGCTGCTGTGTATAAAAAAAATCATAAATTGAATAAAGTTTTATAATAAACATGATCTCAGATGTTACTATTTCTATAGTTATGGACGTAAGACGAGTAAAAAAAGAGATTTTGTCTAACATTTCACTTCATTGGTTTTTATTGGCTTGAAAAGAAAAGTTCTAATAAAGAAATACATATCAATTAAATATATACAACATACAAATCATTATTGTCTAAAATATCCAATTGTTTGCAATTCAAATTTTTCTCTACTACGACCATTTTTATTTCTCACAATAAAGTTAAAGCCAATTTGATATAAGCGTCAAATGAAATAAAAAAAAAAATACATTCATACAAATGACTACAGCAACACAAATGAAAAGTGCTACGAAACAAGAAATAAAAATAACAAATTTGAAGTTTTCTTAAATAAAAACTTCACAATTAATTTATGGAAAACGTATGGAAAAAGTTGAAAATGACTTTTAATTTCTCATCATTTTTGTTCACATGTTTGTGACATGTCAGCACCACCACCCACCACCACCACAATAAAAACTTAATGAATGAATGAATAATTTAGCAGAGTTTCTTGTATAATTTTTTTAAAGTAAAAAGAAACAACATCTTAAACAATAAATGTTTGACAAAAAAAAAAAATATGTTAAACAAATTTTGTCAAAAGCATTATATTAATATGTGTTATGAAAATAAAATATTGCAGAGAACTAAATTGAGTCATGTTACATGAATACAAATGTGTGCTTTAAATATTAATAAGTTGTAATAAAATTCTTAGAAGAGCTTCAATTTTTTATATTTTTGAAATATATTTAGTTTTAAAATTAATTGCACAACATTAAAACAAAATTAATAAAACTTAACATCTTCTTTGTGAACACATTTTCTCTATGAAGGTCTATATTCTCATTGGTTGAAAAAAATTCAGTTGAAAGCGTTTCGTAGCCTTATAAGAGAAGTTTCTACTCAGTATAACAGTTTAATAAAAATGCAGTTCCATTAAAAAAATTTTACCACAAACAAAACATACATATGCATCGATGAATTAAACTAATTTGCTGTAATAGTTGGACTTCCAGCCTGAATCTACGTTAGGAAGCGATTAATTGATTATAACACATTTTATATTATGTTGCGTGCAATCTTTCTTTAAGAATATTTCACCTTGCGTTAAGTGGTTTTGGAAGAGAACCGGATGTAATAAAAATATTTCTAATATAGTATGCGAAAAATAAAATATACGTGTATAACAGTTTAAATAAATTCTCATGATAATTTTAACAAGTACATATAATAATTTGTATAGAAAGCCTTAGTAATGTACTAGTAAAATTTTTGTGGTGAAACACATCTTTTATACGACCTTAAAGTCAAGTGCTTGAATGTATATGCAACATTATATTGCTTGTATAACTCTTTTATAAAAGATTTTTCTTGCGTATTAATTGGTGATAGTAATTTATCAACTTTAGTGACAATATATATACTGATATAACACTTTGTAGAGAGCATAAAGCTGTTTGTATTTATTAACGTAACAGCTGTCTTAATTATAACAGTTTGTAAAATAAGCTTACGGGCTTTAATTCAATAATTTTACTAGGCATAACAGCAGTTATTGGTATACGTGGCCGCCTACTGCACGCAAGCAATCAAGTAGAATCAATAAGATTTCTTTTTGACAACAGCAGTTATATTATTTGTATGAAATAGTTATTGGCATAACACTCATAAAAGTTAGACTATACCGTATGATTAAGAAAATTTGAAAGGACAAAAAAAAAATATGTTAAACAAATTTTGTCAAAAGCATTATATTAATATGTGTTATGAAAATAAAATATTGCAGAGAACTAAATTGAGTCATGTTACATGAATACAAATGTGTGCTTTAAATATTAATAAGTTGTAATAAAATTCTTAGAAGAGCTTCAATTTTTTATATTTTTGAAATATATTTAGTTTTAAAATTAATTGCACAACATTAAAACAAAATTAATAAAACTTAACATCTTCTTTGTGAACACATTTTCTCTATGAAGGTCTATATTCTCATTGGTTGAAAAAAATTCAGTTGAAAGCGTTTCGTAGCCTTATAAGAGTAGTTTCTACTCAGTATAACAGTTTAATAAAAATGCAGTTCCATTAAAAAAATTTTAGCACAAACAAAACATACATATGCATCGATGAATTAAACTAATTTGCTGTAATAGTTGGACTTCCTGCCTGAATCTACGTTAGGAAGCGATTAATTGATTATAACACATTTTATATTATGTTGCGTGCAATCTTTCTTTAAGAATATTTCACCTTGCGTTAAGTGGTTTTGGAAGAGAACCGGATGTAATAAAAATATTTCTAATATAGTATGCGAAAAATAAAATATACGTGTATAACAGTTTAAATAAATTCTCATGATAATTTTAACAAGTACATATAATAATTTGTATAGAAAGCCTTAGTAATGTACTAGTAAAATTTTTGTGGTGAAACACATCTTTTATACGACCTTAAAGTCAAGTGCTTGAATGTATATGCAACATTATATTGCTTGTATAACTCTTTTATAAAAGATTTTTCTTGCGTATTAATTGGTGATAGTAATTTATCAACTTTAGTGACAATATATATACTGATATAACACTTTGTAGAGAGCATAAAGCTGTTTGTATTTATTAACGTAACAGCTGTCTTAATTATAACAGTTTGTAAAATAAGCTTACGGGCTTTAATTCAATAATTTTACTAGGCATAACAGCAGTTATTGGTATACGTGGCCGCCTACTGCACGCAAGCAATCAAGTAGAATCAATAAGATTTCTTTTTGACAACAGCAGTTATATTATTTGTATGAAATAGTTATTGGCATAACACTCATAAAAGTTAGATTATACCGTATGATTAAGAAAATTTGAAAGCAAATTAAATCCATTATAGCGCTTTTTTAGATTTAGCAAGAAAACAGCTTTAATGATAGAATATTTAATAGTATAACAGTTTATAAAGATAACCTAAACCGCTAAGTGTATCAAGAAAACAGTTTGTACATCAAGATTTTCATAGTGAATAACAGCGCTTGTAGGAAATCTTGTCAAATATAATAGTTTATAGTGAAAGTTTGTGTTCAATAATTTTACTATGCTTAACAGTAGATATATTAGTTTTGTATACATCTTCGAGAAATCTCTGAAGTACATTTTATGTATTATAACAGTTTTATTTAGTAATAATAAAATAATAAATTTAATGCTAAAATATTTAATTGTATAACGATTTTTAAGGTTATTTAAGTTCTTTAAGACACTGACAGGGAATTTGGTAAAATATAACACTTTGTACATGAACTGTTTTATGGTGATTAACGGAAGCTATAAGGGGCTATTCACATATTACGTAACGCTATTTTCGGAGTTTTTATACCCCACCCCCCTACGTAACGCTTTTTACAAAATTTTCTATATAATATATCTAACCCGTAACAAATCTTTATCCCTCCCCCTGGAGCGTGACGTAATATGTGAGTAGCCCCTAACTTGAAGATAAAAAGGAACACGAATAAAGAGTTTTTCAATTAGGTTTTTTTATAAAACAAAAATTTATTTGTTATGGTAGTAAATAATCGTAATAATGCAATATTTACTAGTATACTGGTTTTTTAGGGAAACAAAATCGTTTCAATGAATTTAAAAATACATTTTGTATGATAAAATAGTTTGTATTAACAGACTAAGAAAAATTTTATGATAAATAATCTTCAATATGCCAGTTTAAAAATAATATGAAATGTTTACAATAGTTTTTCATATAAATTTTTTCAAGAATGACTGTTTGTACGTCAAGGTTTCGTAGTTTGATTAGATTTTATAATGAATTATTTATTTAGTTTGCTTGAACTTTATAATGAAATGGAGTAGTTTGATTAGATTTTATTTTACAAAGAGTAACAGCTGGGTTAAGAAAAAATTTTCATTAGCAAAACAGTCAAAAAGTTGAAGTATACTTATAAGGAATAATATTTGAAAGCAGTTTCTATCTATAATAAAAATTTTGTTTAATAATAGTAAAATAATGATTTTATTAGAGTAAAAATTGTAATATAACAGTTGTATACCAGTTGTATAACAGTTATATAATAGTTGTATACAAGTTGAATAACATTTTAAAATGCGTATTTTTTAAGAATATAACAATTTTATAGTGAAAAGTGTTTGCTACACGTCATTTAAGTTATTTACATGTAATAGAATTTCGCAACCATCACTTCTTTGGACAATATATATTGTATTTAAGAGCTATAAAGATAAAATATCAGTCGAAAAGGTAATAAATATGATAGTTTTATTACTTTCCATTTCTTTGTTTGTTATTTATTGAATGTTTACATTAACATAAATTAGCAGTTACCCCTCAAGACGACAGCAAACAACAACTTAAACATTATACTTACAAGTTCTGCATTCGAATAATGTGGCAAGTGGCAACAACGTTTTCAAAGTGTTTTTTCGTTTGTTATTTTTTCTTGTATGTTTGTTTGCTTTAATTCTATTTATGTTGTCACATTTGTGGCATGTTTATAATTTATTGTAAATGTTTGCTCGAATGATTTTTTAACATGCTAAATATTCTAAGCACGTGTCTTATGTTTGCCCAACTGATTGCAGTTATTTTGCTGTTGTTTTTGCTTCAGCTTTACTTATTACTTGCTGTAGTTGCTTTTAGTTTATTCTTTGTTCAAGATGTAGCAGCAGCACACATAAGGCTTAATGGCATATAAAGGGAAAAGGTTTCTTTCAGTGGAGGAAAGAAAAGTATATAAAGCTCTACACTTAAATAAACACAATAGTAACACGTAATTCGAATATGTTCACGCTTACAAAGTTTGGCGTACATTAAATTACATCAAAATATTCATTTTAGTAAACTTGTGTCATGTTTCCACGCAGGCAATAATTCACACTGGGCTGGCACATTTTCATTCAGGTGTAATAGTAATTATTATTTTTATTATTTTTACTTGATATATTTTTAGAGAAGAGAGAGGAAATTAAAATTGCTTTTTATAAACTCTTGAAATAGTTTCCATTTACTTACTGTTGAATAACACTGTGCAACAAAATCATATTTTTTATATTACCATACATAATTATATCGGCAGAAATTTTGTATCTCGGATTCATTTTAGGGGGAGCTAAATTTCCTCCTCTTTTGCGAATAGTTATACTGACTCGGCATAGCTGATCTTCTACGTCTTACGTTTAAGGTGTAAGATATGTTCGGAATTTTAATGTAAAACACCACGAAGTACATTTTTCTAGAATATCTTAACACTGTAACTCTTCGTGGTATGGGATCTACTGTCGCTTTCTTCAAGAAGTGGCAAAAAACTCCTTTTTGGCGGCGGTATAGCGGTCTGAAACGTTCTACATAAATGTTCCTCGTGATCCTTTACTTAAGAAAGCTGAACACATCTTATACCTTTAACGTAAGGCTTACCAGATTTTCTATGCCGCGTACTAATTGTGAATAAGTCCGAAAATAGCTCTTAAACACATTTTGGGTTTTGAATAATTTCTGGCGTTCAACTTGAGACTGGAGCTTACAGAAATTTAAAAGACTATATTAGAATTTTATGGCGTTATATCATCCCTATAGGGGAGCTTTTTTGTCCCTATTTTATTAGAAGGACAAATTAATTCATTTTCAATGTTCACAAACGTTTCAACTTCATTTCAACCGGAGTTTTTCCACGACACTTCTCCTATTTCTTTTATATCTGTTTCTAAATTAACTTTAAATTTGTGTAGGTATGACACACAAAAAATATACATATTTTTTTTCTATCATGTACACATTTTTATATCTAGACCATAACAATGCCTTTATACTTTTTATTTGTATTTGTTGTTATTTTTACTATAAACAATGAAGTAAATGCACTCAACCGTAATGACCATCAGTGACAGTGACAGTTTCAGTTGTAGCAGAGAACACCAGTAATAAAAATAGTAACAATAGTAATAGTAGTGATGCTAAAAATATCAGTTTAAAACACAACATGTCATTTTAGTCGTAATAAAAAAAGTTTATAATCCTTACAAAGTACATACATGCTTATAAAAAGAAATTTGATATAAAAGAAACATACACAGACACAAAAAGGAAATACAAACACAAGTGGTGGGTGTGCCAAAGTGTTAGAAAATTGTAAATTATTAAATTTATAACATTATTCTTAATGATGTTGATATTAAATAATCATATTTATTTAGCTTAAACAAATTGTTAAAATAAAAAAAGTATATAACAGTTTTTTACAAGTAGTTTTTTCAACAGTTCTTAAAAAATGTGCATTGAACTTCAAAAAAATTTTCCCAGGAAATCTGAATTATATTTTGTAGATATATGTATATTCTAAAGCAGATATAGTTCAGTATAACAGTTTTTGTTATAGTTTAGAGTACAACATTTTCGAAAGAACTTGTAAAAAAAATTGCATTTGCTAATTGGAGTCATTGGCGTTTTGTCCAGTTTAGTGGGGTTCCACTATTGCAAACGCTGTAATGTTATTTGTGGCTGCAGAGTTGTGAATGCCAGCAATTACAACCCAGTTCGGATCATAAACATGTGTCAATGTAATTGGCTTATACAATTATGGTGTCTCTTTGGCGGTAACAAAGAAGAATTTGCAGAATGAAGAATTTGCAGAATGAAGTATGTATTTGCTTAAATATTACCTTTATACAACTTTGCTGGCAGTTGTGGTGCATTTTTTAACTTGGATATCGCAAGAACACAAATACGAGATGTTATTCTGCAAATAATATAGTCTATTAAGAGATTTTTTTCAAAATATTATTAAGGTACAAAGATTTTGTATTAAATTCTTTTGTATTTACATTATAATATAGCATGTATAACAGTTAACCAATTTAAGCTTTATAGCAGACTATTTTTAAATGTACAATTTTTTGTATACAATTCTTTTGTATTTTTGGCCCTAAATAGTAGACAATGATAATATAACAGTCTATAACAGTTTAAAAGTTACAAGTTTCTAACAGTGTAATATAGTTTATTAAACTGCAAATGATCAAGTTTTCATGTGAAATAATTTTTTTCCTGCGTTTTCAACACAATTTATTATTAAAGCAAACAATCTAGTATAACAGATCTATCTATGTACGTTTAATTTTATAAGCAGTATAAATAAAAACACATTTTTTTAAATTAAGTCCTACAGTATTTATGGTTTCGAACAGTTTACAGCATTTTATAATAGTTTATAACAGTTTATTACAGTTTAAAAATTTTAATTTTATGCCAGTTTCTTAAATTTTTTTTTTGTAAAATGTTGTTACGATTAAGAGTTTCTTTGTGAATATTATCTAGTGTAAAAATAATAATAAATAGTAAAGTATGAGTGTATAAGAGTATCAAGAAAAAAATTTATGAAGTTTAAACGTTTTCAACCGCAAATAGAAAAATTAGAACTTATAGATCACATGCCATGCAAACGAAAGTTTTTTCTACTAAAGTATTAACGTATAAGAGTTTATGCAAGAACATTTCTGGTGTATAAAAGATTTTTATCACCTGTTATGATAAGATTTATTTATATTTTTTAGGCTTAAATAAATAAATGTGTATGAGAGATTTTACAGACAAATTTATCGACTACTAAATTGTTTACATTAAAAAGGCATTAGCTGTAAAACGATTTTATATCCCTGCCAACAAAATTTCTTTGAGTTATTAAAGGTTAAGCGTACAAGAGTTTTCACAGAAAATATTTTGGTATATAGAAAAATTTAACCCATATACTCTTAACTAGCATAACTTTTAAATAGCAAAATAAACAAAATTCTTTTCTATAGCATTGATTAAGATAAATGTATAAGAGTTTTCACAGAAACAGGTTTGAATAAAAAGAATACTTACTATCAAAACACTGAAATCATACGCTACCCAGAGAAAAAAACTATTTTTATTCCATGAAACTAATCAAATGCAAAATAAGCTTGTGAAGCTTATCGAAGAGTATAAGAGTATAAAACTATCCAAAATAAAAACTTGTCAAAAAAAAAACGATTATAATTGCACTTTAAAAAAATTACTGAAGAGTATAAGAGTGTAAGAGATTCATTTCAAGTATTACAGTTTGTGAAAAAAATGGTCAATTGCACCAGAGTTTTTTTAAGCACTTTTGAAAAACAAGTTTGTAAAAAGATTTACTGAAGAGTAAAGAAGTATTCTATATTTTATTTGCGTTGTATGACAAAGTTGCAGAATACGCCGCCAGTTTACTCAATTTCTTGTAACTCCTATTTAGTTTAGCACTTTATATCCAAAAAACTCATCAGCTAAATGATTTTGATAAAATAATGTGTTATATTAGTTTCTCTCTCTTATCATAGGATATTTTTATATGATACGTAGTTTATTCAATTATTATAATCTTGTAAAAAAAATTCATTACATAGTATAACAGATTACAAAAGTCCCTCTTTCAAAGTACATACTTGTAAAAAATGTATTGAAGTATAATTTTATGAACCTATGTTTCTGAAAAAAACCGCTTGCATCGTTAAACGTTATTGAAGTGTATAAATTAAAAAAATTTCTTTAAATATAATAAGATTGCAAAAGTATTATTAAGGGATGTAAGAGCTTAAACTGTCAAGAATTTAAGTATCTGAAGGAATAATTGAGTATAGAAGTTTCTCTTGAAAACGTCGTGATGAGCTTGCACGAAACTTATTAAATATTTTAAGAGTAAAAACGATATTAAGTACATGAGTTTTTGTTAAAAATAACGATCTTAGAATATGATAAGCTTGCAAAAATTTATAGAGGAGAAAAAGGCTTCAAAATTATCTATTTTATAAATTTCTTAAAACATTATTTTGTATTATTACAAATATCGCTAAAGTATGATAAGATTATAACAAATTATTAAGGAGTATAAAAATTTAAACTATCAAGCAAGTGTATTATTTTCTGGAAAAATAATAAAGCTATTAAAAACTTATTGAAAAAAATAAACGGTATTATGGTATGATAAACTTGTAAATATATAATGAGGAGTATAATAATTTAACAGAGTTTAGTACATGAGTTTATAAATTCTTTTACCAATGTCGCTAATGTATGACAAGCTTATAACGAAGTTACTTCAAATATAATAAGCTTGAAAAGTGTATTGAGGAGTAGAAAAGCTTAAAATCATCAAGTATAAGAGTTTTAGAAAACATAATCCAGTGTAAGATTTTCTCTCATAAATGTTCTTAGGGTATGATAAGCTTATAATAAAGTTATTTAAGATGTGATATGTTGGTAAAAAATTTAGAGTATACGAGTTTTTGAAACTACATTTAAACCGGTATTAGAGTTTCTCTCTTATCCAATTCAGTACAAACCTCTACATAAGTTTCCAAAAATGTGAAGAATATGTTTTTTTATAAGGTTAAAATTATCCAGTATAAGAGTTTTTGAAAACATAATCCATTGAAAGTTTGTTTCTCTTATAAATATTCTTAAGGTATGATAAGCTTACAATAAAGTAATATAAGTTATGATAAGTTTGTAAAAATTTATTTGAGGAGTATACGAGTTTCTTAAAATATTATTCAGTATAAGAGTTTCTCTTATGCATTAATATCGTTCAAGAAAGATAGGCATGTAATTAAGTTGCTGAAGAATATAAGACGCAACATGAGTCTCCAAAAATGTGTATAAGAGTTTCTCTTCAAACATCATTAAGCTTGAAAAACTTGCAAAGGTGACTTATTGAAGAGTATAACAGTTTTTAGCGGCTTTATTAGCGACTTTTTTAAAACTATAAAACTTATACCACTAAAATATTTTAAACAAATTTTATTTTTAAATTTATACATTTTCTTTTCCCAAGTACAAAATATTTAGCTAAAGTTGTTGCAGAGTATTAAGAAATTATAACAGTTTAAGACCGCTTTAGCGTACTTAGATACCATATTTTTTAATATATCCTCTTACACATTTCCAGTTTTATAACATGCAATATTTTTTTTGAAATGTTCATAATGTTTGTCCACATGTTATCCTCTTTTCCTTATGGCGTCTTTTAAAGCACGTAATAAAATTATATTGTTGCAGTGCTGCTGTTTTTATACTTTAATATTATATGGCTGCAACTGAAGATACATACATACATATGTATGTGTTTTATATTCTTGTTTTATTTCTTTGTATATAGCGTACATGCAACATGATATTAGACAACTGAATGCTTAACAAAAAGTTTAAAATTTAACCATAATATTCGCTGGAAAAAAGAGGAAGCCTTTGGCTTTATTTAGGTCTTAAAATTTTACTACTGTTGATTTGTTTTCATTTTTTTGTTTTATAGTTTTGAACTGGTTCTTTTTTGATATTTTTGTGAGGTACGAGGGGTGATAATTAAGTTTTTGTAAAAATAAAATTTGAATTAAAAATGTTGGAAAAGCATTATTCAACTGTGTATTTTTTGAACTTCAGGTGATTTTGCAGCATCAGCTCAGACTTGTTAAAGATTCTAACGCCGATGAGCGTGAGTAGCAGCCTTCGAAAACAGCATGTTGTTCTGTTTTGATTTTCTATTGCCACAATTAATTAGCTATAGCATTATTTCATTCTTAGTAAAAATATTTCATTTCGAGACCTCAAGCATGATTTAATCACTTTCGAAATATGTCATAATACTGAAAGGGTTTTCAAATACTTATTCAGTTATCCTCTGGACTTATTGAGCTTTCCTCGTAAATAAAAAATATCTCAAAGTTTTTGACTTCGTTTATTATTTTTATGTAATTCTCTGTATTCTGTTGCTTCTGTTGTTGTTTGTCTTAAGTTTGATTGCTGAAATGAATCAGTTCCAAAGCATGCACTACGAATATTCCATACCAGTCTATTGTAAACGAAAAGTTTGTTTATAGCTTTTTCTACTGCTGTTCACTTTATTCTGCAAGTTTAAAATAATTGTTGTACTCGTACTTATTTGTTTGTTTGTTTGACTTTTAAATTTAATTTCAATGTACATAGATTTTGTTTTATATAAATTTTTGTTTGTTGATCTGTTGGATGACTAAAAGAAAAAAACTTTAGCATTATTTTCGCTGCTGAATTAAGAGAAGAAAAAAAAAGAACGGAAACGCTAACAAACTTTTTTCAATGAAATTATAAGCCAGATGTTTCAACGCCCTCAAACACTTTTGCAGTCATAAACAGACAAGAGTTTTTTTCCTCGTTTACTCTCATTCAATTATGTTAAGGTGTATACGTACGGGTATCCCTGTATAAAAGTTTTATATTGTGCCGGTATTAAAATGGTTTAAAAGTTTTTTCTTTTAATAAGGATTTAATTATTTAAATTTGTTGTTTTTGTGCCTCATTTCCTTTTAATTTAATATTAAAAATGTAAATACCGGAGTTGTATATGGGACATTACAGCGGAAGGCTAACAAAAGGCTGTAATACATAAGTGAGTAGATAGCTATACACACTAAAAAAATTTTCTTCATAAATTCTTTGAATTTAGACAATAATCTAATAAAAAACTTCGTTAAAACTCAACCAACATCATGCTTCGTTGGATTTATGAAACAATTAAGTTTCGTTAAAATTATTTTAATGAAAATTTCACCAACGAAATGACACAATTTCATTGATTCAATGTAATAATTTCGTTTAAGCAATAAAAATATTTCATAATTTTGATGAAACTATATAATCATTTTAATGAAATTATATCATTATTTTAATGGAAATTTGTCATTATTTTAATAAAACCGTTGTTACATTAATAAAAAAAGGCCCATTGACTTAAACTATTTTTTTTCACTATTTTATTATTTATTTTTTTTGACAACTCCATGCTAAGAAAAATTGGTTATGTTTATAGTCGCTGATAGTGTCGAACTCCAGACTCTTGATTTTCATCGTTTGCTTTATAGGAAACGGTATAACTACTTCAGCCAATAGCACTTTCAAAACAATGCGCTCTATGAGCGTAAAATAATAAGAAAGATGTTGACAGCTGTACAAATATAATAGGGCATGTTTTTTATGCAAGATAATATATGTGATTTATTTTATCGGTCTTTCATAAGCACAATGAAATTTTTCATCAAAACTATGAAATTAGTTTCGTTGAAATTATGACATTCAAAAACTTTCAAGCTTTTCAAGTAACCATTCAAAATTTAAAGGGATTTCCATAAAATGACAAAATGTTGCTTTACTAAGTCCAATAAAACTTTTTAAAGAAATGAAATTTTACATATATTATGAAATATTTTATTAGAATTACGAAAACATATAACGAAATTGTGTCATTGCATTTATGGTGAAAAATGTGTTCAGTGTAAGCATCATAGCTTTTAAACAACTCAACTGAATTTGATTTATTTATTATAATTTTTTCGTTGTTTGAACTTGACATTTACATAATCGAGCGTGTTCTTAGCTATCATTTCAGAATTCAAACGTTTGAAAGTTATCACACCGTTTATTCTTCAAATCGAGTAAAAATTTTGAATTCTGTTACCTCAATGATATCAAAACAAAACACAGCAACCAACCTCTGACTGAAAGCTAAGAAAATTTTGTATTTTTTCAAATAAACAAACAGACGATCAACTTAACACTGCGTTTCTATTATTTACTCATACGATTTTTTTTAGTTTTCCCTTATCCTCATCTACTAAGTGTTTTCATCCATCTATTGCTAAATCGCTTAATTGTATTTTTTCCCTAGCTTTTATATCAATCTCATTGATGCACAAAATTAAAATAGAATCACTTTAAAATGTGTCCCTTTAATTCAGCTTTATTGTTTTATTAGCTTATTTGCTTTTCTTTATAGCCTCTACTTTCATTTATAGTCAACTTTAAATTCATTTGAAGCCATTAAAAATATTGGTTTAGTCTCTTGCAGATATCGTAAATAATCACGCTAAATGAAAAATTTTGCTCTGATTTTTACCCAACAGCTCTGAAGATTGCAGCATAAGTTTTTTAATAATGTGTAACTGTAACATTTTCTATGGAAAATTTCCGTTAATAGTATTTTCTATAGAAAATCTCCTTCATCAGTATATTCTATAGAAAATCTACTTCAGTAATATTTTCTATAGAAAATCTCTTTAAATAGTTTTTGCTATAGAAAATCTCCTTCAGCAGTATTTTCTATGAAAAACTTCCTTCAGTATTATTTGCTATAAAATATATTCTTTAGTAGTATTTTCTATAGAAAATCTCCTTCAATAGTGTTTTCTATAGAGAATCTTCTTTAGTATTATGTTATATAGAACATCTCCTTCAGTAGTATTTTCCATAGAAAATCTTATTCGGTAGCATTTTTTTATAGAAAATTTGCTTCAGTACTATATTCTATAGAAAATCTCCTTCAATACTATTTTCTATAGAAAACTTCTTTCTGTAGCATTTTTTATAAAAAAATTTCCCTTCTATAGAAAATATACTTCAGTGCTATTTTCTATAGAAAATATACTTCAGTGCTATTTTCTATAGAAAATATACTTCAGTACAATTTTCTATAGAAAATCTCCTTCAGTACTACTTTCCATAGAAAATTTCCTTCAATAGCATTTTCTGTAAAATATCTCCTTTATTTTCTATACAAAATCTCCTTTAGTAGTATTTTCAATAAAAAAATCTCCTTCAGAGGGATTTCCTATAGAAAATCTCCTTCAGTAGTGTTTTCTATAGAAAATCCCTTTCAGCAGTATTTTCTATAGAAAATATACTTTAGTAGTATTTTCTATAGAAAATCTACTTCAGTAGCATTTTCTCCTGCAGTGGTGTTTTGTGTAGAAAATGTCCTGCATTAATATTTTCTACAGAAAATCTCCTTCAGTTGTATTTTCTATAGAAAATCTCCTTCAGTAGTATTTTCTATAGAAAATCTCCTTCAGTAGTATTTCTTAGCAAATCCCCTGCAGTTGTATTTTCTATAGATAATCTCCTTCAGTAGTATTTTCCATAGAAAGTCTCCTTCAGTAAAATTTTCTATAGAAAATCTCCTTCAGTAGTATTTTCCATAGAAAATCTCCTTCAGTAGTATTTCTATAGTAAATCCCCTGTAGTTATATTTTCTATAGAAAATCTCCTTCAGTAAAATTTTCTATAGAAAATCCCCTTCAGTAGTATTTTCTATAGAAAATCTCCTTCAGTAATATTTGTTATAGAAAATCTCCTTCAGTAGTATTTTCTATAGAAAGTCTCCTTCAGTAAAATTTGCTATAGAAAATCTCCTTCAGTACGATTTACTATAGAAACTCTCCTTCAGCAGTGTCTTCTATAGAAAATCTCTTACAGCAGTATTTTCAATAGAAAATATACTTCAGTAGTATTTCGTATAGAAAATCTCTTTTAGTAGTATTTTTTTTATAGAAAATCTACTTCAGTAGCATTTTCTATAAAACATCTCCTTCAGTAGTATTTCTATAGTAAATCCCCTGCAGTGGTGTTTTCTATAGAAAATTTCCTGCATTAGTATTTTCTATAGAAAGTCTCCTTCAGTAAAATTTTCTATAGAAAATCCCCTTCAGTAGTATTTTCTATAGAAAATCTCCTTCAGTAATATTTGCTATAGAAAATCTCCTTCAGTAGTATTTTTTATAGAAAATCTCCTTTAGTAGTATTTTCTATAGAAAATCTCCTTTAGTAGTATTTTCTATAGAAAACCTCCTTCAGTAGTATTTTCTAAAGAAAATCTCCTTCAATAGTATTTTCTATAGAACATCTCCTTCAGTAGAATTTTCTATAGAAAATCTCCTTCAGTAGTATTCTCCATAGGGCATCTCCATAGAGCATCTTCAGTAGTGTTTTCTATAGAAAATTTCCTTCAGTAGTATTTTCTATTTAAAATCTCTTTTAGTAGCATTTTGTGCAGAAAATCTCATTTAGTAGTATTTTCTATAGAAAATCTCGTTCAATCGTATTTTCTATAGAAAATCACCTTTAGTAGCATTTTTTACAGAAAATCTGTTTTAGTAGTATTTACTATAGAAAATCTACTTCTGTAGTATTTTCTACAGAAAATCTCCTTCAGTAGTATTTTCTATTAAAAATCTCCTTTAGTAGTATTTTCTATAGAAAATCTCCTTCAGTAATATTTGCTATAGAAAATCTCCTTCAGTAGTATTTTCTATAGAACATCTCCTTCAGTAGAATTTTCTATAAAAAATCTCCTTCAGTAGTATTCTCCATTGAGCATCTTCTTCAGTAGTATTTTCTATAGAAAATTTCCTTCAGTAGTATTTTCTGTTTAAAATCTCCTTTAGTAGCATTTTATGCAGAAAATTTCATTTAGTAGTATTTTCTATAGAAAATCTCTTTCAATCTTTTTTTCTATAGAAAATCACCTTTAGTAGCATTTTTTACAGAAAATCTCTTATAGTAGTATTTACAATAGAAAATCTACTTCTGTAGTATTTTCTACAGAAAATCTCCTTCAGTGGTATTTTCTATTAAAAATCTCCTTTAGTAGTATTTTCTATAGAAAATCTCCTTCAGTAATATTTGCTATAGAAAATCTCCTTCAGTAGTATTTTCTATAGAACATCTCCTTCAGTAGAATTTTCTATAAAAAATCTCCTTCAGTAGTATTCTCCATTGAGCATCTTCTTCAGTAGTATTTTCTATAGAAAATTTCCTTCAGTAGTATTTTCTGTTTAAAATCTCCTTTAGTAGCATTTTATGCAGAAAATTTCATTTAGTAGTATTTTCTATAGAAAATCTCGTTCAATCGTGTTTTCTATAGAAAATCACCTTCAGTAGCATTTTTATAGAAAATCTCTTTTAGTAGTATTTTCAATAGAAAATCTACTTCTGTAGTATTTTCTACAGAAAATCTCCTTCAGTAGTATTTTCTATTAAAAATCTCCTTTAGTAGTATTTTCTTTAGAAAATCTCCTTCGGTAATATTTTCTATAGAAAATATCCTTCAGTGGCATTTTCTATAGAAAATCTCCTTCAGTAGCATTTTCTATAGAAAATCTACTTCCGTAGTATTTCCTATAGAAAGTCTACATCAATGGTATGTTATACAAAAAATCTACGTCAGTAGTATTTTCTATATTTATCTATAGAAAATACTACTGATGTAGATTTTCTCTGTAGCATTTTTTATAGATAATCTAGCTCAGTATTACTTTCTGTAGGAAATCTCCTTTAGTAGTATTTTCTATAGAGAGTCTCCTTCTATAGCGATATAATCTCCTTCCGTGATTTTTTCTATAAGAAATCTCCTTCAGTGACTTTTTCTACAGACAATTTCGCTTGAGTGATTCTATAAAAAATCTCGTTCAGTGATTTTTTCTATAAAAAATCTCGTTCAGTGATTTTTTCTACAAAAAAAATCTTTTTCAATGATTTTTTCTATAAAAAAATTATCGGTGATTTTTTCTATAAAAAAATCTTCTTCAGTGATATTTTCTATACGAAATAGTTTTCGCAAATATTTTTTCAAAAAAAATTTCCTCCACTGATACTTTCTATGGAAAATTTCCTTCACTGATTTTTTCTTATGGAAAATATCGCTTTCAGTGATAGTTTCTATAGAAATTATTCTTCAGTGATACTTTCCTTAGAAAATTTCCGTCAGTGATAATTTTATAAAGTTTTTTTCGGAGCTATTTCCTAAAAAAAACTTCGTTAGTGATATTTTTCGCAAAATTGTTTAAATTTACACAGTTCCAGAAACTAAAAGGTAGCCTTGCTCTCTCTGCCACACAAATACATTCCTTTCTAGACCAAATATGGCAACAGGAAGCAGAAACGTTAGCCAAAAGCGCTGTAAAATATGCTTTTCTACCTTAATTGAGTTTTAGTTTCATGCATTTTAGCGGTTAATGATGCTCATTTTAAATGCGCTATGTGTGTCTATAGTTCAGCTGAAGAGCTCTTAACTACCAACAACTGGGGACGATGACAACGAGGTTTTATGCTGAACATTATTAAGTACGCATCTAAATAATAATAATAAAAAAAAAGAGTTGAATGTGTATATGCTGATATACATATTATATAGAGGTGTATGTCCAACAAACAGTGTGTTGCTGTGCGATACCTAGATTATTATCATTTTATCACTGTGTGAGAATCAATTGAAATTTATTTAATGGTTCGTCCATAAAATGGCGGAAATGATGGTGAAGACAATAACGATGATATTTTAAGCTAATCGTAGCCATTATGGGTCTTTTAATGTGGCTATCAATAAGTTGCTTCATCATGTATCTGTGTGTGTGTATGCACATACATACATAACTACTCCTATAACAGTTTAAAGTATAACGACACAAAAATCAATAAGAAAGCTTTTAAAAATTCACATTAAATTGCCATTAAAGTTATTTTAATTTTTATATTTGTTCACTTACTTATGTTTTGATATCTTAAAGATTTTTACAATAACCAAAGTGTTTATATCAGCATTAATTTGATTTTTTAAATTAAATATTTTAATAAAACTTTGTGGTCCTGTGTGTGGTTGCAAAGTCACGTCTCCTTTTAGTAAATTTTAAATAAACTGTTGGTATTTTTTTGTTGCTGTTGCTGTCAATACTGTCTCATGAACGTTTAAAGTTCATTACTCACATGCATGTAAAGTAAAAAAGAAAGAATAATGTAGAAAAAGCTGAAATTTTTCTTAAAATTTTGTGTGCTTGTTCTTCTTCCCAAGTTTCCACTTCTTTTCTTAATCGGTATAAAGTGATTGACAGTTTTTAAACTTGAAAAAAAAATTTTAAAGGCATAAAACAATTTAAAGAGCTATAACGAGCTTTAAGTAGGGGAAGAAGTGGGTTTTAGTACCAAAAACATTTTTAATACAAAATTTGTTTAGTACAAACCGAGTTCAAGGCACCTAAAGTGGCTTTTTTAATAGTTTAATGCACTTAATAAAATAAATGAACGTGTTATATAATTTTTAGTACATGACTATTATATATTTAGTACAGATACGATCTTATGTAATATGTGATATTTATATAAATAATAAATAAGATTGTGGTAAAAACGTCTTATTTTAGTACATAGACAGGATGTTAGCATAAAATTAGTTTTTAGTACGAAAATTTTTTTATATAAAAGGTGAGTTTGTAATACAAAAAATAAGTTTTATAAAAAATAAATAAGTAGAGAGACCATATGTTAGCATACAATTTGTTTTCAGTACGAAAAATATTTTAATATAAAAAGGCTAGCTTGTAATACAAAAATAAGCTTTATACAAAATAAAGATTTCTAAAACAAATACTACATTTTAGCACACATAGAAAAAATATGTATTAAAACAAAATTTATTTTTTAGTACATACAAAATGAATTAAAAAATTTTGAAATCTAATATTTACATATATAAAATGCAAGATTGTGGTACAAATCTATTACTTTAGTACAGAGGTAATATGTTAGCATAAAATTAGTTTTTAGTACTAAAAAGTTTTCAGTATAAAAAGGAGTTTGTAATACAAAAATACATTTTATGAAAAACAAATTAATACAGAGACATTATGTTGGCATAAAGCTCGTTTTTAGTACTAAAAATTTTTCAATATAAAAGCTGAGTTTGTAATACCAAAATTTGTTTTATAAAAAAATGAGTACAGAAACAATATGTTAGCATAAAATTTGTTTTTAGTACAAAACAATTTTCAATATAAAAGGGGGTTTTGTAATACAAAAGAAGAGTTCTTAGTTCAATTTTTAGAACCAAAGCATATTTCAATACCAAGTTTTAAGCACAACTAATTTTTACAAAATTAGAGCTATTTATTAAATTCGTGCTAAAATAATTTTTATATCCAAACAATTAATTAGTACAAACCAATTATTTGCTGCTAGAAAGTAAAAAATGATATAGTATAAGTGACTTTACAGTACAATGTAAAATTTTTAGTACACCGTTTATTTTTAGCAAAGAACAAATTTAGTACAAAAGATAAAATTTTTGCTCAAAACAAGTTAGTTCAAAAGGAACATAGACAAATTTTGATTTAGGAAACGATATATATTGTAAGAAAAAACAATAACTAAATACAAAGTATGCGTTTTTAGTACGAAACCTGTAACCTGAATATAAAATTCATTACTTTTTTCCTACAAAATCAGTTTTTGACCCATAGCTCGGGAACCTGTTGGTGCACAAAAAAAAAGACTCGGAACGTTTGAATGGGAATAAAAAGAGCTAGATTTTGACATCATTAGTTTTTTCCTACATAGTACGTTATATCGTACCGAATTAGTTTGTATATCACAATTAATGTTTATTACAAATATGTTTTGCAATATAATTCAAGAGTTTTTATTGAAAAAATTGTAAGTTTTATATTAAAACCAAAATAGAGGAACAGGAGTAAGATTTTAGTACAATGAATATATTTTTGTACATACATAATTCAATTATATTTCCAAACGAGTTTTAGAAACTAAGACAAAGTTTTTGGTGCATCAATTAGAACAAAATAGGATTTGTAATGAATATAATTGGTATCGGTATCCAATTAATTTTTAGTGCAAAACGATATTTTAGTACAAATACGAGCTCTGGTATAAATTATATAATTTGCTTAAGGAGAGCCAATATAGATCAAAAATAAAGTCTTAGTACAATAAATATTGTATGTATTTGTATAAATGCATATATGTAGAACGAATTTTTAGTGCAAAAGGCGAATATTTTAGTGCAAAAATAGTTTGTATCCCATACACTAGGCTTGTGGCGAAACACCTTGATTTCAGTAACAAAACGAGTTTTAGTACAAAATAATTATTTAGTACATACATATATGAGTTTTGTTGTTTCAAAAGAAGTGTTTATTTAATTCCTTAAATAATTTTAAAATCAAAAATATTTAAGCTCATATTGTATTTTATACACGAATTTGAAATTACACTAAAATCATCCAGCATTGTTCGCATAAGCAAAAATAACTGTGAGAACAATGAAAGAAGGAAAACGTTTAATTTCCCTTGTCATAAAGAAATTCTTCAAAAACAGCTTATTTATTAAAAATATAAAAATTTAATAAAAAAAAATTCACAAAATTATTTTCGCGTCTAAAACCATCACATAAAGAAAAGACTAACGCCAAATTCTGCTCAAGACCAGATAATAACTGCAATGTGAAGAAATATTTATCTCAAGAATTTTTTATCATTTAAGAAAATTTATTTTCTTAAGACAACAAACAATAAATTGTTGTCATATGAGGAAATAATTTTCAACTGAACTTTAGTCGAAAGGAATACACTTAACTGGGGCTACGAAAAGGGACCCGCGAATATAAATGAGTGTGAGGAAGAGCCAAGAAAAACAAAACGGAAGTGAACTTTATTATTTATGATAAAGTTAAGAATCGTTATGAGCAATTTGTGTGCATTATCTCACTTCATTCGTACGTTGAGTCACGTATTTTTGGCATTTCCTTTTTTTCGGAATAACGAAATAGTCTGCTTTTATATGTATTTGCAGTCATATTAATGAGTTTTCTTTCTGCTGCTCACAAATTAATTGAATTATTTCTTGTCTTTTTCACATTATAGGAAAATGAGAAAAAACATTTTTTAATTGTGGAGTTAAAGGAACTTTTTTATTTTATTGTTATCTTTAAGAAAACCAGATTCAAATTTAATTTCCTTTTGTAAATTACAAATTAAGAATAATATATATATTACGTACTAAAGTACCATAAATTTGTCGAAAGTTACAAACCAAACATATAGTAAAATTTTTGTATGCGATCTAATATAAAGTAGCAACGATTTAGTACAAAATGTCATTATCAAAATCAAAAAGCATATTAAATGTCTAAAGCAAAATAGGAAAGACTTTCCCATGATGAAGTAAGAAAGCTGCTCTTTTTAGTAAAAATCTCTTTTTAGTAGAAAAAATTAGTACAAAAGGAGATGTAATAAATATAAATTTTATTACTAAGGGAATTAAATATGATAATTTGGGCGTAATCATTATTAATGCAGAGCTAAATCGATTTGTTTAGTATAAAGTATATATTTTTGATTTTGTATTATAATAATATAGATTTGAGTACAAAATTGTGATTTATGGCAGCTTTTTGAGACAATTAAAATGTTAGTACAACTTTTAGTACAATTTGTTTTACCACCATGTCATTATTTAAAAAAAATAAAAATTTTGAAATATATCGGTTTTCAAATTTAAAGTTTTAAAAATAAGCACACATTTTAGCTTGTCTTATATTTGTGAGGTTTTTAGTACAAATTTTATAAGAAATTAGTGAAAACTTGCTATTTTATACAAGTAATCAGTTTTAAGTAATTATTATCAGACTTAGAACTGTGTCTATATATTCCCACGTACAAATTATAGTGAAAATATGAATAGAAAAATTTATCAAAGAATTTTTAGTACAAATATTATATGCACATTCCATATGAAAAACTTTGTTTCTACTTAAAACCTTAAGTTTTTGAACTATTTAAATTTATTTATAATATAAATAAGGATTTTAGTACAAATTCTTGTTTTTAGTACAAAAGCTGATATTAGTAAAAAGCATTATTTTTAACACAACATCAGAATTTGAGAACGATATCATTATTACAGTTAAGAATAGAAATTTTGTCAAAGATAGATATAAGATCAAAATTTAAAAGTTACTGCTTTTCATGGAGTTTTTAGTGCAAAAGTGATGAAAATTAGTGAAATGTTGCTACTTAAGGCAAATAAGTAGTTAAAACTGAACATAATCATGTTTGGGATTTTGTACGTATTTTCACATGGAGATTTAAATAATTAGACTTGAGCAGATATATGTACTCGTATCAAAGAATTTGTAGTACAAAAGTTATGTACGAAGATATTAATTATCTCCTCAATAAAAATTTAATAGTAATTCGAATTTTAATATTTTAGTGCAAAATTAAGACTTTAGTTTTTAGTACACAGCTATTAAAATCAGAATAGCTTAAAAATTTACGCACAATATCACTATTTCAGCAAAAATGTCAAAATTTAAAACCAGTTAATCACGAATTCTTAAGCAGATAAATTCATCAACGAATTTTTAGCACAAAGCTTATGGCTGAAAACGAAAATTTTAAATAAAAAAAGGTTTCACGTATAAAAAAAGTGCTGTTAGTATAACAACAAGCTTTAAAGAATAAAAAACAATTTTAGTACTAAAATAAATTTTTAGTACAACTTCAAATGTATCCAGTATTTTCGAGAAGAATCTGAAATTTCGCAAGATAGTGAGTTTTAAGTTCGAAATTTAAAATTTAGTATAAAATTAAACTTTTGCGTTATTTATGTGTAGCTTTTAGTACGAAATCGCTCAAGATAAGAGGAAACTAGCTATTTATGGAAAGTAAGCATTGCTGGCTGAATGCCAAGAAAAAATAATATTGTAGACTCTGAGTAGTTGGAAATTTCATCAACGAATTTTTTATATACCGCTAAAATCTAATAATATAGAATTTTTAGTACAAAATTTTGTACAATATAATTAACATAGATTTACATAATTGCAAACTGCAGCTTCTATTTATCCATCGAAAACAAAGTTTTATTACTAAGTAAATTTTTTTGTGCAAACCGGTTAGAGCACTTTTAGAGCAAATGTCAAATTCAAAGATGTTCAATTTTTAGTAAGAACTTGAGTAATTACTTTTTAGCTTGAAGTAAAAAATTTTAAATTTTAATTCGAGCAAAATTTTGATTTGAATAACTCGCCGAAATGGAAGTTTTAGTACAAAAATTAGATGTTCGTAGAAATCTAAATTTCCGCTAAATCTAAAAAAAGTTGTTTTTGAAAATTTTTGCAAAAAATAAGTCATAGTATAAGGCTCAGATACTCTTAGTGCAAACAACAAAACCGACAAAACTAATCTACTTAATGTATTTATGTCACTAATAAAACGAATAACACTTTTGGATAAAAGTTAAACCTTTTAATTACGATTTTTCGGGACTAGCACAAAATTATTATACATATTAATGTAAAACTTAAACTTTAGTACTAAATTGAAATGTTAGTACAACGTCGATATTTTTGTACACAAGTGGAATTTTAGTACGAAATATAAATTTTACCACAAATTATAAACTTTAGTACAAGATCGAAGCTCTAAAGCTACATCAAGTTCTTAGTGTAAAATCCAGATTGTAGTGCAAAATGAAGATATTAGAATAAAATCGAGATTTTGATGCAAAAATAGAATGTTAGTAGAAAATCGAAATTTTAGAAAATCACAATTTCAGTTCAAAGTTGAAATTTGAATAAAAAGTCGAGTCTTAAGTAGAAAATTAAGACTTCTGTACGAAATTGAGATTTAAGAGCAAAATCGAATCTGGGATTTTAGAACAATATTGATTTTTTAGTACAATATCGGGATTTAAGTGCAAAATCTAGTTTTTACCATAAAAATCGATATTTCAATGTCAGATTGGTATTTTAGTGTAGAGTACGAAGTCGACACCTAAGTAAAATATCGATGTTAGAACAAAATCGATATTATAGTACAACAAAATTAACACATTTGTATTAATAAATCGAGATTTTAGACAAAATTGAGATTTAAGTACAAAACCAACACTTTAGTTCTAAATTGGGATTTTAGTACAAAATCGAGATATTAATATAAAATCCAGATTTCACTAAAAAATCCATATTTTAGTATAAGTTTAAGATTTTAGTACATAATCGATATTTTAGTACGAATACAATACAAAATCTAGATTTCAGTAAAAAGATCGAGATTTAAGTGTAAGTTTGAGATATTAGTATATAATAGATATTTTAGTGCGATATCGAGATTTTAGTAAAAATTGAAATTTTTTGGTTATGACAAAATTGATTAATTTAAACAATTTGTCTTACTCAATCTTTTAGATCCGAGCTTTTAGGTTAAACAAAAGTTTTTATAGCACTTGTTTTTCAATTTAAAATGAAGATTTTTATTTAAAATTCTCTTAGAAGTCCATTTCAGCACAAACAATAGCTGCTAAAATATAGTTTTAAAGTTTTTTTTTTTTAAGAAATGAAACACTTGTTTTTAATTTTTTCATCAATAAAATTTATTTTTTATTTCTTCTCTTTTCAGTTTATTTTTAATAATTCGTTTAATTGCAGTTTCTTCAGTTGCTTAATAAGGTAATTTTACACAATTCTTTAATTTTTTTGTTATTATTAATTTTACTTAATTTATTTCATTTTATAATTCTTTTCTATTTGTTTTAGTTTATTTTAAAATTTTTGTTTTATATTTAAGTTTTTATGCTCGTATAATACAATAATTAGCTTTGCTAATTCTTTACATATTTTTTGGGAAAGAACTCCTTTTATTTTTTGGCTAAAACTTAAAATAGAAAAAGTTTGTGGTAGAAATTGAACGGAAGAAATTTTTAAAAGTTGGTACAGAAGGGGAAGTTAAGACCTGAACGAATTATAAGAAAAATTGAAACGTTTTTAGAAGTAAATTGGAATAAATAGAGGAGATTTGAGAGCAACCCCGCCAAATGTTATTAAATCTCTTTTCCAGAGGAATTGTTTCGATTTGATTAAAAGAGAGGGCGCCTACTTTCTTAGGTTATGTAATTTAAATTACCTTTTGGCTTGAGCAAAAACGAGCTGTAAAGACTTTTGACTTTTCTGCAGACTTTCGGCTAATAGTACACTGCAGTCCTACACTTTTGTCTAAATGTAAAGAGTAGATCTCAAATAAAAGCTTTTCAAGAACAATTTAATATCAAAGCGATTTTTTTAAAATATTTTACATATGGATCACTACATGTAAAGGAGACAAATAAGAAATGTTGATATATCCGATTTTGGTAATAAGTACTTTGCTATATTGAACCTATTATTATATCGCGCTTCTCAAGGGATATAAAGCTTTGAATATATAAGCAGTTGGCTCGACCAATTTTTAAATGTCTACAAAAATATGAAATCAATAAAGAAAATACATCCAGAAAAAAGATTGGTTGGGAAATTATTAGGCCGATAAAATATTATTTGAATAGACCATATTCCAACTTACTCTATCAATTTTTTATGAATCCAAAAAAAAAAATAGTCCATGTTCATTACCATAAGAGCATAATTGTAATAAAGATATGATTTTGAAAATTTTTAAATTGATTAGATCAACTGATCTTATGCTTTTGACATAACTAAGTAACGAATATGATGAGCACAACCGAATAAAATATTAAGAATGGGATTTAAGTACCAAGTTAACTTTTAACCGATAATACGGTTCGCATTAGCAATTATTTATTATTGTAATATAACTTCTTTTTCAATAAGAATTCTATGATAGTTTTGGTGCAACTACCGAAATTCGATTGGCAACAAATTCGGTTATGTCAACGAATATGTTATCTCTGTATATATATTTTGGCAAAAATCGGGTGACTTCACTGTATTATGAATAAAATCAATATTTATCCATTGATTTTTATGAAATAAAGCTTATTTTATTTGCTGTACATATCGATTTGTGATCAGCTTTAAAAAATTTTTAAGTTTTCGCCATTTTCGACTTTTTATTAATATTAAAAAATAAAAATTTTCCACTTTTGCCTAAAAAATTAACTCATCATTGCGGTCTGAATAATTCCGGAACTATTGTTATAGATTTATTTTTTTAGTTTTGATGACGTCATATCGCCGCAACCGAAGGAGTTAGAAATCTTAAATTTCATATCCATTACTAGGAAAAACTCCAAACAAAGTTTTATCAAAATCGAAGATGTTGTGGTCCACTTGTGGTCTAGTTGATTTGAGTAGGTTTAACTCTATATCGTATACGTATTTCGTATCTGGATCGAGTCTATAACAAAATCGGCCAACACACAATCACACGGCGGGTCACTCTCAGATAGGATTTTATCCGTTTTCAAGCTATATTAAAGAGATTTCTTTTTTTTTTAATATATCAAAATCCAAATCTTTTGAAAAAGTTTCATTATTATTTGAACTACATATATTGAAATTCCAAAACTTTTCTATTCTATGACACTTGACCTTTATTTAACTTTTATTTCCATTCAACTTGACTTTTATTTCCAATCCATTTTGTTTTTTAACTATTAGTTAGTATTATTTTCAAGATTATTTGAAGTTCTTTTTTACTAAAAATAAAATTTATTTACTCATTCCTGATTTTACTAACATTTTAATTATTTACAAGTACTTTAACTTAAATCGTTATAATAACCATATATCCGTTAATATAACTAAAATTATTTGTTGTAACAATTAAATCTGTTATTAATTTTATTAACAATATTCTTAAGCTTAATTTAATTATTTCATACTTATGTTTAGTTTTTTTTTATTATTATTACTTTATGTTTTAAACGTATTCACTAGTTTATTCATTAAGTTATTTAATTATTTTCGTTAAAAAGTCTTTTATTTCATAGGAATTTTTTTCTGTGAGTGTATGTTGTTTGTTTAATTTTATTTTTTCGGGTGAAAAATTTTTAAATTGTGTATAGCTTTTTTTGCTTGATTTTTTTTAAGGTTTAAGTGTAACGAGTTAAAAATTTACATGTTATAATGTTAGATAGGGTGATGTTTTTCCTTGTTAGGTTTTTAAGTTTTCTACAAAAGTTGTTTAAATGAAACATATAATTTTTAAAAATTACTTTTTAACAAAGCAATATTATATATTTTTATAAGTTTGAAGGGCCTCAGGTCAAAATATCCCTCCCCCGGGTTCTTAATCGTTCATGTTGTTTTTAAAGAGAGAGAGAGAGAGAGATAACAATAGCAATTAATTTATTTCAATTTCTTTATGGTCCTTCGAACCTTCATTAGAAACATTTTTCCTTTTTAATATACATACTTTTTTTCTATTTGAAACCCACTACTTTTTAAATCACCCTTTAAATAAAAAAGTTTCTTAAAATCAATAATTTAATTCAATGTGCGATTGTTTCTCTTTTTTTTCCGAAAAACTAAAATAATTTCATATTTACATTGTAGTCCTTGTAGTCCTTAAAGTTTTTTGTAAATGTGAATGATAACGATACACAAAGAATGTTTTATGGTTGTCATTGATGGCATGAATAAAAAGTGAATAAAAAGTCGTTTAATTTCCTTTTGTTTTTGTAATCGTTTTTGTTATCGAATGTTTAAGTGCTGCCAATAGGCTTGTAGAAAATACAGTAGTCATGTAGATGCGTTTTTTAAAAATTTAATTTTTGTTTGTTTTTAAAACCATATTTAATTAATTAGTTTAAGTTGTTTTAGTTAATTTTAAATGTATTTATTATTTAGTAAATGCTTTTTATTTTAGAACATTGAAATATTATTGATCTATGAGTTTTATCTTTTGTAATTTGTTGCAAGATGAGGCACAAAACACAGAGATTGACTATAAGAAAGAAAACATAAACAACAATTAAATTATAAAATTCATTTTGAAAGATATTAGGCATTTCGCTTATGTAATTAAAAAAAGAACGCTTGGTGTCATGGGATACAGGGTAGGAAAGAAGCTTCTATCGCTTTCGCGCTACCGCCTTGTGTTTGCCGTCTTCGGCCAGCTACTTTCGGCCTTATGCCAACGGCAGGCCGCCTTCGGTCGGCCATCTTTGGCCGGGCAGATTCGGTCGGCCATCTTTGGCCGGCCACCTTCCGCCATTATGTCAGCAAGTAAATGAAGATAGTGATTTCTAGCTCCAGATGGAAAAAGAAGGCAATTCGTCAATCAAAAAACCACTATCACCTGGAAGATACTTAAGCGATACTTCTCAAGTATTGAGCCGAGACACCTGGCGAAATGCCTTCACTTTGCAGGGACACAAGCCCTTAGCCAAGACCCACACCTGGTCCAAGGATTCCCAAAAAAACTGGGAAAAAATCTTCAAAATCCTGGAAGTTCCTTGAAAAACAGCGGCAGCACTGAACACCGCAAAAATACCAAAGCGGCAACACTGAGTTTTTAAGAAATTTAACCTTCGGATCGGCCTGATGTCTTCGTTTTGTATTTTTGTTACCAGTAGCCGTTACCAGTATTCGTTACACGTATTCATTACGAGTATTCCTTACAAGTATTTTTCATATTAGAAAATGTTTTTTTTACCCTCCAGCATAGACAAGATGGATATGCACAACGTGCCATAGTGAACTTCGCTCAAAAATTCTGCAGAGTGCAAAGACAAGGAGCTTCATTCCAACTAAGTGCTTCCACGACACGTCTTACACTTGTTGTTCCAATCAGTTAAAATATCAGATTATTACTGAGACGCCTTTTAGACAAGCAAAGTTTACATTGACAACGTTTGCTTAGACATCCGAAAGTTTAGTTTTAAAAACTTTTTTGTTTGAAAATTTTTGTTGTTTTTTTTTTGTTTGCTTGAGCGTCAAATACAAAATTGCAGCCAACTTCAGGTATATACTACGAACGAATTTGCGAGCACAAAGAAGTCTGTACTTCTCCTCATTCTCTTGTCCCATCTCCTTTGTAAAGTCAAGACTTTACAAAGTAAACTGTGTAGTAGTCTATTAACCGGGGGATCGCAAGTTCGATTTCTGCCAAGTCCCTGGGAGCTTCTGCAGAGAAGCCAAATAGAGGCTTAAGCAGGATGTGTGTTTGTTTAAATTTGATTTGCATATCTAAATTGCACTGTTCACTCCAGCCACTTGCAGGAGACCTTCATGTACAATTTCATTGCATCGCTAAGTGAGTCCAAAGTCAAAGGAGTTACTAGTAAAAGCAACTAGATGCTGTCCACAAGGTAGCTTCTTCTAAGGACGTTGGTAGTCGATGAACTGCTTGAACTATTCAACAAACTCGGCCTCCAAATATACGGGTACGTCGACAGCCTTACGCGCGGTAGGATGGGAGGAGTGGGAGGGTGCAACCATATCGGAGACGATGCATCAAGCGCTAAATATAACTGAAAAATTGTGCAAAGATTGAGATTGTCCATTAATCTGGAAAATACAATCATTGTACCTTTTTAGCAGACGCAGAAAGCTTAGACTCTTTGAAGCCACCTTATATGATTTAACTATCAAATTCTCCAGCGAAGTTAAATACCTTGGGGTTATTCTTCACAAGTCACCCCCCCCCCCCTTTTGGGGCCAACATGTTTCCTATACTGCCAACAAAGCTATCAGGGCGCTTCATGCGTAACCACGGATATTTGGAAAAACGTGGGAACTCAAACCAAAAATCAAAAATACTAAAATTAGCTGCTCTAATGTGGTAGCCACAGAACTAACGAAGACACAGCAACAGCCCTACTTCACAGGGTATACCACCTAATATTTATTTCAATCAGCCGGGCGAAAAAAAACATATCTTACCTACGCCCTGAGTGCCATTTAGCACATTTCCCCTTTGCACATTATAGTAAATGATGAGGCCTGCACGACTGCACTTCAGTTAAAAGATATCTCCATTATAAAAACCGGGTATCTAGTGAGGCACATGGAAATATTAGGATAATTTTTGAACGAGTCATATATCAAGATGAGGAATCAAATATAGCTGACATTAGTCTTAAACAACAACTTCGACGTTCTAACTACTGAATGGCTGAATCACACTCCATGGAGTGAAGATGCTATTCCGATTTGGTTCACTGATGGCTCTGCACAGGAAAATGCAGATACGGTGCAGGAATATATGGACCTAACTTCCAAAGGGCCATAACCATGTTTACATACGCTACGATTTTCAAGGCGGAAGTATATGCCATCCTCATTCGTTCTAGTCTAGAACTTCTAGAGAATGCCTGAAAAGCTAATATAATCGTATTATTATTTATATTATTTATTGCGTTTACGCCAAATCGTGGGCTGACAGTGCCAAAAATTTAAGCGTACTAGAAAATATTTAATATAAGATATTTAATACCAGGCAGCACTCAAGGCCGTAATCTCTTATGAGATTAGGACGGGTATTACAATAGACTGACTTAATAAACTTGGCGATCAAAATAAACTTGGCGATCAAAATAAACTGAGCAGAACCTTTTTTTGGCATCTCACGGTCAAAGACATGCAAAATATAAGTTAGGTTGATGACTCTCCAGGTGTAATATACAATCTCTCACCGTGCAGATTAATTGGCTTCCATGAAAATTTGGGCTGCACAAAAGATCCTTTGGTTCAGAGTACTCATGGCCTCTATATAATATTAAGTTTGACATGACCAAAGCCGCTCGCTTTAGGTTATTCGAATAAACACTAAGCGAATGAAAATAATTTAAATAAAATTATCCATAAAAAATTATTCGAGTAAAGGTATTTGAATAAAATTATTCGAATACATAATTCGAATAAAATTATTCGAATACAAAATTCGAATAAAATTATTCTAATAAAAGCGTTCGAATAAACTTGTTGGAATATATATCACTTGAATAATTTTTTAAATCTTATTGGACTAAAAACGACTTGATCAGACAGCTGATCATTTGATTTTATAGCTGATCAGAAAGCTGAATTTTTTAGAACGCCCCTTGTATGCTTAGCAATTTCAAAGTATTATCCAGATCTAGAAAAACTAGCCACTCATGCATAAAGCACATAAGAGAAAATTTTAAACGATTGCATACTCCCATCCACGCACGAACAGTCTTTTGTGTTGAAGAGTTGGCCTAGAAACCCCATGAACAAACTACTGTTATTTGAATTAAGAAAATCATGTTTGAGTTGATAGCTATAAAATTAAACCCTAAAATTTATTAAGATTCTGAAATATTTTTATCTATATTAAAGTTTTGATAAATTAAAATTGAAAATTCTCTGTGAATTGACGTTTTCCTTAAACATTTTCTTTCTGGGATTTTGCTACATACTAGCTTTTTTTAATTACTTTATTAAGCATTTAGTTATTTTAATACTTAACCTAATTCTTTTGGTTTAAATACTTAAAATTATTCATTAATTTTTTTATAACAATTTATATTCGTTTAGTTTAGACTTACTTAACAAATTTCCGTTAAACATTTAATATATTCTTATTAAATGTTTATTAAAACTAAATATTTACAGGCAATGTTTACACTAATTTTCTTTTTTTATTTTTGCAGCTATTTGTAACTAAAATTTCAAGGACATTTAAGGTAATTTATTAATATTTACATAGATATTTGATAAAATTTTAAAAATTCTTCAAATTTCAAAACTAATCTTTAAATCGATTAGTTGGGAAATCATATATTTTTACAAAATTTTTAACTATCATTTTTTCAACAATTTTCTAGTAGCAGAATTTCCTAAATATTCAATTATATACAGTTTAATAGGTGGCAGGAAACTCAATAGAAATTATCTGTGTGAACAAAAAATTTTTAAGGAAATCATATATTTCTTTAGAGCAATTAAAGTTTTTAATTACCGTTTCAATTATAATGAAAAATATTTAGAGGTACAAAACGTTTGTACAAAAGTTAATATTTATTTGTGAAATTAATAGTTTTCTTATAGCTAAATTGGTTTAATAAATTATCTACACTTAATTGCTAATTTAACTACAATTTTTAATAGTTTTTAGTGTATTTTTTATTTAGATTTTTTTATATATTGATTTTTTTTTTATCTTTGCTTAATAAATTTATTTAATTCTAGTTTTGTTTTTCTTTAATTTAATTTTAACTAAAAACTTAAAATTGATTTAAAAATTTAACTATCACGTAAAGGAAATTGACACGTTTTTTCATGTATGATGATCGTGTGTATCTGTAAAAAATACAAAATTTAATAAATGAATATTAGTAAAATTATGTTATATAAAATATAGTTATATAATAGTTATATAACAAGTTACAAAGACAAGTGTATAAAAAGTTTATAAATAAAACAGCCCAGTTGAAAAAATAGGATTTTGTAACTGAGACTATTATTTTTCTTGCAATTAAAAGAACCCTTGTCTGTTTATAGGAGAAACAAATTCTTAAATTTTTTCTGTATTTTTCTGTATTATTGAGAAATGTAAAGGAATTATATCGTTAAGAAAATTCGAAACAAATTCCAAAAATTTGGGACACATACAAGAATTAAAAATTTTATAATAAATTGTTAGGCCTTATGAACTCAAAATGGACAAAAATGCACATATGCTATTCTTCGTGAGAGCCACAAATTTGAGCCTTAAAAAAAGTTATTCTTTTCATTCGTAAATCAAACAGCTTTCAAAAAGTTTTAAGTTTCTCTTGCAGCACTTTTCAAATAATCATTTATACTATTGAAAATTCGCCAACAGAGTGTTTTTTTATGTACCAGGACATAACCATTAAACATTTTATAATTAGTGTTTAAGTGTAATATATAGTGTTTTTTTAATACATTATTTTGTGGTGAATTGCGTGAAAATGAACTTGTGTATAGGGCATTCCTCACCAAATCGGACGGTTAGCAAAACAGAAATTTTTTTTGCTATCGCCAATTTGGCAAACATTTTTTGGTACCCCTAAAAAGAGCCTTCAAGAACTTCACTTTTTTAATTTTTTTGCTTATAACTTTCTTAATTATGGTACAAATTGGACAATTTAACAAAATTTTGTTATATGTTTTTTTACCACAAAAAAAAAAATAAATAAATAAAAATTTATAAAAATATTTTAGCTTCTATCCACATAAAGCGGCCCACCACCTCCCACTTGCAATATAATTGTGCAATTTTTCGTATTGAGCAATAATATCGGCAATGTGTATGCCATATTCGAAGGTTGCACAATATATTGGCAAAATTCAATAGACTCTTGATTTTTATTGTACAATGAAGAAAATTGTGTAATGTATGGCAGCCTTGTTCAGTGTTATGTTTATACTCTTTCACTGTCAGGAAAATTGGGCAATACTTGTTTTTTAAAAATATTGTACCATTTATTGAATAGTATAGGTCAAAACGACGATAATATGTACAATAACATATGCAATAATATTGTGTAACGGATAGGCTGCTTAGCAACTTTCAAGCCCGGTCCGGTAGTGAGTGTTCCATAACTACTATTTTTACAATTTTGGAAATCCAAAAAATTTCAATATTTACCAGGAAAATTAATTTTGAGCGCTACAAGAAAATATCACAAAATTGGTGAAATAAAAATATTTTTAAGCCGACCGATTTCACGTGAAATGCCCCATATACATATATAATATTTTTACAAACAATTTACTGAAATAGAAAATAAAAAAACAGGTTCTAAAATATGTTCTATTGAAATTAAATTTATTGAAATAAAAAGAATACACAAAATGAAATAAAAATATTTAAAACATTTATGTGTACAAATTTAAGCAATAAAATAGACAAATTATATTCATTATGAACTCAGTTTAATAGTACTTTTGAAGAATACACCAAACAACACAAAAACAACAAGCTTCTAATGACAGATTTTGAGAGGGGGGAACTTTTTTAAAAAATTTTAACCTGTGAGGAGTTTCGCAAAATAAATGGTAATAAATCTGGAACTTTTATAATTTCTAAAATTCTATCTAGACCTCATCTACATCTAGAATACGGAAGATGCTTTTTAGAGAGGGACAGAGAGACCCTTACTGCGAAGAGTTAGAGGGTTAAAATGTGTTTCGTGGTGTTTTACGTAAAAGTGCTGTACACTTTTTATACCTTAAACGTAAGAATTACAAGATTTCCTATGCCGATTCACTATAACAATGTGGAAAAGGAGAAAGCTTTAACTTCACATAAAATTAATTCCATGCGGCAGCTTTCAAAACGCCGTTAAACGTATATTTCTTTTGGCCAAATCAGTCATTAGAACTATGTTATTTTTTGTGCTGTACAGTGCAATAAGTCATCATTTCTGCTCCAACAGACACTAACAAAATTGTGTAAATCAATATTATTTATATGCAAATAAAAACTCTTTGAGTAAAACTTTTTCAAATAAAAGTCTTCCAAATAAAATTACTCGACTAAGAATTCATCGACTAAAAATTGTTCGAATAAAGTTATGCATTTGCTTGATTTTATCCGAATAATTTTATTTTACTTAAATCATTCAAACAATATTAATCGAATAAAATTTTTAAATAAAATTGTTCAAATAGAATTATTTGAACGAAATTTTTCGAATATAAATATTAAAATAGAATTATTTGAATAAAATTATTCGAAGAAAATATTTGAATTAAAAAATATTAGAATAAAATAATGCGAATAATATTATTAAAATAAGGTTATTCGAATAAAGTTGTGTACATATTTGCATGAAATTATCCGAATAATTTTATTTTAGCTAAGGTATTCAAACAAAATAGTTCGAATATAATTTTTTAATAAAATTATTCAAATAAAATTATTCTAACAAAATTATTAAAATAAAATTATTCGAATAAAATTGTTCGAATAAAATTATCTGAATATCAAAAGAACCTTTTAAATAAAATTATTAGATTACAAATTATTCGAATAAAATTTTGCGAATAAAATTATACGAATAAAGTTATGTGTGTGCCTCTAAGTAGGAAGTGTTTGCATAAAATTATCCGAATATTTTTATTTTACTTAAATTATTCAAATAAAATTATTCGAATATAATTTTTGAAACAAACTATCCAAATCAAATTATTCGAACATTATTATTCGAATATAATTATTGGAATAAAATTATTTGAGTATAATTATTCGAAAAAAAAAATTCTAAATAAAAAAATTATTATAAAATTTTGCCAATAAAATTACTCAAATAAAGTTATTCGAATAAACTTATGTAATTGCCTGAAATTATCCGAATAATTTTATTTTACTTAAATTATTGAAATAAAACTAATCGAATATAATTTTGGAATAAAATTATTCAAATAAAATGAAATAAATAAAATAAAATTATTCGAACAAAATTATGCGAATATAGTTCTTCGATTAAAATTATTTTAATATAATTATTCGGAAAAATATTCTAAATAAAATTATTCGAGTAAAAAATATTCGAATAAAATTTCGCGAATTAATCTATTCGGATAAAATTATTTGAATAAATTTATTTGAATAAAGTTGTGGATTTGCAGGAAATTATCGGAATAATTTTATTTTACTTAAATTATTCATAGAAAATTATTCGAATATAATATTTAAATAAAATTATTCAAATAAATTGTTCGAACAAAGCTATACGAATATAATTATGCGAATAAAATTATTTGAATATAATAATTAGCAAAAATCTTCCAAATAAAAAACATTCTAATAAAATTTTGCGAATAAAATTATGCGAATAAAATAAATCGAATAAAGTTATGTATTTGCATGAAATTATAGGCATTATTTTATTTTACTTAAATTATTAAAATACAATTATTCGAATATTATTTTTGAATAAAATTATTTAAAGAATATTATTCGAATATAGTTATTCAAATAAAGTTATTTGAATAAAATTATTCGAACCAAATTATTTGAATAATTTTTTAAATAAACTGTTAGTACAAAATTGTTCGAGTCAAATTATTCGAATTTTATTCGGATAAAATTATAAAAAAAGATGTTTCAGTACATTTGTTCGATGAAAAATATTTGCATTTTTTCCTTTACGATTTTGTAAGCAAAGGATGCCATCTAGAGGTCCGCTACCTGCCTTTCGGTATACTACATGGCTGTATATTTTGCAGCACAATGAGGAATGATTTGCGAATTTCACAAATTGTGTACCGCTATACCAATAAACAAGACATACATTAGACTTGGGTCGAACTCGTTCAGCAACTTGTTTTAGACACAAACCTATGATCAAACTGATGCCATTTAAATGGGTTCGATCATAGGTTCGTGTCTTAGACGAGTTGATGAACGAAATCGAGCGAGCTCCCACGTTTAATATATGATATAAGAATCATTAAAAACAGTTGTGCCTCGACAATTCACGCTTTTTTCTATTTGCTTGTGTTCTGGTGCTTTAAAAGTGTCTTGTTGCAGTTGCAGCTGTGTTCATACAACATTTATAAACGACAAAAGCTTTTTATTTATTTAATTTTATTTTTACCGATATCCACAAAAATTGCCAAAATATCTAAAATACAACAAAAGAGAAAAAAGTATTTTAATAAAAATTATACGGGAAAATTAGTGTTAAATTAGGAATTCTTCCTATTGTTTTTCCACAACCAACCACAACATACAACATTGATTTAGTCCAGAAGCAAAAATTATATAAAACTTTAATACAAAAATAAAAATTTTTACGAAAATATAATATTGAAAAAAAATTTTTTTTGTCAATCTAAAGCTTAAAAAAGCACAGTGAAAACTTGAAGATCTTGAAGATTTTCCTAACCTGGTTTTCGGTAGCAGAAATAAAACTACGAGCAGTTGTTGTTTTTTGTTACAACCAAGAAAAAAATTGTTTATGCCAATCATTGTTGTGCTTTTTCTGCTTAAATTTTTTGTAGATAAAATTAACATCACATGAATGAGGGTGTAACGTGCTCAACCTCAAACATATACAAGCTGCCCAACAACGAGGACAACAAATATATTTGTTTGTTTGCCTGCCTGCCTCAACCATCTGTGCATCTGTTAAACCGTTTATTTTTTTAGTTCCAATTGCCAAATGCCTTGTTGTTGTTCCTCATAGATAATTATCGGAAAATTCAAATGTCGATGATTGACTGGCAGCTCGAGAACGTATTGATGATGTTGCTGTTGTTGTTGTGGTTAATTGTGAATAGCCGCCTCCCAAGCAAGTGCCACTATCGAAATCCGATAGAGAGATCGTTGTCATGCCTTCTGTTGTTTGTATCAGTGGCTGTAAGGCTGTATCATGTTTGTTGTTATTATTCTTACGACTTGTTTTACGATAAACTGGTCCTGCTGGTCCTGATGTTTGAATTTTTTATTTTTATTTATTTTCAATTACAAGAAGATTGTCGTTGTGTTGTAACAAATTTCTCATTAATATGATTGTTGGTTGCAATTGCAGTTGTTTTGGCTGCTGTTGCAACCAATATTTGTGGAAAGTTTGTTTTTAATGTTGTAGGCGTTAATGTTGTTTATTTGTTTGTTTGTTTGTTTTTATTTGTTGATGATAATGATGTGAATGGATGTTGTGTCGATGGTGATGATGAAATGTTAGCTTTTTTTAATGTACATTTTGTAACTTGTTTTTGAGGTTTAATTTCAACACCAACAACAACAAGAAAAGAGCAAAATGCAAATGAAGTTGTTGATGATAAGAGGCAGTAAGTGTTGTAAGTGATAATGATGTGGTGGAGGTGGTTTTATTTAATGACTTTTGTCGTGTAATTTTTGAGCAGAGAAGCCCTTCTTAACTTTGTTGTTTGTTTTTTGTTACATTTCGTTATTAACAACTTCTGACTTACCTTGTGTTATTGCTAGAGTTGCGGCGGCGGGTGTTAGATGTGAGGACGTTGCAGTAGTATGTACCGATAATGAGGTACTAGTGGCTGCTGTGGCGGCGGGTATTTGCTGTTGCATGTATGTGCTACTACTTCCTGTGGCTGTCATGCCACAGCCATTGCCTTCTGAGGTTTTCATTTGTAATTCTCTTTCAACTAAGCGTTGACGCAATAAGCGAATTTTTTCTTCTTTCTAGAAACAAACACAAAGAAAGACAAATAAGAAACTGCTTAAAAGGTATTTACATTTAAGAAATACTGTTTTAACATTAAAATTGGTCAAAATCTCGATTTACTTTTAATGTTTGTCTAAGCTTAAAAAAAATCATTCATATTTTAAACTATAAGTAAACCCTAATATCGTATCAATTTGAAAAAGTTTCCTTGGCTCATAATAAAAAGTTAATTGAAGGTTCATAAAGGCTGAAGTGTTTTGTTTCGACTGTTTAAAATCTAGAGAGAACGTTCATAATTTGTGGAATTTACAGCACACTTTGGGAAAAAACTCCTAATTAATATTAATCGTATGCCATAGAATAATGTGAAAAACTTATTGCCAGTCTTTGTAAAATAACAAGAAGATTTCTCGCGAGAAATTATAATGACAACAAAAACACATTTTCGTATTTTATTGTTGTTTTCAACATAAACTCTCACACGAAATGGTCGTTTATGTTACAAAAACTGGCAGTTAATATTTGTTGCATTTATGCAAGTTCAAAAATATTTTTTGGAACGAAGTTTCCCATGGCACGTTGTGCATATGCAACTTTGGGACAAAAAATGTTTTTCAATGCAAAATACGTGAAACAAATACGTATAACAAATACGTATAACGAATACTGGCAAATGCCGTTTCAGACTATAATACAAGTATTAATACTTTTGAGGAAAATGAGATTCTGACATGATAATTTGTTATTGTTTTTTGAAAATTTTCAAACAACAATTATATCAGGGAGGCAGGCATTTTCTTCAAAACTATTAATACTTGTGTTATAGTCTGAAACGGCCTTAAGAAATACGTGTAACTGGTAACGGCAGCTTAAAACGAAGGCTACAGGACGGCGCGAAGGTTAAATTCCTTAAGAACTCAGTAATGCTGCTTTGGTATTTTCGCTGTTTTCAGTGTTGCTTTTGTTTTTCGGGGAAAATCTGGGATTTTTGGGAGATTTTTGTCCTAGTTTTTGGGAAAACAGGGAACTTCTGAGATTTCGGAAAGATATTTGTTGTACGTTTTGGGATACTGGGGAGCTTCTGGGATTTTGGGGGAGATTTTTGTCAAAGTTTTGGGAATCCTTTTATCAGGTTTGTGTCTTGGCTAGTGGTTGGTGCCCTTGCAAAATGAAAGTATATCGGCTATACACCATGTGTCTCGCAAAATTCTTGAGAAGTATCGCCCAAGTATCGCCTAAGTATCTTGCACAAGATAGTTGTTTTTTTTTGCTGACGAATTATCTTTTTTTCATCTAGAGGTTGAAATTACTAACTCCGATTACTTGGTGTTTTCAACGTAGGTAAAATTTTTGTTTTTAACTTACAACTTTTATTTTTGGTGGGGGTCATGGCGCCGGGTCCGGTGACTAGGCGGAGTGTGCCGTAGGGCGGTAAAGATGAGGTGGCGTGTGACACAGCGACTGAACGTGATCATCCGAAGGTTGCCGGTTGAAAGTGTCCGACCGAAGGTGTCCTGCCAATGGCTTAAGGGCGATGGCATAACGCCGAAAGTAGCAGTCCGAAGAGGCAGAGTGGTACCAATTGCAAAAAGTTTAATAAAGCTGTATCTTGGAAACTTGCGATCCGATTAAAAATTGATGAATGTAAAAATCATAGAGAAGGACTTAAGCTTTAAGAATGAAATTTGGACGACATTGTTAAAACACGCGTTAAGCTACATGGTGTCACAGTTGACTACCTCTGGCATGACAAATCTTGTCGGCCTCATAACTTTTACAAATATTATCCGATCTAAATGAATTTAAACGTGGTGTACAGTTTATAAGTAGATAAAGAAAATACAGTACATTTTATCAATATATCTTTAATATTTTCAAAGATATAGGGCTTTAAATTTGAAATTTTTGGTTTTGGGTCTTGATTTTGTTCTCTATTTCCTCAATATCTCCGATAATAGACTATTTTATGATTTTTCACGCAATGCTTCAAAACACAGAGAAAATTTTTTTAGATATCTCCATTCATGTAGCCGTTAAAAAGAATCGAAGTTAAGACTTTGAAATCAGAGTGAGAAATGGCTAAATTTTGTTAAAAATGTAGCATAATTGTTCGACGTTTTTCCCCAAAAAAATTACAGAACTAATATTTATTATTTTCAATATTTCAAAAGAATAGACTTCAAAAATGACTGCATTTGAAAATTTATACCGATTAAAGCGTACATGCTACATCCAGCATTGGGCGAATATAGTGGATTTTTCACCGAAGTTCTAAATTAAACGATTTTTTTTAAATTCTCTACAAATTATATTAGATATATTTAATATAATTACCCTTACTGTTACTCTTATGTTTTAAACATTTTAACGATATATCAAACGGGCATGTCTTTATGAATTTTTGTTACGTATCAGTAAATTGATGGCGTACGCCGATAGGTGGTACGCCGAAGGCGACAAGAACTTCGTTCCAACTCGGTGTCCCATGGGAACGTTCGTTCTTTTTTTCCAAATTTTTAAGAAAGGGACAAAAATACTCATACAAAGAATTAGAAGACTAAAATGTTTGCTGTGATGTTCTACATAAAAGTGCTGAAGATATCTTATATCTTATACTTAAGTATTTCAAGATATTCATTATCGACTCACTATAAAAAAGGGAAATAAAACTGCCTCTCAAATGAATCCAAGACGTAAATTTTCGAAACTTCGATATTGAAACTTATGTTTTTTGTGGTGGAGCCTGGTTAATAAGAAAATAGATTTTGTTGTACAGTGTAAATCACTCGAATTTAATTATTCGAAAAAAAATTATTCGAATAAACTTACAAGATTATTTAAATAAGACTAATTATGGTAAAATTATTGGAATAAAAATTGTGTGAAAAAAATTATTTGACAAAATTTTTTTAACATTATTCGAAAGAAAATATTCGAAAAGAAATTCAAAACCATCGAATTAAAAAGTATTCAGACAGTATATTAATTCAATAAAAATTTATTAATTAAAATGATTCGAATTTAGTTATTCGAATACGATTATTCGATAAAAATTTTTTTCGAGTAGTTTGAAAAAGCTATTCGAATGAAAATTATTCAAATACAATTAATAGAATAAACAAAATTTTACGAAGAAAATTATTCGATTAAAAATTATTCACATAAATTTTTCGAGAAATTTTCTTACTGAAATTACTCGATTAACAAGTATAGTAAAATCTTGATAATCCGAATAATTGGTCTTACACCCTAATCCGTACTATCAAATTATCGGGACTAATAAATAAAAATGGGAAAAAATTGTTCTTATGGACTGCGGCAACACATCAAACTGTTTGTTCAAACTCATGTATGTATTGGTTGAGGTGAGTTTGAAAAAAAATCAAACCCATTTAGATTTGTTCGTCAAACCATACGTGGTTTTTTTTCACTAACACAATGAAAAAAGGTGAGATTGAAGCACCATTTGATGTAGACTTGGGTCCAACTCGTTCGAACTCGCTCAGCAGCTCATTTTAGACACAAACCTATGATTAAACCGATTTAAAATACATGGACTTAATCATAGGTTTGTGTCTAAAACGATCTGCTGAACGCCATGCCGCTTTATATTAAATAGACTTGGGTCCAACTCGTTCGAGCTCGTTCAGCAGCTCGTTTTAGATACAAACCAATGATCAAACCCATGTAATTTAAATAAAATAAATAAAAAAAGTGTCGCTTACGATAATTTCGCTCAAAGGGGTTGATATTATTATTAATTTTTATGAAATTGCATCTTACCTGCACTATCAGTCGTTGTAATTCTTCATTTTCTGTCACCAGTTTTTGATAACGCTCCTCATCTTCTTTTGATATGCCTGAATCGGGATTATATTTCGATTCAGCTTTATCCTTAGGATGGCGTATAACTTCAATAACCTTAAAAAGAAAAATACAAGCAAATATAAAATAAAAATTATTGCTTATATAAAAATTCCTTTTAATTTTTTTTCTTCGTAAACATGATGGAAAAACAATTTTATTTACATACTTACTTACCTTTGGCACAAATATCAACAGCATACTTAAAAAGCAACAAAATATCACAGCCAATGCCACAAATGCAAATGATGCATCCTGTTGTGAGGCAATTACCATACCAACGGGTGCCGTAATCAAACACAAGACCACCACATTATAAATGCTCATGCCCACGTAACGAGAATCATTTATTTGCTTAACTTTTATCGAACGCGTTTCATAAGCCAGAAACAGGCCAAATACCAGTATTAAGCCCTTGTAACCATAAACAAGGCCTGCAAGACAAACAAAATTATATTAAAAAAAAGAAGGAAACATAAATTAATGAAAATTGCAAGTAGAAAAGGGAAAAATTTATCACTTAAATACTTACCCAACCACATGGAGTTCTTTTCACTTTCACAATGTTCCAACTCTGGACGTATTTTTATATCATCAGTCGTTGATATGGGATCTTCTAGGGGAAATGTTTCCAGGATTCTTTGCAAGGGATCAAATATTTGCCAGGCTAGTAATATAATTAAATCTACGGACAGTAGACCAGTAACCATGGTATACAGCTTCCAAGGCTCAACTTTTTTCTGGGGGCAAAAGTAAGAAAATAAAATAAAAATTTTTAAATATCATAAAATCTTTTTTTGTCTGCTTTTTACATTGAATTATTTGTGAACGTTAAAAGCATTTTTAATAACTGTGATAAAAGCCTGAAGTGGTGATTTTAAATATTATTTTGTTTGGAAAACGAGAAAGTAGTAGCATTTAAAATTCCTATTAAAAGCATAAGAGTCCTTTTATATACAGGCATTTCCACGGGAGAGTCCTGTTTTTGGTCACGTGCGACATCAAGCAATTAAAATTTTATTTCAATATTATGAAGTTCGATTTTTCCTACACAAAAATAGAAAGCAGTCAAAAACTTAAGTTTTCTTTGAAAAAAATAGCATAATTGCTTGATGTCGCACGTGACAAAAAATGGAATTTCCTGTGGAAAAATCCATATATGTAATTCTAGAACTATACTATTTAGACGGCAAAAATTTTCATGTTAATTTTCTTGAAACTATTTGCATGCAATTTTGTTTTCTTCGCAAGAGGTGTAGAGAAGCAAATGGGATAGGAAAAATGCAATGACTTCAGTTTCAAAAAATTTTATATGAAGTTGTTTTTTTATATAAATTTCACAACTTCGTTAATGTAAAAAGTTTCTTCTTGTATTTTTGTTTTAGTCTCAACAGTTTCCATAAGAACTGAACACTTTAGTGATAAAATTGTATATCGGCATTTCCACAGAAAGGTCCATTTTGTGTCACGTGCGATGCCAAGCAACTAAGATGGTATTTCAGAGCCATGAAGTAACCTTTTATTTAATGCAGAGCTACCTACGGCCTATATAAATAAACAAATTAGTAAAAATGCTTACATTTTCTTTGAAAAAAAAAGCACAATTGCTTGGTGTCGCACGTGACAAAAAGTGAACTTTCCTGAGAAAATGCCCACGTTAACAGCTTGAAGACTTTGACTAGTATATATCATTAAAACGGAGTTAATAGAACGATAATATATACTTTAGATGGGCGTGTCACACCCACTTTTCTGACTAATAAATTGATTTGTCGTAAAAACTCAATGCTTTGATATAAATCAGTTAAGCTAAAGTATTTAAATATATAATTCATTATATGTAGGCGTGGCACCGCCCACTTTTTCAAATATCAAATTGTACTGTGTAATTGGCTCATGTATGTGCAAAATACCATAAGAAACGGTTACGTAGGAGTTGTTTCAATACAATAAATTTTTCTATGGGCGTGGCTCTGTCCAGGTTTTTTATCAGGCAAACTCAATATGTGTGAAAAGTTCAATGGATGCGATTAAGTGGAAGAGTTTTAACTCAGTATTTACTTTCTATGGGCGTGACATTGCCCAATCTTCACTAAATTGTATTGTTAGATGATTTCAAGGTGCATGCTAAGTTTAATCGTGGGCGTGACACTGTCCATTTTTCTTTTCACAGAAGTGTATTGCGAGAAGAAGTCAATGTATGTGTAAATTTTAATCGCAAAAGGTTTAGTAAAAATATATGACAACCAATATTTATTTTAAATCGGAGTGGCACTACCCACCTCTCTCTTCATGAAATTCATTCTGTTGTTAGAAGAGCTTAGTGTGCGTGCCGAATTTCATCGCATTTGGTGTAGTAGAAATAGTTTACAAACGTTTCTTTCATAAAATTATTTTGTCAGGAGAAGTTAATGCGTTTGTCAAGTTTCATTGCAATCGGTGTAGAAGAAATGGTTAAAACGAATAATTTTTGAAAATGGGCGTGCGACTGCCCACATTTCTTTTTCTGAAATTGTGTTGTCAGAAGAGCTTAGTGCGCGTGTCAAATTTAATCGCAATCGGTGTAATAGAGATATTTTGAAAAAATATTTATTTTGTATGGGCATGGTGCCGCCTACTTTTATATTGTAAGAATTGTATTGGCAGAAGAATTGAATGCGTGTGTCTGGTTTTAGCGCAATCGGTGAAGTAGAAATAGTTTGAAAAGCATATTTATATGGTAGGGGCGTGATGCTACCCACTTTTTCTTTTTTAAATTCTTGCTTTTAGAAGAGCTTAACTTGAGAGCTTGTCGGTGTGTATAAATATTTTAAAGAGCTTCTTTGTTTGGTAGGGGTGTGGCACTTTTCTTTTATAAAATTGTGTTGTCGGAAGAAGTTAATGTGTTTGTCAAGTTTCATCGCAGTCGGTCTAGAAGAAATATTTGAAAATTAATATATATTTAAAATGGGCGTGACACTGCCCACTTTTCTATCATAAAACTCTGTGCGTGTCAAATTTCCTCGCAATCGTTATTATAGTAATAGTTTAAAAGCAATTATATTTTGTAGGGGCGTGGCACTACCTTCTTTTTTACATATTCTTACTGTTAGAAAAACTTAATGTGTGTGCTAAAGTTGCATCGCAATCGGTGTAGCAGAAATAGTTTAAAAAGTATATTTATATGATAGGGACGTGGCTCTGTCCACTTTTCTTTCATAAAACTTTTCTGTCAAAAGAAACTTATGTTTTCTTGTCAAGTTTCATCGCAATCGGTTAAAAAGAATTTTTGAAATGAATAACAATTTAAAATGGGCGTGGCACTGCCAACTTTTCTTTTCATTTATTGTTCATTATTGATTCATTTATGTTCATTTATTGTTCATTTATGTTTCATTATTGTATTGCGGAACTTAATGTGTGTGTCAAATTTCAGCGCAATCGGTGTAGTAGAAATAGTTTAAATAGCATATATGTTTGGTAGGGGCGTGGGTACTGCCCACTTTTCTTTCATTAAAATTGTAGTATTAAGCAAACTTAACATGTGTGTAACTTTTTATAGCACTCAGTTTAGTAGAAGTAGCTGAAAATTACAAAAAAAAAAAAAATAAGCGCGGGCGTGGCACTGCCCACTTTTATTTTCATAAAATTGTTTTATCACAAGAACTCAATGTGTGTGTCAAGTTTCATAAAAATATTTTATGTAGGGGTAGTTAAAAATTTATATTTATTTGTGATAGGCATGGAACTGCCCACCATTTTTTATTAACAAATTTCATTTTTAGAGAAATCTAATATATGTTTCAAGTTCCATAACACTGGGTGTGATGGAGGTAGTATAAAAAGTATACTTTTTTGGCATGGGCATGGCCCTGCCCACTTTTCTTTTAATGAAATTTTTTTGTCCGAAGAACTTATTGTGCGTGGGGAAGTTTCATAAGAATCAGTTAAGTAAAAGTAATTGAAACATAATATTTTTTTGTATGGGCATGGCACTGCCCCTTTTTCCTAGCACATAATTGCATTGTCAGATAGTTCAATCAATATGGTATATGAAATTCTAGAAAACACATTGTCTATTGAGTTACTGGGCATCTCATCGGCCAGAGGAACTCTAGATTGAATAATCTTGCACTTTTGCATATCGTAGGTACCTTTCCCCTACACCTGGAAAAAATACCTCTATGGCAATGACTAGCATTTGAGAAAAATGGAAATTCTTGTTCTTTAGCTGTTTTTTTTTTGCCAGCTGTCATAAATTTGTAAATGTACAACTTTTTAATCGATTTTGTTTGTTCAATATAAATTCGTATTTTCCATTCTGTTTGCAATTTTTTTTACACTTTTTTCTTGTTATCTGTCATGATAAAATGTTGTTCTTTTTTCTTGTTTTGCTTATAATGAAAAATATAAATAAAGACACAATTTCCTGTTCTGATTACATACGCACTATTTTACACATACACTTACGCTTATACACATAAGCACACACACATACACTTACGCACTTACATATCTACATATATATAGAACACACCCAACTATCATGTCCATGTTTCAACTCATCATTATCCTTTGTAACATATTGTGCATTATCAGTTCATTTATAAAATGTCACTGTCAGCATGTGTATGTGTGTGTGTGTGTGTACATGTGATGGCTTGTTCTCAGTATGTGCATTAATTGCATAATTATGTTGTTATTGCATTTAAAAAAAATTAATATTTTTCTTTAAAACAGAAAAAAATTCAACAAAAAATAGTTGATGAAAATTGTTTTTATTTTGTATGAGATTAATTTTAAATGAAAATTTAATTCGGTTGTGGGGAAATTTAATATTTTAAAACTTTCATAAAAAGAATTTTAAATGAAGCTGACCTTTGCAGTGAAAAAAAGTTAAAAAAATCTCTATAAGCTGCTTTAGTTGAAATCTCGTGTAAGTATTGGAATATTTTTTTATTAATATATTTAATTAAATTAAATTTACAAAGTGTTTTTCAAGTGCTTGCTTTGAAATTGCTTTGCTTGCCATTAAGTGTGCTCTATTTGCAGTTTATAGAAAGAAATTTGAACTTACTTGTAGTTTCTTAAAATTTTTACTCACTTTGGGATCTCTTTTCGCCTTGGTAGTAAATCGATGTACACGCCACACTTTGCTAAACATGGCACCGTAGGCTAAAGTAAAACCGGTGGATAAAAGCCAAGCTCTGGCCTGGCAGATCTGAAAGAAATAAAAGAAAAAGAAAATGAGATTTATATTTTTAAACTTTGAAATATGTTTCTGTAAATAGGCTACAAATAATTTTTCATGAGCCTTAAAGTAGGCAGTGTTATTTTTAATCAACAAATTATATACAACTGGAAACACCGTCGACAAACCTCATCAAAAGTTAAGACGATTAATTAAAATTAAGCGGCTGTTGGCACTTGTCTTACAAATGTTTTCTTTCTCACTCTCTCTCGCTCTCTATCTCTCTGATTAAAAAAATCAAGTTATTGCTTGCGGCGTTGTCAGCTCTGTGCTTTTAGCGCTGTCTTAGTGCTTCCTTTCGACGCGGAAACTTTTCGAGTTGGTGCTCGCTCGGTGCTTTTATTTTTCATTTTTAGTGTTTTTACTTTTTCGGTGGCACGAAGTCGCAATTTAAGACAATAAAAGTGGACTGCTCAGACATCACAATTTTTTTTAAGTATAAATTTAAATCATTCGAGATTTGCAAAATTTACAAGACGCAACAATATTTTACATTCTAGTTTTAACCTAGTTTATCGCGTTCTGGGCTTAACCTGCACATTTCTTTTTTGTAGACCATATTCTAAAAACTAACTATACATGAAGTTATACTATGTATCAAGTTTCAATTGATCATGAACAGAAAATTAGATGTTTTATATATTCAATTTATACTGGTATCAGCTCCACATTGCAGAAAGGATGTACTACTATTTGATGTTAAAACTTTTTCTAAAATATTTTAACTTTAGCAATTCGAAGTGGATTTTTAAAAACAAGGACTAACTTTAATCACTATAAAGTTGTTGCAAAACCCTTTGTTCGAATGTCGGCAAGTCGATAGCCCTTTCCCAACTAGCTTAAAGATGTAAGGGAAGGTAAGACCCGCCTATTTTTTGTGATATGGCGCCCAACGTGCTTAAAGATGTAAGGGAAGGTAAGACCCGCAAAAGTTTTTGTGATATGGCGCCCAACGTGGGGCTCTAATTAAATTTTTCCTGTGATGCTAGCTAACCAAAACAATACTATCAATCCACCAAATTAAAATCAACTAAATTTAATAGGATTAATTCGAACTGTTTCCACCAAGTTTGTAAGTGATTTGGTCTAATTCGTAGTTGATTTTTAAAAACAAGGACAAACTTTAATCACTATAAAGTTGTTGCAAAACCCTTTGTTCGTATGCCGGCAAGTCGATAATCATTTCCCAACTAGCTAAGGGATGTAAGGGAAGGTAAGATCCGCCTATTTCCGATGCCAGCAAAAGTTTTTTTGATATGGCGCCCAACGTAGTGCTCTAATTTAATTTTTCCTTTGAAACTAGCTAACCAAAATAGTACTATCACTCCACCAAATTAAAATCAGCTCAATTTAATTAAATTAATAAGAAGTGTGTCCACCAAGTTTGTTAGTGATTTGGTCCAATTCGTAGTGGATTTGTAAAAACAAGGACTAACTTTAACCACTATAAAGTTGTTGCAAAACCCTTTGCTCGTATGCCGGCAAGTCGATAACACTTTCCCAACTAGCTCAGGGATGTAAGGGAAGGTATGACTTGCCTATTCCCGATACCAGCAAAAGTTTTGTTGATATGGCTCCCAACGTGGGGCTCTAATTAAATTTTTCCTGTAAAGCTAGCTAACCAAAATAGTTGCTATCACTCCACCAAATTAAAGTCAACTAAATTTAACTTAATTAATTCGAAGTGTGTCCACCAAGTTTGTAAGTGATTTGGTCCAATTCGTACTGGCTTTAAAAATAAACAAGGACATACTTTAACCACTATAAAGTTGTTGCAAAACCCTTTGTTCGTATACCGGCAAGTCGATAACCCTTTCCCAACTAGCTCAGGTATGTAAGAGAAGGTAAAACCCACCTATTTCCGATGCCAGCAAAAGTTTTGCTGATATGGCGCCCAACGTCGGGCTCTAATTAAATTTTTTCTGTAAAGCTAGCTAACCAAAATAATTGCTATCACTCCACCAAACTAAAATCAACTAAATAAATACAAACACTTAAATTTAATTAAATTAATTCGAAGTGGTTCCACCAAGTTTGTAAGTGATTTGGTGTTCGAATTTTAACTCCAAGTTTGTAAGTGATTTGGTGTTAGAATTTTGTGCTCAAATGGTGCACCTACTTTATATGATGTGGGCTGGAGCTAGAATTCAACCGTGTTCATGTATAGTTTGGCTTTTAAATTTAATTAAATACTATTGCTTCCATTCTCTCATCATTGGTGGAGTTCGCGCAACATTCGGTAACTGCTTACTCGTTAGATTGGCAAAACTTTCCAATACATTTGCTGTAAAAAGTTAGTTAAATTAATTTTACAGCAATAAAAAATATGGACAATTTTACCCATTTAACGAGTAAACAATTACCAAATGTTGTGTGAACTCCAACATTGTTTTTGTTAATTGCTTACAAAATGTTCTAAAATGATTGTCGCCAGTGGTTGCCGTGCTAGTTGTAATTTACTTGTAGTCCTTAATTTTTAAAGGAAACATTTAATATTTTTCGAAAAAATCTTTTATATACTTAAAGATATATTCCATAGCATTTTACTTACTTTTGGATATTCTTCAGGATCTACAAAACGTCCATCCATACCCAATAATATGACGGATGTTAAACAAATAATGACACCAAATAGCATGATTGTATTACATACAGGATGTGATGATTGTATAACTCTAGAGATATGAAAAGAGAAAATAATTTAATAAGCAACTGGCCAAGAAAGATTAAGTAATAGTTATTAAGATTATTTAGTTTTCAGGTAAATACAAACAAGACGCAACAAATAAAACTGCCAAATTGTACAAATCTAGAATTTTTGCCTGTTTTGTTTTTGCTAAGCGTCGCACTGTGCAGTATATATTAATTTGTATGAATGAATTTGTATAAAAAAAATTTTTGTACAATATAAACAAGTTCTATTTTTGCTATATTTTAGTTGTTTCTTTACACAGATATTAAAGTAATTTTTTTCCAAAACAGTACGTATGATGTGAAAGATGAAGTAACGAATTTTGAGTCCAACTGACGAAACCATAATTTTAGATTTTAACGCCAGAATGGTGGGACAAGTACATAGTAACCCGCAATATATTCGATGATATTAAAGGAGTGATGATATTAAAGTTTGTTATTCAAGGTTGCACTTTTTCTTTAATTATATGCCCCGAGTTCGTTACACTTAACTAATTTTAATATTTTGCCTATCAAAGCGTATGATTGATATTAATTAGTATTTTTTTTAGTAATTTATTTATAACTTTGGTAAATCTTAAACGATTTCACAAAATGAAACTTTGATTTATAGCCAACAATATAAATTTCATTAAAATTTAATTCCTGAAGTGAAACCTCAAACACTTCGCCTTCAAAATTTTAACTAAAACATAATTTCAATTTCCACATAATAAATTTCACAAAAAATTTTTTTTATTTATTTGGAATTTTAATTAAAAAATTTTTCCAAAGTAAACATTTTTCTAAACAAATTTGTTTTGTCATTTTAATTTTAGTTTTCTGGGGAAAAACTCAAATATATATTTTGTGGTTTCAAGGATTAGTATGAGTAAATCTGCATGAGATGTTGCTTAGAAATAAATCCAAATTGTTATACAATATTTCATAAGATTTATTAAGCATAACAAGTATTTAGCCAAAAATATAAATAAATTCTTGAGCTGCCTTAAAATAAAAGAAAAATTGCTCTAAATCTACAAAGAAGTATTGTTAAGAGCACATTTTGTGGGAAAATTAATCTTGTAAATGTCCATCTTATTTTTCCTATTGTATTTTGTACAAATGCAGCTTAAGATGGAATGGCAAAAAGAATAAATCCTAAAAATGTTTATGCTGTTGTTGTTATGTTATATAGAGGTTTGAGTTTTGCTCTGCAGCAAGAAAGGAAGAAGAATAATGTTAAGACATTTGAATGTTTTGTGCCCATAAGAAAAGCAACAAATAGCAGAGTATAAAAAAAATTTTATATTTATAGCACTCATTTGCAAACTGCAGTCAGTCAGTATGCTAAGAGGAAAATAACCGCACTACGGTGCTTGCGATGACAATAGCTTTAATATCCTGGTGTAAATCTGTAGCAGCTTATGTCTGGTCATTTGTACATTTTGCCAAATATTTCCATTCCTATTTGTACTTCATCAAGGAAAATTAAATTGGGAGACAGTAAAAGCAATACAAGAAACGAATATTTTTGGATTTCCCTGGTTTTAATTTTGTTCGTTTCTTTTAAGATATCTTTTATTTAAAAGGTTGTTTCTTTACCCAGCAGGATGCTGTTGTGTTGCTGGCTTAACTTGATTTTAACTTAAGAATTTTGTTGTGTTTTTTGTTTGGGACTTTTTTTTAAGCATAAAACTCCGTGCTAAATAATTTTTTATTTTCTGTTGGTGGTTTTATGTAAAAGTCTGTCTTTCACTCAGTCTTACTTTTTGTTTCTCCTTTTCTTTGTTGTCTTGCTTAAGTTTAGTTTTTAAGTTTTGTGGCCATATTTCTGAATTTTTTGTTGTTTAAATACGAAAAAGAAGGAAACTAAAAAACAATTTTTAAATTCCTAGGATCTCCGAAGGATGTAAGGAACTTTAACTATTATTCTTACCCTATTGTTAAGCTTATATCCTTTTTTCTATTTTATTAGACTATACTTCCTATCAACTTTATATTATTTTTAATTCTTTTTATACTCTTCTTAGTACAAGCATTATTTAGTTTTTCATTATTTTAACACAATAAATTTGTTTACTGTTGGTTTGTTGTTTGTTAACTTTAACGAATATAAAACCATTGTTAAAGAAAATTTTCTTTAGAAAAGATTTGTACTGGTGCAAAAATAAGGAAGGAATATTTTTAATTAAAATCTGAGAGATAAAAGTTATTGAAAATTTTAAAAAATAATAAAACTCTTAAAAGATTAAAGAAATTGTCATATTGAGGACTTAGCTACAAATTACACTGTACAACACAAAAAACTTTTCGGCTCTAGTTCGGGTAGAGAGAACAAAAACTATATATAAAGTGTTGGCATTTTGCAAGTTTAAATCTGTTATTTATTTTCAAAGAAGTTCTACGAAAATGTTACTCGTGGTGTTTTACATAAATAAGTTCAGTAAAGTGCGAGTTCGCATACGAAGGGTTCCGTACGAATAACATGTTTTTGTTTCATTTTTCGTTTTGGCTATTTATGTTTGTTTTCGCGTACATTTAATTTAAGCACATTTTGCGTGTTAGGATTTTTTACGAGTTTTTTGGTTTTTTGCGATTTTTTAGTTTTAACAACTTTTTCGTTTTTGTGCTTTTTTTCGTTTTAGCATTTTTTTATTTCAACGATTTTTTCGTTTAAGCATATTTTTTTATTTTTAAGCTTTTTTTAGCTTTGACGCTTTTTTGTTTTGGTGATTTTTTTTCGTTTTAGCGATTTTTTGGTTTTGTTGGCAATATTTTTAGTTTTACTGATTTTATTTTCATTTTGGAGCTTTTCACGATTTGATGCTTTTTGCGATTTCTTCCTTTTATTCGTTTAAGCGCTTTTTGTATATTAGTATTTTTTTCGTTTTGGCTATTTTTGAATTTTTGTTTTTCTTTTTTTTTGCTTTGGTAATTTTTTTCGTTTTTTGGCGATTTTTTTATACATGGACATTTTTCATTTTAGTGTATTTTTTCGTGCTAGGGTTTTTACGAATTTTTTCGTTTTTTTGCGATTTTTCTTATATTTGGCTTTTTTTGTTTAAGTGCTTTTTTTAATTGCATTTTTCTTTCGTTTTGGCAATTTTTAATTTTGGGATTTTTTATTTTTGGTGTTTTTTTGTGTTGGCGATTTTTCTCATTTTGGCGATTTTTAGTTTTTTCGACGATTTTTAAGTTCAAAAATTTTGTTTCGCTATGGTGTTTTTTGTTTTGGTGCTTTTTTCGATTTTTTCAGCGGTATTTTTATTTTAGCGATTTTTTTCGTTTTCGCTATTTTTTTAATTTTTGTTTTTTTTTAGTTTGACATTAATTTGTTTGCTTTGGTAATTTTATTTTTTTTTTTGTTTTGGTGCTTTTTTCATTTTAGCCCTTCTTCCATATTAACGTTTTTCGTTTTGGCAATATTTTCAATTTTAGCAATTTCTTTTCATTTTGCCGATTTCTTTCGTTTTAGAGATTTTTTGGTTTTGTTGGCGATTTTTTTCTTTTACCGATTTTTTTTCGTCATTTTGATGCTTTATTCGATTTGGTATTTTTTAACATTTCGTAATTTTTTCGTTTAAGCGTTTTTTGCATTTCGGCGTTTTTCTCATTTGGATATTTTTTTAATTTTAATTTTTCTTTTTGTTTTTTTTTTTTTTGCTTTGGTAACTTTTTTCATTTTTGAATAATTAATTTTTATTTTTGGGGTTTGCTCTTTCGGTGCTTTTTTCGTTTAAGCGCTTTTTTCAATTGCATGTTTTTTTTGTTTTGGAAATTTTTATTTTTGGGCTGTTTTAGTTTTGGCGTTTTTTTTTGTTTGGCGATTTTTTTTATTTGGGCGATTTTTTGGTTTTTTTTACGATTTTTTAAGTTCAAGCATTTTGTTTTGCCATGGTGTTTTTTAGTTTGGTGCTGTTTTCGATTTTTTTAAAGCGGTTTTTGATTTTAGCGATTTTTTTTTGTATTCGCAATTTTTTTATTTGTTAATTTTTTTTATTTTTTTTTAGTTTGACATTAATTTTTTTGTTTTGATAATTTTTTTTTGGTTTTGGTGCTTTTTTCATTTTAGCCCTTCGTCCATATTGGCAATTTTCGTTTTGACAATATTTTCAATTTTGGCGTTTTTTTTCATTTTGGCAGTTTTTTTTTCATTTTGCCGATTTCTTTAGTTTTGGCAATCTCTTTTCGTTTTAGCGATTTTTTGGGTTTGCTAGCGATGTTTTTTTTGTCATTTTGGTGCTTTTTCGATTTGGTGTTTTTTAACATTTCGTCCTTAAGCGTTTTTTGAATTTCAGAGTTTTTCTCGTTTTGGCTATTTTTTAGTTTTGTTTGCTCTGGTAATTTTTTTCCTTTAGGTGATTTTTGTTTGCTTTTCATTTTAGTGAATTTTTCGTGTTAGGTTTTTACGAATTTTTTTCGTTTTTTTCGTTTTTGGCGATTTTTGTGGTTTTTTTTCGTTTTCGTGCAATTTTTTCGCTTTGGTGCTTTTTTCGTTTTGGCGCTTTTTTTCAATTTCATTTTTTTCGTCTTGGCAATTTTTAATTTGGGCGTTTTTAGTGTTGGCGGTTTCTTTGTTTTGAAGATTTTTTTATTTTAGCGATTTTTTTGGTTTTGTTAGCTATTTTTTAGGTTCATACATTTTCTTTCGTTAATGGTGTTTTTTTTTTGTTTTGGTGCTTTTTTCGCTTTGGTGTTGTTTCGGCGCCTTTGTATTTTAGCGATTTATTTTCGTTTTCGTTATTTTATTTTAAAATTTTTTTTGTTAGTTTGGCATTAATTATTTTTCTTTGGTAATTTTTTTAATTTTGGTGCTTTTTTCATTTTAGCCCTTCTTTCATGTTGGCGATTTTTCATTTTGGCAATATATTTAATTTTGGGGTTTTTTTCGTTTGGGCAATTTCTTTTCATTTTTCCGATTTTGTTTTTGCTTTGGCGTTTTTTCGTTTTGACTATTTTTTAATTTTTGGGGTATTGTTTTTCGTTTGGCTTTTTTCTTTACGATTTTGTTCTGTTTAGCGTTTTTTTTTCACTTTGATAATTTTTGTTCGTTTTGACGATTACTTCCGGGCTGTTCCTGGCATTTTTGAAGGGATAGTCTTTAATTAATAATATACTCTTTAATTTTCTTTGTTTCAAGTATCTTATTATTACGGTTCATAAGATACGGCTTAATTTCACCTGAGATAGAAGCCTGTGACTGACATACGTACAGCGTAGCGAAAATAATAAGTTTCCTTTTCAACTTTGGTGTACGGAATCCTAGAAAGAATACAGTAAAAGCCAATTAATTGTGACACTACTAATACAAAATGGCAGAACATAGTGTTTTCAAAGGCCACTGTACACCTGCTCACCATCATTCATGTCCCTTAATTAATGTTAAGAAATACAAGACTTATTATCATACTTCTTACTGACTTAAAACTTTCAAACACTTCTACCATGAACCCTCTTTTCTCCTTTTTCACAATAAATATCAATCATAAGTCACCTTATTTCCTCTTCTTTAGAATGATACGAATCTTTTGAAAATGTTGGCCAAATCAATAAACTTTTTTTTCTCCTGACGTTTTACCCAAAATTACTGCACATTTTTTATAAATGATTAATAGCTTTGTGCGCAAAATATTTGTTCGCTTAATGTCAAAGAGTTGTTCTTTTGCATACTTTTAGGTTACTAAACAGTTGAGAGGTTTTCCGCACATGCATGCATAATTCAAGTGTATTAGAAGATTTCAATTGCAAAGCACGTATATTTAAAGGATTTATTTTGAGGGTAAAATTTCAAAGGATTTTCAATTTATAAAATGAGCATGATTAAAGCAAAAAAAAAATAGCTTAAATATTTTTTAAACGTGCTTTTATGCCAACATCTATTATATTGCATGCACACTGCTTCTACCACGTGCTCATAAAAACCTACGCAGAATTTCCTAAAAAAAATTATTTTCCATCTGTTTGCGACATAAAGCCTTCAAATGTGCGTATTTGTTTCAAAAGGTATTATGTATCCATTTTTACCTTTTGTGTTTATTCTACTGTTTTGTTTTTTTATTTTCTTCTTCTATTTAACGTTTATTTTTCGATGCAGCATAGCGTAAAACCAAACAATCATTTGTTCCCTGAATTAATGAATTTTCAGCAGTAAACAGTCACTAGTCGTCACTCAACGTAGATTTATGCATTCAGTCACCCAACGAAATACATTCCATTACAAAAAATTTTCCATTTTTTTCTAAATCAAACTGAAAAGGATGAAAAACATAAAACAATGAGGGATTTTCTTAAAAAAAATGCTTATGCCTCTGTCTACTGTCCATTTGCGAAAAAATTTAGGGTGGATTAAAAATTGACTTGGAAAAACAAACTCTTTCAAGTATATCCCAACCACGTAATTAGATTTGATTTGCCTCCAAATGATTGTCATACTGTCCACGAATCAGCACGTGAGTTTTTTAATTTTTTTTCGTAGCACCATCAACCTTTATGATGGTCGCATACGATATACATATATTGTTTGGGTCCTTCATGCGACATATATTGTTTGATTTTTAAATTTATTTGTGCTTTTTTTATGCACTCACTGTCTATCTAAAATAATTTTTTTGCACAGTAGGACGTATTAGGACAAAATTTAACTGCTCTCGAAAAGGGTCTGCGGCGGCAAGCAAAGTACCTTTTGAAAAAAGTACCTTATAAAAAGTTCCTTTTAAAAACGTTCCTTTTAAAGAACTACCTTTTAAAAACGTTCCTTTTAAAGAACTACCTATTAAAAAAGTAGGTACCTTTGAAAAAAAGTAGCTTTTAAAAAAAGTACGTTTTAAAAAAAGTACCTTTAAAAAAAAGTACCTTTAATAAAAGTAGGTACCTTTGAAAAAAAGAAGCTTTTAAAAAAAGTACTTTTAAAAAAAAGTACTTTTAAAAAAAGTACCTTTTAAAAAAAGTAACTTTAAAAAAAAAGTACCTTTTAAAAAAAGTAGCATTTAAAAAAGTACCTTTTAAAAAAAGTGCATTTAAAAAAAGTAACTTTTGAAAAAAGTACCTTTTAAAAAAAGTAGCTTTTAAAAAAGTACCTTTTAAAAAAAGTACCTTTTAAAAAAAGTACCTTTTAAAAAAAGTACCTTTTAAAAAAAGTACGTTTTAAAAAAAGTACCTTTTAAAAAAAGTACATTTTAAAAAAAGTAGCTTTTAAAAAAAGTACATTTTAAAAAAGGACCTGTTAAGAAAAGTACCTTTAAAAAAAGTACCTTTAGAAAATAGTACCTTTTAAAAAAAGTATCTTTTAAAAGAAATACCTTTTAAAAAAAGTACCTTTCAAAAAAAGTACCTTTTTAAAAAATTACCTTTTAAAAAAACTACCTTTTAAAAAACTACCTTTTAAAAAAGTACCTTTTAAAAAAAGTAACTTTTAAAAAAATTACCTTTTAAAAAGAGTACCTTTTAAAAAAGTACGTTTCAAAAAAAAGTACCTTTTAAAAAAGTACCTTTCAAAAAAAGTACCTTTCAAAAAAAGTACCTTTTAAAACAACTACCTTTTAAAAAAATTACCTTTTAAAAAGTATCTTTTAAAAATGTACCTTTTAAAAAAACTTCCTTTTAAAGAAGTACCATTTAAAAAAGTATATATAAAAAAAGTACCTTTTAAAAAGTACATGTCAAAAAAACTACCTTTTTAAAAAATACCTTTTCAAAAAGTAGCTTTTGAAGAAGTACCTCTTATATTTTTGGTGGAATACTATGTATTTGAAATGCTCATTTTTATTCCACTTAGTGTGTCAGTGTTTAAGTTCGTCATTAACCCCCCTAAATACCTGATGTAATTGTCAACTAAAGGGAATTCCTCATGTGAAATTTTCATGCGTCATGTGCCGTTTTCATATAAATATCAGCAAATTTGCCATAGAGACTAAATTATTGTTGTGTAATAAAAACAATTTCAGCCAACCATGAGAATGATATTTTTCCTTTTGTGTCTTGTTTTTGTACTTGAATTTATGTTGTGATACATATGGGAACAGTGCTGCCAGCTTAGACTTTTACTTTTACTAGATTGATGTTTTCGATTCGTGGCTTCTTAATTAAGTTTTAAAAATTTTCAATTAACCTTCAAATTATGGACTTCCTAAACGTTCGTTTGATAACTGGACTTTAGCGGCAGTATTTTTTTTACAGTATTCTACACTTACAGAGCACATTGTTTTGATAGAGCTGTTGGCTGAAGTAGTTTAGAAATTGCCTATGATATACGTGGCTGCCTACTGCACACAAGCAATCAAGTACAATCCATAAGATTCCGTTTTGACATTAGTTGGTTGAGAAATTGCCTATTGTCGATACTATGAGCTGTCATGAACAATACAAATTTATCATGTGTCTGTCGTATGTGTTTGTAGCATGACATTGTAAATAATTTAAAATACTCAAAAGAATTGTTTGAGTTATTTAATCTATTTAATTATGTAATAATTTCATTAAAGCAATGAAACAATTCTCTTTAAATGAAAACATAATTTCACTAAAATCACTAAAATAATGAATAGTTTCATTCATATAATGAATTATATATTTGATAAATATTTTCATTAGATTAATGACTAATTTCATTATAAAGAATAATTTCATTAAAATAATGAAGAAATTCATTAAAATAATGACTAATTTCATTAAAATAATGAATAATTTAATCAGAATAATGAAATAATATTATTTAAGTAATAAGCTAATTTCATTAAGATAATGAAATAAATTCAGTAAAACTATTAAACAATTTCGTCAGAACATAGCATGTTGTTTTATATTTTAGGTAAATAAAACGTAAGAAATTTCATTCGTTTTTAAATAAATTTCGCTCTATTTGGATGTCCCCATAACATCTGTAGTATAAAAACTCCAAAGATCTAGAGAACTGTAACTATCAAAAATCTTTGTACACATTTTTTTTTTAATTTAATTTCCCTAACTTATTGCCTTAAACAGCCAATGTTTTCTCCAACTCGTGGCAACACTGCACCTGACTGCTACTGTAAACGTGTTCGTGTTTTTTCTTTGTAATTTTCTGTCCATTAAAAAACCATGATATGTTCGAGAACATACTTGAGTGAGGCAAAGTCTATGCAAGGATTAAAAGGTTTGATATTATAACAAAAAGATTAAAATTAGCTGCTCCATGCAATGGAAATCACAGAAAAAGTTACGAAAAGTTATCATGGTAGTAGTGTTGTTTTAGAAAGAAATTATAAGCTTACAGCACATAAAACTTCTCACAAGAATTTTTTCAAGCTTCGTATAATTTTAAGGCCCTTTGTAAAGTATAACTGATTCGGTCTAGTAGAATTTGTTAAATTTTGTCTTAGATCCGTTAGTACTTATTTAGTAGACCGTGAAAATACCTCATATGTTTTGTTTAAAGCAATATTTTATGTAAAAGAAAACATTTTTAGACCTTTTTCTCTTAAACACATTTGAAGAGAAAATAAAAAATTCACTTTTATTACGCAGAAAGTTTTTTATTTAAAAAATTTTAGTTTTTTCTTGAATACCTTTTGTTTTGCTTTGAAAATATTTTTAAAAGCAAGAATTTTAGCTTTTTCAAACGTTTTCGTTTTCTCTTTATTTACTGTGCTTAAAGTCTTAAAAGGATGTAAAAAATATCCTTTTTAACTTGTGGTATTTTTCGAAAACTTAGCTGAATTGTGGCAAAGTGTTTCTTAATTGTTAAATATTTTCCATTTTCTTTCAAAGGTTTCTGTTTTGTTATAAAATATTTCGACTTACCTTCTATGTTTATTCCATATATTAAATATAATTAGAACTAAAGCTACTATAATGCCACAACAAGAAATTGTACACATACAGACAAATAATGGCAGCGATACGGTGCGTAAGACACGTCGAACTATAGTACGATCTTGAGGAACCTGCAATTATTTTGAATTCAAAAGTAAAATTTTTTTAAAACAAAGAAATTTATTTCTTCTCCTCACCTTTCCGCCAATCCATCGTTCCATATTCAACCATGTTAGATTATCCAATTGGGTGTCGTAATAACCCAATTTCTCATATTTTCCATTTATCATTTGTTCAATTTGTGTTAAAGCAATACGATCTCCCTGAGAGCTGAATGCCACAACACCCTGTTTGCAGATAAAATAAATTGAAAATCGCAAGAAAAACAAGTGCACACAAATTATATTTTTGTCTTTGAAGTTAAATTGGATTTATTACATGAAAATGAGCACACAAGCAGGGAAAAATATTATAATTTTTGGGCCACAATGAATTGGAAAATATGCAAAAACTGCAAGGACGAGTAGCTCAGCAGCACATTTTGTTTCAAAAAAATTTATTTTCTTTCAATTTACAAATGGAAATTTAAGAGACAAATTGTTTTTCTAAAAAGTTGTTTTAGCAAAAAGTACTTTTGGAAAATAGGGGAAAAATAGATAAATGGCGAAAAAGCACAAAAAGCGTTAAAATAGGAAAAAACTTCAAAGCAAAAAAGAGTCGCTAAAGCAAAAAAAAAAAAAATCCGGCAAAACGAAAAAAATCGATGAAACGAATAATATATTACCAAATTGGAAAAAAATTGCAACACTGGAAAAAATCGTCAAAACGAAAAAATAGCTAATATGAAATAAAATCGCATGAACTGCAAAATATCGTTTCAATAGAAGTAAATTTAGACGAGACAACTTTAACGGGAATAATAACTCATCAAAATAAAAACAAAACCTACAAAACGGGGGAAAATATATAAAACGACCGATAAATGACAAAATGTGGAAAATAGCTAAAACGCAGAAAAACAGCTGAGAGTTTGGTCATATTTGGGCACATATTTACTTGCAGCTCATTTGGACCACATGAAAATTGTAGCCAATAGGATCCACAATATTCGAGAATAGTAGTCTCATTTTTCAACTCTAAGACAAAAAAATCGCAAAAAATTGGAAAAAAGCTCGCCAGAACGGGAAAATTTTAAATAAAACAAAAATCGGCAAACGAAAATGTGTCGAAAAAGAAAAATTCGTAAAAAGAAACATCGGATTAAATGTTAAAACGAAATTAAGTAGCTAAGCCGGTAAAAAGTACCTTTTGTAAAAAGTACCTTTTGTCAAAAGTACCTTTTTGTAAAAAGTACCTTTTGTAAAAAGTACCTTTTGTACAAAGTAATTTTTGTAAAAAATACCTTTTGTAAAAAGTACTTTTTTGTAAAAAGTACCTTTTGTAAAATATACCTTTGTAAAAAGTACCTTTTGTAAAAATTCCTTTTTTTAAATATACCTTTTGTAAAAAATTCCAAAATATAAAAAATGCGAAAAATCGTAAAAATGAAAAAAGCGCTTAATGTAAAAAAAGTCACCAAAAATAATCGCCAAAAATCGAAAAAATTTCTCAAACGAAAAATAGCGCAAAAACTAAAAAAATCGTTAAAACTAAAAATATGGTAAAAACGAAAAAAATCACAAAAAATCGAAAAAATCACCATAATGAAAAAAGTGCCAAAACTAAAAAGACGCAAAAAAAAAGAAAAAAACGTAAAAACTAAAAAATTGCCAAAACTAAAAAAAATTGGCAAAAACCGAAAAAATCGCATAAAAAAAGCGCCAAAATTAAAAAAAATGTTTAAGCTAAGAATACCGTCAAAAAACGAAACACAAAAACGCCAAAAATCGAAAAAAATTGCTAAAATTAAAAAAACGCCAAAACTAAAAAAAGTCGCCAATACGAAAAAAGCACCAAAAACTAAATAAATTGCTAAAACTAAAAACTTCGCCAAAACAAAAGTTATTACCGAAAAAGGGAAAAGCACTGCCGAATAATACAAAACTCGCCAAAGCGAAAAAAATCGCTTAAGCCCGAAAAAATCGCAAAAACGAAAAGGTCCTAAAAGTTAACAAAAATCCCCAAAACTAAAAAAAGTTCCGAAACAAAAAATTGCCAAAATGACGAAAAATAGCTTAAAACAAAAAATCGCCAACACGAAAAAATTGCCAAGACTAAAAAATCGTCAAAAACGAAAGAAAAATGGCAAAGCAAAAAGAAAAAAAACGACAAAACTAGAAATGTCGTAAAAAATGGCAAAATGAAAAAAATTCGCCAAAACTAACAAAAATCGCGAAAAACGAAAAAGTTTGCTAAAGCGAAAAAAATCCCCAAATAAAATTCAGAGTCGCCAAATCGAAAAAAGGATATATGTGCCTATGTTTATGGTAGTCCTACGGAACCCTTCCTTTGCGAGTCAAAGTCGCGCTTTACTGAATTTACTAGGAGGATGAGCTACTCCTTTGGTTATGCCAAAAACTTGCTGTTTTTTTTACACAAGTTTCTTAGGATTTATGACATAAATTTTATGTTATGTGTTTTTAATATCGTAAAGTTAGAGAAAAAAGATTTTTTTCATGTTCTACTCTTTGATAAAATGTTTGTTTATTCTTGTTTTTTTTTTGGCAACATGTCATAATTTAACCAAAAACTATGTCGTTTTATAAAAAAGACTGCTTAGCAGGGCTGCCAGTATGTAAGTATTTCTAGAAAAGCAATATAATAAAGTGTCTTTATAATATCTCCTCATAACATCTGTTCTGCAAGAAAATTCTGATTAATAAATTTTGTACAATATTTTAAATAAAAAATTTCCTTTATTTATTTAACTACAAGCCTTAAGCACTTTAAGTGTAACTCTGTGTTTCTTATATCAGTGGCCTACATTCATTATCAGTTATTTAACAAAAAAGCTTGTTAAATATTAATCAAGTTAACACACTTGAACATTTATAAAATCGACTTAATTTGACAATATTTATTCAAGTGTACACAAATGTATAAAGTTAAAAGGGGTAATTTAAAGTCATAAGTCAAGTGTTTATGACAAGCATTAACAATTAGGCCAAGTCCTCAAGGCGAAGAACAGAGACAAAAATGGAATATGTAAAGTATTTTTAATATTCACGAAAGCCAGACACTCAGGAAAAAATCATTGTAAAATTATTTAAAAGTTTAGCTGCAATTTAATAATTTAATTTAATTACGTAACACTCCCAGGGGGGAAGAATAAAAACTGCGAATAGCCTCTTTAAAGATATAAAACTGTGAGAGGGAGAGAATAATTGAGCTTAAATTGTTACACATCTCTCTAAAAAAAATTGGATTTATAATAAAAATGTTGTAATTTTTGCAAAAAAAATTTTCGAGTGAATTTTTTTTTCTTACTGGCCATTGTGCATTGTGATTGTGAGTTGTTTAAATAAATGACAAGAAAGTAAATAAAATTTTCTCAACAAATAATAATTTTCCAAAACCGCTTTAGCATATTTTACAGTATGAAACAACAGTTGAGTATTAGAATACTTACAGAAACTCCTAAAAATTGTGTTGAATTCATGGCGGCATAAATTTCATCAGCAATATCTTTGTCGTTGTATGTAAATTCCTTAAGAGATTTATTTCGTTGTTTCAGTCTCTCCATTGTTTTATTAAATGCCAGCGCAACACTCCATACAGCATCGTAGGCCAAGGGTGCTTCCTGATAGCCCTCCGGATAGCGATCATGATTAATGTCATAGCCTTCCTCAATGAGGGCATTATTCAAGCGTTGTCTTGGGATCAAAAATTAGTTAAATAAAATACGGAAAAAGACCCAACAAAGAGATAATTTCTTTTAAATTACCGAAATTCTTCAGCTGTCATGCCGGATATGGTGGTTTGATTGTTTTGATTCCACATTAAAGCTTCTGTTGTTAAGTGACCCTCAGCTGCCAAGCGCATTTGCTCCACTGTACAAGTTATGCCCTCATTTTCCAAATTAACTTCATACCAATTGTCTTCATACCAGCCTGCAAGGACAATTAAATAAAAAAATCTTTGTAAATTTATTCTCGTAAAATTTTAATAGAAGACTTTTAAATTGTAAAAATTAATCTGAATCTCTTAAGCTTTGCGCTAAGAACTTTTTCAAGAGGAAAATAATTATTTATGTAATTTGCTTTTCCATCAACCCTGACCTGCTTTCTAAGCAGAGAGCTTTAGATTAATGGTTGGTTTTTTTTTCAAACTTTAAAAATTATTATATTCATTAGAGTCTTCTAGTGTTTGTTTTTTGCTCTTTTAACATTTGATATAAATGTCAACTTTATTGAAAACTTGTTTGCTCACTTGTACAAAATTCATTGATGGTTTCAATATTTGAAAACATTGATTTATTCATTCGAATTGCTTGTTTAATTGCTATTTTAGTTGAAAATGTTATTTGCAGAAGCTCGTTTTAGCAGAGGAAATTATTTAATTTAGAGGGGGGATATTGAAAGCTTAAATAATTTTAAATAATCTTTGCTACAGAAAATCGGCTAGAGAATAATAGACTGTGATAGACAGATAGCAGGATTTTAGCGACGCCTTTTACTATTAAACTATAGATATAATTTTGACAAAATATAAAGGGGTTGAAAGGTATCTATGGTCAGATGTGCACAATCCATATTTCATGAAGTTCGGCTTAGTATCTTCGAAATCATAAGCATTTTAAGCTTTAACGAGACTTGAAGGTTATTAAAACTTTAATCTGTTGGTGTTTTTTTCAACAGTTAAAAAACATTCTTGTCCATTTACTTAATAGGGAAGGCAAATTTTTGTGAGTCCTTTTATACTGAAAATATATCTCAAATTTTTACAAAAGATATACAATTTTAAAGGTATCTATTGGCAGATGTGCACAATCTATATTTCGTGAAAATCACTTTAGTATTTTGAAAGTTATAAGCATTTTAAATTTCCACTAATATGTACATGCGTACTAACGAAACCGTATGTGATACATGAAAAAAATATGAAATCATAAAAAAATTAAAAATTTATAACTTTTCTCCTTTTTTTTTGAAGTCGGTTAAAAAGATACGATCCTAAGAAGGTTTTTCAAACAAGATACGGTTGCTTTTGGCGATCCGTTGCTTTTGCGTATGGTTTAACAAAACTATCGTTTTCAGAAAATTTTGTTTATCATTAGTCATTAGTCATCAGACATTAGTCATTAGTTATCACTCATCAGTCATTAATCATTAGTCATCAGTCATTAGTTAGCAGTCAATAGTCATTCGTTATCAGTCATCAGTTATTAGTCATCAATCATTAGTTATTAGTCATTAGTCATTAGTTATCCGTCATCAGTCATTAGTCATCAGTCAATACTCATCTGTCATCAGTCATTAATCAACAGCCATTAGTCATCAGTCATTAGCTATCAGTCATTGCTTATCAGTCATAACTCATTAGTCATCAGTCATCAATCATCAGACATTAGTCATCAATCATTAGTCATCAGTTATTATTCATCAGTAATCAGTTATTAGTCATTAGTCATCAGTCATTAGTCAGCAGTCATTAGTCATCAGTCATCAGACACTAGTCATCAGTCATCAGTCACTAGACATCAGTCATTAGTCATCAGTCTTTAGTAATCAGTCTTCTGTCATCAGTCTTCTGTCATCAGTCTTCTGTCATCAGTCATCAGGGATTAGTCATGAGTCATCAGTTATTAGTCATCAGTCATTAGACATCAGTCATCAATCTCCATATCTGGGGAGCTGCACTAGTATTTTGAAGTTTTTTCACTTCTGTCGGCAGTCGTCAATGATTGCATCTTTTTTAAAGGTTTTTTTTCCAACTGATTCTGGTAAAAGTCACCAAAAAATACATATGTATGTGTATCAGCGTTTCGAAAGTTTACATCTGGAATTTTAGGGGGAGTTAGGAGTACTCTTCCCAATAGTGGTATTCTTCCAGCCTTATTCGTGCCTACGAAAAACTTTTTTTTTGTTGGTTATGATAAAATCAGTGGAGCAGTCTCCTCAAAAATCGCAACATAAAAAAAAATTATCCATAGAATTTAAAATTTCGACTGTTTTCGTAGTTAGGGGACTATAACACAGCAAAAAAATTTAGTGGTACTTCTCGCCATTTTTCTTGTTGCATAGTGTAATTATACAAAATGTTCTTTGTTGTTCGCTTTTAGTTGATAACTGTTGAAAAAATTTAACCAAATTTTTTTTATAGAAGAAAATTTATAATTGATTTATTTCATTGTTATTTCATAGATTCAATGAAAGTTTTCATCAAAACTATGAACCACGTTTGTTTCATTGAAATTATCATACTAAAAACTTCAAATTTAAAATTTTTTTTAATTTTTAAGAGAATATATTTGAAGCTTATTAAGTATCCCTTGAAAGATTTTGTCATAACTTAAAGGGGTTTTTTATAAAATTACAAAATATATGACCACAACATTCAGTGCAGTTTTCTATTAAAATTATGAAAACTATGAAATTATTTCACAAAACGCGCGAAAGTTCGTCCCCATATATTGTGAAATACTGCATTGGAATTCTGAAAACAATATATCAAGCGAAATTATTTCAGTATACTGAGAGCCTTATTAAAACACAAGGTCTTTGACACCCCGTAGCGCAGTATGTGGCTTAACAGGAGTGGCAAACGTTTTGAAAGGTTTGTTGCTCCTTTATGAACTTTGTGTGCATCATTGCCTAATAGGATAAGTAGTTTAGAAAATACAGATTTATTTGCATAGTTTTTGAAATTGGCTCCATTGTGCAATTAATTTTAGAATAATTTGAGAAGAAATGCGTTCATAAATTTGAGGAAAACTTTCAAAACTTTAAAACTAGCTTAAACCTTTAAAATTGTTTAATATCTATATGTTTGCTGGGTAACTCCGTCAAGAGATTGAGAGAAGGAGTAAATATTGTATGAGAGAATTAAATTCAAGCCTTACATCAACCACAATGACCTTTTAAGTTTTCTTAGAAAATAGTTTAAGATTTTAGTTGTCTTTATTATTGTATTAAAAAAATTTTTTTTATTTTATTTGCATCTTTAGGACTTTTTCTATTTAATAAGAAAAACAGAAAGAAGCCCTTTAAATTAACCGCAATTAAAAGTTTCAAATCTTTGATACTTATTTGCATAAACTTTGACGAGAAAGCCATTAGAGTGTAACAGAGTAAAAGAGGGGAAAACACATTTGTGCATGTATGAAAAGCAGAGAAGGGAATATTCTAAGCTACTTAGTTTAAAAGATTCTTAGGGGAAAAAGTAAGAAAAACTATTTTTGTATTAATCTACAGAAAAAAACGACAAACTCTTAAGACAAGTTATAAAAAAGTTTAACAGATTTATTAAGCAAACATTTAAACAAACTTTGTGAAATAAAATTCAATTCAATTAAACTTAAAATAAATCACTTCTTCTTCTTAATTTCTTTTATTTCCATTTAAATTGCATTTTTATATAATTTTATTACATTTTTTATTTCATTAAAGAAACTTGTTCTTTATGCTTAGCACGCTTTCCGCCCCTTTTATGTTTCTCAGTAGATTTTTTCGTAATCTTTCCTTTTTTAACAACCAGCAATTAGTACAAATTAATGTCAAAAGAAACAAATAATTGAAAAAAAAATCCTCAGGAAAAGGTGTGAAACACTTTTGTAGTCAAAAAGGGGTTACTCCAAGTAAATGTGGCTTAAAAAAACGAAATAAAAATGAAGCAAATTATAAAACGTTTTTTTTTACAAAATAAAAAACTTTGCTAATGAACTTAATAGCAACGGATGAAAAAATAAACTTAAAATATCGTCTCTCTATTACAGAACTATTAGAAGCGATATATGTAGCTATAATAGAGTTTATAAATTCATAAGCGAAAGTTCAATTCCAGCATCCTGTAATATTTTGCTTGAACTCATGTTTGTATATCATTATTATAAGCAATCCCTGAGCACCAAGAGCCATAAGAATTAGATTAAAGCTACTTTAAAAGTTTATTTCCTTAAGTCCCACAGTGTTTGTCAGTAAAACATTTATTTCTTAAAAAAGTTTTATTTTCTGACGCAGTAGAATAATTAATGCAACAAAACCTTCAATGTAAATAAATAATATTAAAAACTATTTATATTGCTCTTTTTTGTTTTCAAGATTTTCCAAACAACAAGACTTTCTTAGAGCAAAATGTTGTTAAATTTGTTCAATGAACATTAATTAATATTTATGGCGTTATGTTGAAGGTAAAACTTTTTTCAAAGTTTTTTTTAACAGCAACAATATAACAAGCGGAATGCTAAACTTAAAGAAGTATATTTAATATGCGTCATTAGGTGTGAGTCAATTATTTTGCTTATTCATAATGAGGATATACTTGAGTACATATATCTCTCTTCTCTCTCTCTCTCTCCCCCCCCCCCCCCCCCCCCCCCCCCCCCCCATAAAATCAGACCTGAGGACAGACATTTTGGTTGTGTAAACGCAGTCTACCTATAAGTTTGATGCGCGTTTAATTAGAGGAATAGAAATTTAATTAAATTGAATATGACAATTTTTTGAAAAGGAGCTAGTTTTATCGCTCTAAATCGGTTTGCATATAAAAAAAATTTGCACTTTTTGTCTTTGCTAGCTGGTGTTTGTTTGTACTTGCTGGTGTGTGTCTATGCGATTTGTCGACGATTGGAAGTCAGTTTAGATTTTTATGGCTTCAAATTTTCTTTGAGTTTATAATAAAGAAAATCATTCTTAGTTAATAATATATTACAACTTCTTCATTTGGATTTCTTATGCACTGAAATAATTTTCTTCATTATTTCTGTTATTTTGAAATTGATCCAATGAAAAACTTCATTAAAACTCAACCAACGTTACGTTGGATTAATGAAACAAGATTCGTCAAAAAAATTTCTAATGAAAATTTTGCTAAATATAGGAAATAAATGTATTGAGCCAATGCAAATGATCACTAAACTAATGAATATATGTCATTATTTTCATGAAATTATTTAATAATTTTAATGAATTTATTTCATTATCTTAATGAAATTAGCTAATTAATTTAATTAAATTATTTTATAAATTTAATGAAGTTACTAATTGTTTTAATAAACATTTTCATTAACTAATAATTAAGTTATAAGTCTAATCGAACGGTATGGGCTTATATCCAAAGAAATTTAATTATTTTGGCTTGAGTTCGGTTTTAATTTAATTTTTCAATTAAATTATATATTTAATTATAGATAAATGTGAAGCATATAGACAAAGAAAATTTTTGAACACACGGAAAGTTGAACTGACGTTTCGATAGCTTTCGCTAATCTCCTTAGAATTCCTTTCCGCTTAGATCACTCGACCAAAGTTTGTGGTTTGCAGTCAAGAGTTGAATATCATCTACTTTTAATCAATTCATACTATCACTCCTAGAGCTGTATTTCGTTTGATTATTTATTAAATTAATGAAATTATTCATTATTTTAATGAAATTATTCATAATTTTAATGAAATTATTCATAATTTAAATGAAATTATTCATTATTTTAATGAAACTATATAATAAGTTTAACACAATTATTTCTTTATTTGAAGAAAACTATTTTGTTGTTTTCCTGAAACTATTACATTATTAAGTATATTAATTAACTTAAACTATTCTGTTAAACATTTTATTTTATTGACAATTTTATGCTAAAAATACATACGACAGATACAAATGTAGAATATTTCAGCCTACTATATTGCCACTGAAGGGTAGTTTTTTGGGATTTTTTAAGAAAAGCACGTGGGGTTTAACATTAAAGTATTAAACACATCTTACAATTTAAACGGAAGCGTTAGAAGACTTCCTAAGCCTATTACTAATTGTGAATAAGTACGAAATTAACCCTTAAACACATCTTAAGTTGTAAATGATTTCTGGTGTTGAACTTGAGTATAGAGCTTGGATGTCTTTGAAGGCGAATAACAGAATTTTATGGCAAATATTTTTGGTATACTCGCAAATATTTTTGCTAAATATTTCATATTGCCGCTGAAGGGAAGTTTTTTGCCCGCTATTTTGAAATTTACAAAACGACTCATATTTAAAAATTTATAATATAAAAAATTTAATTTTGTTGTACGCTGTAAATTTTAATATATTTTTGGTTGTTGCATGTTTTCAGAACATCTACTTCAGCCATAAAATATAAATAAACAATTAAAGATTTTTAGTATTACATTTTAAATTGCCACGAACAATTATTGCCTGCTACTCGTTAAATTGCAAAAGTTTTCAACACTTGAAATCGTAAAATAGTTGTCATTTAGCAATGCTGTTACAGCAACTACAACTGGCACTGAAAAAGCAAATAAAATTTATTTAAACTAAATAAAACTTTAATATTTCTATTTTCTATAAACACAAACACGTTTTAGTGTAACACTAGCTGAATATTCCAAAGGCTTCTTGCTAGCTGCACACAAGTACAGCGCTTAACGAATCATTGTTGGAATTGCGCACAAGCCACGGTCAAATAAAGTATATAAATTTCTAAACATTTTCCTCGCAATTATATTTGTATTACAAACAGAAAGAAGTAAATGAAGGCAGCTTTCATTTCTAATTTTTCTAAGGTTTTGTTTCTTGTTCAAGTAAAACACATTTTAATGGTTACAGTTTCTTCATTATTATCTGCCAAAAACTGCACCACAACTAAAACTAAACTTTTCTTTATAAATTTCTTACTTCCAGGCTAAAACCCCAATTGCATTCGTTTTGCTCCTTCTTCTTTTTACGGAAACTTTTCGCCCCTACAGTTGGAACCTCAATTTCTTACAGAATTCTACTGTTAGTGTTGTTTCTTCTTTATTACTCTTTTACCTTTTGTGGCTTTTAGTTTAAAACATATTTTATTTTCTTTTTACCTCTGAAGCATTATCCTGGCTCCTGAACCTTGTCCCTCACACGAACACAGCCTTAAAACCATAACAATTGTATACTCATTCGTTTTTAATGGAGTGCCATAAATTAAAAAAAAACGTCTACTCGTTGTATGTTTTTCTCGTGATATATAAATGCGTGTATGTATGAGTATCAAAGCGTTTCTAAGTAGTTGTTGGAGCGTTATTTATAAAAATTTTAAATATGTTGTGGTTACCTTTTTTATTGTTGGCTCTTTCATATAAAAACTATTAATTTTGGCACTAAAAGCCTGCCATTAAGCAATTGAGTCTGTTTTATTTTTTTCGTTTAATAAAGAAGTGAATAATTTATGACTTTGTTTAAAATTAAACTATAGTAAGTGCGAGGGTTGTGCAAAAAGTTATGGGAAAGTTTATATACCTTATCAATGTCAATGTCTATGTCTATGTCTATGTCTATGTCTATGTCTATGTCTATGTCTATGTCTATGTCTATGTCTATGTCTATGTCTATGTCTATGTCTATGTCTATGTCTATGTCTATGTCTATGTCTATGTCTATGTCTATGTCTATGTCTATGTCTATGTCTATGTCTATGTCTATGTCTATGTCTATGTCTATGTCTATGTCTATGTCTATGTCTATGTCTATCTCTATGTCTATGTCAATCTCTATGTATATCGATGTCTAGTTCTATATGTCTGTTTCTGTCGTCAATATTTTTAAAAATTACACTAATTGCCGTCTTTCTCTTATAATCTTAAACAAATAAACTTATTCTAGAAAACATATTTGAAAATGCACACGTTAACTACAAAAACCATAAAAGATACTCGTGTGTTCAGCCATGCATTGACTCAGTCATTCACTTACTGACTTACTCATTTACTAACTCACTAACTTCTCACAGTTAACTTACATAGTACATGCACACATTGTACCAGTCTGTCTGTCGGTTCGTCTTCACACCCGTGTTTAACAAACTAATCATTGCAAAAATAGCAGGAGTGCGCGTTTTGGACTTTTGAGTTTAGTTTGGGATTTACTAGTGTAACTTTTGCAAACGCATGCTGGGCTTAACTAGGAATTGCAGGAAGCCTAAGCAAAGAAAAAAAAAATCATAGAAAATGAATAAATTTTATGTGGTTTAAGCGGTGAAGTTATAAAATAAGTGCCACTCATTCTGCTACCAACAGATTCAACTAAAGGAATTGCACAGTGGGAGAAAAGTAAATTACAGGTTTTCTAAAATATTTTAATTGTATTTTAAAAGTTATTTGGTTACACTATAAAGCTTAGCTTTTTTATGTCGCCTTAAAAGTTCTTTAAATTTTAACTTCATCTTAATTGCAAATTTTAGACATACATGTATATATCGTCATCTGAAACGCAAAACGCCCTAACTAGAGTTTTCATCATTTTACGTGAAAAGCAATAAATATGCTAGATTATTTAATTTTCAGTTCTTTTTCCTTTTACATTTTCTTAATATTATCGATATTTTTGTTCGGTTGTCTGATCTTTATATGTAGTATCTTTTTATGTATGTTGGTGAACGACATTGGAATTTACTAAACAAAATTTACTAAACAAAATTTACTAAATAGAGCTTCTTGCGTTTTGTTTAACAATATGTATGTTCTAATATTGTTAGACATGCTGCAAACATTTTTAGTTGTTGCAAGTAAATTTTTATGTGAAAAACGTACGAAACGTGACCCCTTCAAAAACTAATCCGAAACTCAAATACAAATAAATTTTACAATCTTACATTGAACAAATACCCCACACATTTACATAGATTTATATCCAATTTAAACTTACATTCTCACCCAGGCTGAAATCTTAATAAAATCTTAAATGCAATAAACTTTTTTTGTACGTCTTCGTTCTTTATAACTTGCAAATAAGGTTTCCAAAAAAGTTGATTTTCTTTTTTCTAAGTGAAGATATTTTAGGTATTAATTCTTCTTCACTTTTTTATATTTACAGATAAAGTGCAATTAGGGTGGTCAATCATTCGGGCTTAAGATTGGTCAATTACCTAATGATATATGTATATCTGTATTTGTATGATTTTCATCTAGAGGCTACATATTTGGATTTTTTCTCCACTGACTCTAAACTATTAAAACTATGTACTGTAGCTTTCTTAACATTCTACGAATATTGAAATATTCGCTTTTTAGTGCTAAGCTAATTTTGTAGTAGTTTATGTATTGAACGTTACCCTGCTTTTTCAAGTTTTGTTGATATGAAAGAGAGAAGTTACAAACATTTTACGAGGTTGAATTTATTTAAAAATTTCAAACCAAATCATATTTAAGAAATTTATCCCAGTAACGTTCAATACATATTACAAGCACACACTAAACATTTATATAACAACAGTCTTCGATAAATGTCAGCAAAATTCCTTAATTTTGAACTATTATAGGAAGCCCCTTATGTTAACGTTCTATACAGTTTTAACGTTCGACACATTTTTAGGATAAAGTTTATGATCAATTTATACTCCCTTGTATATTTATTTTATGTCTTAAGCATAATTTCAGAAATTGAAATGAGTCCTGAAGCGTACTAAGAGAGTAATAGTAGCGTTCAATACACAAACTCCGAGAAATTGCATTATGGTTGTCTTTTCAAGCTTTAGGTTTTCTATATATCGTTTTAGCTTTTCCGCTGGTACTATTTTCTCTTTACGAGTTTTGTCAAAGTAACGTTCAATACATTCTGCAAGCAAGCACTAAAAATTTAATTAACAACAACTGACGAAGGCAATCATTGAAGAACTTGCAAACACTCTCTAGTTTTAGAAAATTAAATTAGGAAGTTTTGGGTAATGCTCCATAAATTTTTAGAATGCAGTTCTTGATCACTGGATGAAGCCCTTGTGCATATATTTGATGTTTTGAATATAATTTCAGCATAGCAAAATGAGTATTGAAAAAACGATGTGTAATAGAGAGAGAGAGAGAAACGTTCAATACAGAAACAGCGCAAATTTGATATTCTATACATCGTTTCAGTTTTCCCGCTCGTACTAGCTTCTCTTTACCTTCCTAAAATTTTAAGCCAAATCGTATTTAAGAGTTTTGCAAAAGTAGCAATAACTGAAATATAGTTTATGAGCAATTGCTAAAATAGTTCCCCATATATTTGATGTTTTGAGTGCAATTTTAGTTTTTAAAATGAGTACTAAGGCATGCTACGAGAGATCAATGTTCAATACAAAAAACTGTGGATAATTACCCATAAGACTAATATACTGACTTAAATTTTATTTCATAAAGCTTATATACACAGAAAAAAATAAGTTTCGTTTTTGATAACAAAAATCCCGGTATTCAATAATTTTTTTTTTCAAATTTCCTGTGATAAAGAATGCCCCTATATTGATAACAGAATTATTTCAAAATAAAAATATATATATAAATTTAAAAAATGTTGACATGGCTGGAATACGAACCCGGGCTTTCCGGACGTAAAGCATACACTCTCTAGCTGAGCCATATCCCATTTATTTTTTTATGGGATACAAATTGTTTTAAGTACTTATGTATAAAAAGAAAAGAAATAACCGGCATGGAAAAGAAATACTTACAACGAAATATTTTATTATGTTAAAGATAAATGTTATTGAAATTCATATTTTTTTTAATAACATGGTCTTATCGAATATAATTCTTGTCTATTTTTTTCTGTGTAAATGGCTAATAACTTTAAAAACTCTAAGAATGCTTGTGTGAAATTTTATTTAAAGGTCCAAGACAACAATGGAAGACTTCTTCCTTCATTAAAAACCCTTTACAAGTAGTATTATAAAATTATTCGATTATTCGCAAAAATATTAGTCGAATAATTTATTATTCTTCCTTTTAAGCTATTATTGATAAGCACACATATTTTTTTCTTATTCGAATAATTTTTTATTCTACTGACTACCCTAGTTGCACTACAAATACAAGTAAAACACCCCTCAAAGGCTTCTAAATGGCGATAGAATGAAGCTGAAAGCTATTCAATGTAAAATCCAGCAAACATAAAGGATAACAAAGTTTCAACAAAAAAAATCTGTATCCTTGATGTCCAATGAAAGAAAATTATTTACATAAAAAATTACAAACAATAACAACTATTAAGATACGAGTAATTTAAATAAATAAACTTGTAAATCCAATTTGATCTTCGTTGATTGGCCTAAAACTTTCCTATGTCTTTATCTTTTTTGCTTTGTTAATCAAATATTTAAATTTCCCTTACCTATAAAAAACCAGACATACGCCCGGCCATACAACTGCAGCTTGAACATTTCACACAGCACTCGCCGTGCTGCCACCACATAAAATAATCCCACAATTATGCGGGCATCTTGACGTCTTAAATTACGCACAGCATCGGCTGGATCGGATAAAAATGATTGTCTTGTAACGATTTCAATACCGGCCTCCATGCAGCGGTTTTCTAAGTCTTCAACGGTCTGAAAGAAAAAAGAATATACATAATAAATTCATTAGTGTTAAGAAAAATATATACAATAAGAAAATGCAATTAATTGTGCTGCTCCGGTCAACAGTTCTTTAGTAATACTAGCATAAATCGTGTAACCTATTCAATTTTTAATATAATGATTTATATTAATTTCTTTTCAAATGTGGTCTGCCCCATCGTGGAGGAAATTACTCTATTTTTCAGAAGTCTTCGGATGAAGATAATGATTGAGCGATATATATTCAGTCTTTCATGAACTATAGTATTGATTTCAGGTATTACATATCCAGAAATCCTTGCAATGAATATTTTTTGTACGCCATTAATTTTTCAATAAAACCAACGACCGATGGAAGTACCGTCTCAACTGATTTGTATTCTAATAATAATAATATTTTTTCCCTGTTTAGGGGAAATGTATTTGAGCAATGCGCATTCGCACGTTCTTTCATATAGGAACTGCAACCAGGTAGCACATGTCCATCAATATCTCTAGGCGCTCATGTTCACTAGTCGTCCAATTGCAACCGGGGTTTTTACGAGACTTGGGGTACTTGGTCAAGATTTTGCCAAGACGCCTTGGTACAGAGTTATATCGTGCTTGTCAGTACGTCGGGCCATTTGTATCTTCGAACAACAACACAAAAAACTTAAATATAAACATATATATAGATATAAACAAAGACAGAGACATATGCACTGACACAGACATAGACATATAAATTTAAATAGATATAGAAATAGACATAGAAATCGATATAGATATGGACATATACATACATAGACATAGACATAGACATAGACATAGTGAATTAGGTCAAAAGTGATGAGCATATCGTCGAAACAATGAACTATTTCGTTGAATTCATGTACTTTTTTGGTTCAGTGTACAATAGCCATTTTATAGTCGGTTTTTTCTTTGCAATGGCTTAGTTTTTTTGACTATGAAAAATACTTGTTGATTTTTGTCAATCATTTAATATATTTCTATTATTTCGATTTTCAAAACCGCATTCAAATTATCGCGTAAATCAATTGATGCGTATCACTGTATTTGTATTTTTAACCCCTGGCTGCATTTGTTTTGTGTTTTCTATGTTCTCGTTTGCTCCTTAATTATCATCCTGCTGTTGATTCAGTCATTTGTAATAATTGAGGTTTTTAACTTTAAAAGATGGATGGTTGACTTCATGAGAAATCCATTGATTGAGAATTGTAATGTTTTGAATGATATTAAAAACTAATTCATTTAATAGCTTTAATCTTGTCTGGAGATACTTTTGTTTAAATGATTTAGGGTTTCCCCTTTTTCGGAGATAAATATGCCATCAGTAACTAGGTGTAAGTTTAGTTCAAATTATGTATTGCATTAAATGTTTGTATTAAATATTGTATTGATATAAATTAATATAAATTTTACATCCTTTATTTATTTCCTTTTAGTCTCACAAATCTGTGACCATTAGAGTGGTCGTAGAAAATTAAATTTGAGTTTCTTCGAGTCTCATATCACAAATCGATGAGTATTTATAAAAAATAACTAAACAGAAAAAGTTTCAGTTCAATCAGCTAAGATTAAGGCGTGTGGCATGCCCACCAAAGCTTGAACAAATGATCTTTATCTGTTTTTATGTCTCGTAACTTAATAAATATACACTCTAAAGTTTTTATCAAATTTATTTGACATATTGTCATAATTTTATTTTAAATGAAATTTATTTGCTGGTGTTTAAGCATTGTCTATATGCAGCATTTCATTGGTGCTTTACCAAATCGTCAGTAGACTTCAAACACAATTTTGAACACTTACAAACTCTTTATATTATGTACAGATTTTTTAAAAACTGTTCAAAATTGTGTTTGAAGTCTACTGACGATTTGGTAAAGCAGCAATGAAATGCTGCATATAGACAATGCTTAAGCACCACCAAATAAATTTCATTTAAAATACACTCTAAAACATTACTTGAAATTTAGTACTCATATATTATCTAAATTTGTGTTGAAAAATTCTGGTTGTCTAAAATTGCATCGAGTTTGTAGTTATTTGTAACAAAAAAAAACTTAATTTGTATAATTTTTCGCAAAAAATTCAAATCTGTTGTTAAAAGATTTATTTTTGAACAAAGTTTGTCTAAATAATATTAAAAGTTTGATATTAAGCAACCCGCATAAAAAACAGCAAAAAAATGTTTAAACAATAGAGGCAGACCATATTTTTTTCCATCATCCGCATTTAATTTCTGGTAGTTAAAGGGTTTTAAATGTAAATTTTTTAAGTATTGGTAATTAAATATTGTTAGCTTATAAACAAAATTCTAAGGAGTTTTCTTGTTTTAATAAATGTAATGAATTAAGAAAATATACTTCATACATTTTTATTAAAGAAAAAACTTTTCAAATTAAACAGTGAAAAATGCAGCATAAAGTAAAATACGCCTATGGCTGAATGGTAGCTACAATAGACTATCAGCCAGGAGGCCACGGTTCGAAGCTGCACAAAGCCAATCACTTCGCAATCGTTTTTATTTAATTTTTTTTTGTATTAAACATATTTTTTGCAAAAAATCAACAAAGAAAATGCTTTTCTAATTTTAGGTCGATAATAATCATTAAAGTGCTGCCGACTATTATCGAACTAATTTTCAACAAAAGTGTTTCAGAGTGTACACTGAAAATATCCCATGCAACATATGCACGAAAATGCTCGTACATATTACGAAGTATTTCGTAGTTTAGCACCACGAAATTCTTACGTAAAATATACGAAATGTACGAAAATATTGAAAAAATAAAAGTAAAAATATGTTCGGCTCAGCCGGGCCACGAACTTGCAACCTTCATATTGCAAGGCAAGTATTCTACCCACTGAGCCACTTTATACTTATTTTGTAAGAGCCAAACATTTTTTTTATTTACTTACATCTGAAAAATACGTCAATTTATAAAAAATTATTTTAATTTATTTTTTTATTTCAAATATATATTTTAAAAGGAAAAATGTTTACGAAAGGTAAAATATTGCCTAAATATTTTTTCGTTACTTTGAAAGTTTTTTTCGTAAAATGTTGCATGGACTAATTTCAGTGTACGAAAGATTTTCGTTACTTTCGTAAATTCCAAAAAATATTGCCTACATTTTTTTTCGTAATATGTACAAAATTTTTTATATTCTACGAAAAAAGTAACTACGATTTTTTTTTTCGTAAAACACTGTATGGACTATTATCAGTGTAGCATTTGAAAAATAAATTTTTTCTAAAGAGTTATTTATTACCTGTGGAGTTTTCAACAGCTTTGGCCTTACCGACTTTTATCTCAATCGCATATTTAACAAAATAAACAGCAATATGGAAAAACGCCCATAACAATTAAAATTTGAAAATGCTTAAACTGATTTAGAAATTTCGTTACATTTTTTCGTTAGCTAGAACTAAAAGCTGTTATTTTTAGCTATTGGAACCGCTGAACGGGAATCTGCTTTAAATTTTTTTATCAGCTCTAGTTTTCGAGATACGCCATTATATAAAAAATTAAGGCATTTTCACGACATATACTAGCATAACTGGAGAAGAGTTTGTTCTATTCCGTAAAACAGGCAAACCAAAATTCGACAACTAAATTATCTTTAAGCCGATTGAATATTATTCTAAAATTTGCCCACTAGTTTCAGAGATATCGTAAAAGTTTGAGCATAAAAATAAAAAATTTCATAAAAATTTTTTAAAAGTTCTCTTACTAAATTGTGAATAAAATCAAAAGTTGAGAACCAATTTCAACGAAAAAAAGCTCATTTTATTTGAAATATATTAAGCTATATGTTAGTAGATAAAAATCGGGATCGTTAACATATTTCTATTTTTTTATGATTTTATAAAAACAAAAATTTTTAAACTTTTTTATGAAATTTTAATTTTTAGCCTTAAACTTTTACGATATCTCGGAAGCTATCGAGCAGATTTAGAAATAGTGTTCTCCTGTCTTAAAGATAATATTGTTTTTAAATTTAGGTTTTTCATTTTTCTTGCATAGGGCAAAGTATTCTGCAGTTATTCTAACATATGTCATGAAAGTGCCTTAATTTTTTACATAACGGTGTATCTCGAAAACTAGAGCTGATAGAAAAAAAAATTTAAGTGCAGATACGCGTTCAGCGGCCTAAATAAATAGAGGAACCACTTCAAGTTCTGGGGAATAAATAAGTGTCACAAAATTTCTAAATTTATGCACATAGAAATAAAAAGGAAATGTAAAATCAACATGGTGCAATTGTGATTTAAATTCATATTAAATTTACATGAAATAATTTGTCGTTTAAGTGTGCTAGTGTTTATTTGCTTTGTTCATTGCTACAGCTCACTGTTGTGCTTAGTTGTGTGACTTGTTGTTGTTTATTCTTACATGTGACGGCTATGACGACAAAAAACGAATTACCAGCGAAAATTTACTGCTGCTGGCTTAAAATTACCATTGTTTCATATTAGTTTTAAATGAATAATTATTAATCTAATCTTAAATCTCTTTGATGTAAAATTGTTCACTGTTAAAACAATTTTGTTATAAACGTTACACATTGTTTTAAATCAACATGAATATAACTTTAATAAAATAAGTTTTAATTAAGTAAGTTTTATGTTAAATAAACATTAAAATCATGTTGAATTAAAATGAAATTCATTTTACGTGCGATGGTATTTATTTAGTGTAGAGCTAAAATAAAGTTTGAAGCTGTTGTAGCTGCTGTGGCTGGCGCGTGGACTATCATGCAGGTGGTACGAGTTCAAATCTTGGCTGGGGCAAGCCAGCTATAACACAAAATTTTCTGATGCCTATCACTCAAGTAAAAGGATTAATAGAATAGCTACAGTAAAGTCATGTTGTTTCAGCATGATATAACTATAATTCAACATGATTCTTAGTGTCATTGGCGTAGCTAGGGCGCTCTAGCTCCACCTAGAAATTCAAAATATTAGAGTAATTTTGATAATATAATCGAAATTCAGGGTCAAATATGGGCTCTGCCCCCCCTCCCCCCCCAGAAAAATTTCCAGATACGCCAATGTTCAGTGTTGTGTCAATATTAAATTCACGTTGTTTAAATTTTAAATAACTTTGATTCAACATGATTCTCCGTATTGTTCCAATATCAATTTCACGTTGTTTCAACTTGAAATAACGTTGATTCAACATGATTTTTCGTATTATTTCAGTATCAACTTAATTTTGATTTAACTATACTGCAATATTAAATCAACATGAAATATAGTTAATTCAAAAGGATAAATTTTCCTTCATAATTATTGTAAATCATGTTGAATTAAAATGAAACGCCTATGAAGCAAAATCACTACCGAAAAATTTTTAATTAACCTGGTTTTCGACGATTTTACATGGAAATTTTTCTGTGTGTGGGCTTTTTTGTTAAGTTAATAGTTGTTATGGGTTTTTTTTTCAATATTATGCTGTTTATTTTGTTAAATATGCGATTTAGATAAAAGTCGGTAAGGCAAAAGCTGTTGAAAACTTCACAGACAACAACTTTTTAGATAAAAACTATTTTGTAAATACTATATTTATTAAGTTATGAGATATAAAAGACAGAAAAAGAGCATTTGCTCAAACTTTGGTGGGCGTGCGACACGCCTTAATCTCAACTAATTGCGCTGAAAAGTTGTAAAAGGTAGTTTTTTATAAATACTCATCGATTGGGAGTATGGAATTAGAAGAAATTTAATTTAAATAATATTAATTTTTTACGACCACTCTAATGACCATATTGAAAAATATCGAACAAATGCTATTTCCTGTTTTTTCATATTCTCTACTCTGGGGAGACTTTATTAGAAATTTATACAATTTCGTTCTTAAATATATGAATTTTCTATTTTTCGGTGTTTTACGTAGATTCTGCCATAAACATTCTCTACCACAAACATACTCAGCAACTCAAAAGCATTTTAACTTTTATTTAATGCATATGAATAAGCAAGAAAAAGCTTATGCCAGCAAATCCTGATTTTCTTTAGATATTCTAAAAGGATATTTTATTTGCAGCAAAACTGGGTGTGTGCGTGTATGTGTTTGTGTGTATGTATTTGTATTCAAGTTTGGATCTGTGTTAGACACATATGTTTTAGGGAATATGAACAATGTTAGATTTCATTTACATATGAGCTTAAACGTATTATTTAAATAAAATATGTTATAATATTATTTTTGCTGCCGTTGACTGCAAATCCCCAATTCAATTGTTCTAAAGTTTGTTTGAAAAAAGCAGAGAAAGAATGAGAGATAAAATAAATGTGCATTTATGAAATCAACGTATAAACGTTTTTTTTTTCAACATTTTCTTCTTTTTTTTCGATTATTTCTTTAATTTAACTTTTAGTTTTCTATTTAAGCAATATATTCTTGGGATTTATAAATTGCATTTGCATGTTCTAATCTTATATTATTTTTGCTTGGATTAATCTTTAATACTCTTGCTTCTCTCTTTTACAAAAACTAAAAGAAAAACATTACACAGAAAAAAATAGACAAGAATTATATTCAATAAAACCATGTTATTAAAAAAAAATATGAATTTCAATAACATTTATCTTTAACATAATAAAATATTTCGTTGTAAGTATTTCTTTTCCATGTCGGTTATTTCTTTTCTTTTTATACATAAGTACTTAAAACAAGTTGTATCCCATAAAAAAATAAATGGGATATGACTCGGCTAGAGAGTGTATGCTTTACGTCCGGAAAGCCCGGGTTCGTATTCCAGCCATGTCAACATTTTTTTAATTTATATATATATTTTTATTTTGAAATAATTTTGTTATCAATATAGGGGAATTCTTTATGACAGGAAATTTGAAAAAAAATTATTGAATACCGGGATTTTTGTTATCAAAAACGAAACTTATTTTTTTCTGTGTAGCTATTTATGGGTTTTGTTGCAGTAATTTTAAAGTTAAAAAGTCAATTGCATTGCGGAAATATTTGAAGCTGAATAAGCAAAATTATTAAAATGTTTTTGAAGCAGGGTTCTTCATAAACTTTATTGGTAAGAGAGAAATATTTCGATAAAATTTAAGTTATGAGCTTAGTCGAACTGTATGAGTTTATATCCAAAGAAATTTAATTATTTTGGCTTGAGTTCGGCTTTAATTTAATTTTTTCTTAAATTGTATTTTATTAAATTATATTTTTATTTAGAGATAAATGTGAATATCAATAACTATGAAATGAAATCTAAGAGTCACAATATGAATTGATTAAGAGTATATGATATTCAACTCTTGACTGCAAACCACCGACTTTGGCCGAGTGGTCAAGCGGAAAAGAATTCTGAAGAGATTAGCGGGAGCTATCGAAACGCCAGTTCAACCCTCTGTGCAGTAAAAAATTTTCATTGTCTTTATGCTTCACATTTATCACATAAATAAAAATATAATTTAATTGAAAAATTAAATTAAAACCGAACTCAAGCCAAACTAATTAAATTGCTTTGGATATATTTCGATAAAATTTAATATTTACACCGGATTTAACTTTAATCTTTTGTGTTACTTTGTGTAATCAGTTAACAAAGGTATTCTATTTTAATGAGCATTCGGTAAATTTAAGTTAATTGCTCATTTGGTTTGTGTGTTTTACAGAGAAACCAAATGAGCTGTCAATTGCATTTGATGTTAACAATCAAAAGGCAATCATTATGTGAAATTTCAAAAGAAAAATCTAAGACGAAGTCCTAAAGATTAAACAGACAAAATTATTTAAGATAATTATAAGCAAATGAATGGTTAGGTAGACAAAATGATTGTAATATTTATAATACCGGACATTAGGGTGGTCGTAAAAAATTAAAATTTTGATTTCTTCAAGTCTTATAACCCTAATCCATGGGTATTTATAAAAAACTACCCTAAACAATTTTCAGGTTAATCAGTTGAGATTAAGGCGTGTCTCATGCCCGCCAAAGTTTGAACAAATGCTCTCTTTATACTTTTATGTCTCATAACTTAATAAATATAGGATTTACAAAAAATTTTTTTCTAAGAAATTGTTGTGTGTAAACTTTCCAACAACTTTTGTCTTAACGACTTTTATGTAAATCGCATATTTAAGAAAATATCGAATAGCCTATAACTATAAAAATTACAAAAAAGCCCATAAATTTGCAAATTTCTTTAAAATTTTTCGTTGCCTAGAACTCGCAGTCGTTTCTTTAGTTATTTGTAGCGCTGAGCGCGAAACGGCACTTCAATTATTTTTATCATAAATGAAGACACTTACACGACATATGTATATTAGCATAACTGGAGAAGGCTTAGCCGTATTTAGTAAAAAAGAAAAACCAAAACTCTACACCATAATTATCTTTAAGCCGAGTGAACATTGTTGCTAAATCTGCTCACTAGTTTTAGAGATATCGTAAAAGTTTAAGAATAAAAATTTCAAATTTATAAATTTTTGTTTTTAAAAATTCATAGAAAAATTAAAATACACTAGCCAATCATTTTTTTTTTCACCAGCATCATGTAGCTTAATATATTCGAAGGGAAATGACCCGGGTTTGGTTGAAATTTGTACACAAATTGTGATTTTATTCACAATTTAGTGAGAGAACTTTTGCAACTTTTTTAATTAAATTTATAACTTTTTAAGTGCGACTTTGACTCGCAAATGAAGGGTTCCGTACGAATACCATATACTTACATACATACATATATGTATTTCTTTTTCCGATTTGGTGATTTTTTTTTGCTTTTTGGAAACTTTGAAATTTTGAAGTATTTTTTCGTATTAGGGTTTTTTGTTTTGTAAAATTTTGTCGTTTTTTTCGAATTTTCCGATTTTTTAGTTGTGGTGATTTTTTCCTTTTTTTGCGATTTTTTTTGTATTTTACACGACTTTCGTCGTTTTTGTCCTTTTCCGTTTCAGTGCTTTTTTTCGTTTTGGCGATTTTTTGTCTTTTGGCTATTTTATTAATATAAGATTTTTTTAGCTTTAGTGTTTTTTTGTTCGAAAGGTTTTTTCGTTTTGGAGCTTTTATCGTTTAGCGTTTTTTCCCCATTTTTCCCATTTTGTCGATTTTTTCTATTTTAACGATTTGTTTCATTTTGCTTTTTTTAGTTTTAGCTTTTTTTTAGCTTTAGCGATTTTTTCTTTTGATCGATTTTTAATAGTTTTTATTGGCGATTTTTTAGTTTTGGTGATTTTTTCATTTTTGTGCTTTTCCGTTTCAGCACTTTTTTCATTTTGGCTATTTTTTCTTGTTTGGCGTTTAGTGCTGCGATTTTGTTTAGCGATTTTTTTCTTCGTTTTGGCGTTCTACTTTTCGGCTTTGTTGGTATATATGACTGAATACTACACGCAAACATTCAAGTATAATCATTAATACAGTGAAACTTCGATATAGCGAGCTTCGTTATAACGAAAAACTCAGTATAACGTCTGTTTTATTGGGAAAACCTCTTTACTGCATAGTTTTCCATATAAAAATACACTATAGCTATAACGAGCAAATTCTGAGCAAAAAAGCCCCTATATAGCGAAATATTCACTCAAATGCCTCAATATAACAAAATCAAGAGCTTCTATACAACGAAGTAAGAATAAAATTTCAAACAAAGAAAACTATAGTTATAACGAATTTTTTTTGTATTTCTTAAAATTCCGTTAAATCAAGGCTTTGCTGATTGTATTTATAGCGAAGCAATAGCTATAACGAAGTATTTTTGGATCCCCTTGGAATTCGTTATATCGAAGTTTCACTGTATATCGTTTTGACAGATCACTCCAATCGTCAGTGTGAAACTATGTAGGTTCGAACCCAGATCTCAGACTCGGTAGTAGATACTAGATCCAATCCGTCACAATCAGATACTTGATCTGGTTACTTAGACCAATCTCTGATAGCACTGAAAGGTCGTTTAGTATATTGCTGCCCAAGAATTTGTGTCGCGAGAGATGCAAGGCCGGTCACTCGCAAAGAAAGTGAAAGATTGTTTTTTTTTTACTTTGCTCCCGGCAACTGCGGCATAACGCATTGTAATTCATAAGTAATATTGGACGTAGGAATTCTTGTAAGCCTTTAGTTTAAGGTATTAGTTGTATTAAGCACTTTTATGTAAAACATCACGGGAAACGTTTATGTAGAGCATTTCAGTCCGCTAAATCGCCGCTGAAGGGTAGTTTCTTGCGCCTTGTTCAAGCAAGGTATGAAAAGACCCATACTACGACGAGTTAGAGGGGTTAAAATGTTTCACAAATTTTTTTTCCTACTCGTTTATATAAAAAGCAGAGCACACATCATACCTTAAATGTAATTCTTACAAGATTTTTTATGCCGACTCACTATAAAAATTAGGGAAATTTAGCTCTCCCCCCCCCCCTAAAAAGGATCCCAGGGGTTCCTTCTACCAGGACCAGCTGTTAGAGCCTTGTTATTTTGAAAATTTTAGATTTTCTATAGTGTCATTAAAATAAAATTTTGTAGAATTTGCTTTAACAAAATTTTACAATTTTCTTTAAGGCAACTTTAAGGCCTTTAAAGAATAGAAAAAAATTCTAAAATTTATCAATATTTCTTTCTTAAAAACAGTTTTCTAAAAAGTTTTTCAAAGCTTGTCAAAATATCTCAAAGTAATTTTCTTAACCAAAATATTTCAAAGTTTTGTTCTTAATCAAAATATTTCAAAGTAAATTTTTTTTCTAAATATTCAGCCTAAAATTTATTGAAACATTGCTAAGTTCTTTAATATACAATTCTGCTTTATTACCAAAACAACAAAATTTAAATCAAAACCTTGAAACGGAAACGGATATAAAACATAATAAACTTTTTTTTCTTCTTACAAACAAACCAGGAAACATAAAGAATGTTAAAAGTACTAATGGGCAAATACACATTAAAGAACAGGAACAAAGCAAATCTTTTTAGCAAATGTAGCACAAAAGGGATAAAAAAAACTTAATGACAATCCAGGGATTAATACATAAAAAAATAGAACAAGAATAGATAACCCCAAATATGTTTTTGTATTGCTTGTTTTATGACAAATACTAAACATCATAACTGTGTACTCTTTAGATGTACAATTAACCCATTAGCAAGCGGGAAAGCTTAAGGAATTCAGTATAAGGGGTGGTTTTTAGATATTTATATCTTTGCGTTGCCGTGTCGTCCGCTTGCCCGCTTTCCAATTTTAATTAAAATAATAATAATATGAGAAGTAAAATATATATCGTAGTTTTTTTTCGATTTTTAATGCTAAAACAAAAAGCAAACTAAGTCGTAGTATTGAACGTTACGCTATATTTCTAAAATTCTCTGTGTTTTCGTTGATAAGCTTTATGAAGGAGAGAATCTACAGGTATAAGAATTCTTTTTTTTTTGCATAAAAATTTAATAAAAATTAATATTTCCCAAATCATATATAAATGCTTAGTTAAAGTAACATTCAATACATTTTTGCATGAACTTTAAAGAGTTTTACTAAACACCCTTTAATTATTCGCCAAATTGTTTAATTAATTTATAAAAACTATAAGTAACATTCAATACATATTTTTCGAATATAATAAAATTTACTAAAAAGAAATTACGCCACAAACTTTGTTACAAATAAAATCGGACTAAACGTTTAAAGGCTACAGATTTTTATGACTTTTTTTCTCCGGCAATGTCTATGCTACTGATCATCAGAGCGTCCTCCTTCATTCGTAAATTGTCGTTGAAGTAAAATAATTAATGAAATACAGCTTAAGTTAATACACACACCTACTTGACATGAGTGGCGTTGCAGCAGCTGCTCTTAAATTTAGCAAAACGCGTAATAGCAGAGTTGTATAAAGAAATAAGCTTCCCAATTTCTTCATTATCTTTCTGCTCTATACTATGCTTTTCCCAAAGAAGGCAGCAAATCGATTGTAAACATATTTTTAAAAAATGGCTGTAACAAATAATATATAGTTGTAGGAAACAAATAATATTTAGCATAACTTTTATATATAATAAATTGAAACATAACATTGCCTTAGTTAAAACCTTGAGAAAAAAGGTTCGGTGAACTACATTATGGTTATGACAATTAAGATATGGTTGCTAGAAACAAATAATTTTAAACATAACTTTTGTGCTTATAAGGAAACTCATGGATATTGAATGAATACCATCCATGAAAATTGCAAAATGGTAAGACCACTACAACCAACATTTCTGTGGACTTTTGACAAAAGCATTTAAGTCGACTTAGAAATTTTTTTCATGTTTATTAAAATGAAAAAAAAAATTTCAAAATCGTCTTTTGATCTGCTCGCCAAATATTAAAGTTTTGAAAATTGCACTCATGACAAATTTTTTAAGAAGGGTCTGGTCATCAAATATTTTTAAATATGTCTAAAAGCGGAACAAATTATATGCACAGTAAACACTAAATTTCATTTTCAGTAAATAAATTCAATGAATCAGTAAATATTTTGTCTAATGTACCAACAACTTCGCTAAAAAAGAGGTTTTCAAATGATGCAAATTTATAAAACAATTTGTTTAAAATTAATTAGAGATTCTAAGCAAACTAACTTATTGAATAAAAAAGAAAAAATATTTACTGGATTCTCTGTAACATAGCACACAATAGTTTTGTCTGAATTTATAAAATAATTTGTGGAAAAATACTTAGAAATTCTAAACAAAATAGTTTACTGAATCAAACAAAAATATTTACTGGATTTCTTGTAATATATCAAACAATCTTTTTGTGTGAGCCAGTAAAATATTTTTTAGAAAATATTTCTAAATTTTAAATAATAACATCATCATGCATTAAGAAATTATGAAAGTTAATTTCGGTAAATGTGTTAAACTCTGCATGTTTATCTAAAGACTCTAAAGAAATATATGAGAATTAACGCAATAACATTAACGAATTGATTTACTTAGAAATATTCTGAAAACAAACTTGCTATCATTGTTGTTGTTGTTATTTATGTGTATGTTGCAGCAATGCCATTTTTAGGGGTTTTTACGATATAACAAAAAACGATATGACATACTGTGTTGTCATATCGTAAGTTTTTTTACGATATGACAATACTAAGATAGTTATATACAGTTTGTCATATCGCAATGTTGTCATATCGTAAAAAACTTACGATATGACAACACAGTATGTCATATCGTTTTTTGTTTTGCCCAAAAATGGCATCGCTGGTATGTCGGCATAAGGGTTGTTTTTGTACAACACAGAAAACTGGTTTTTGTTGTTGTTTTTAGTTTTTGCGTCTTAAATAAAAGTTAAACAAAGAAGTCAATGTTTCAGTAAAGAACATTATTTACTGAAAATGGAATTTCATTTTAGACAAACTTTTGTTTGAAAACTTCTTGTTGATTGTATTTTCTGTGATATGTATAAAAAACTCTAATAATTTTCTTTTTTTGTATTTTGACCATCTTGAAAAACTATGATATTATAATTATGTTGTTTTGTCAAAAGTCCACAGATTTTATTACTACATTTACTACCTTTTTTATCAAAAATCAATTATCTGGCAAAATTCAGTTCTTTGACAAAAATTTTCTTTTAGTAAGATCAGATTTTTCTAAAACAACACGCTTTTGCTATAAAAAATTTTGTATTTGTTTCGATTTTTTTTCCTCCAATTTTTTTGTCTCAAAACTATTTCTCTTCTAAACATATTTTTCTCTCAAAAATATCTTTCTTCTAAAAATAGTTTGTCTAAAAAAATTTTAGTCCAAAAAAATGTTTGTCCCAAAATTTTTTTTGTCCCAACTTTTTTCAACAAATACTTTTTAAAGCAAATTTTCGGGACAAAATCATTGACCCAAAAAGTTTTTCTGTACATGAAATATCTTTTTTCATCATTTTGTCCCAAGAAATTTTTTTTTACTAATAATATTTTTGATGTCAGGTATTGAAATCATAATATCTGTTATTAATCAGTTCCCTTTTTAAATGGTTTTATTTGGATTACCGAGTTTTTGGAGCTTGTGTCGTCGGGTCAAATTTATTAATGGAAAATATACCCCCTACTTGTTGACCGATTGACCTAAAGTTTGTTAGGCGCCTTTACTTTTGATGACAATTCCATGTTGTGATTAGAACCATTCAATGTTGTGACTAGAAACGTGGGCTAAGCCATGCCCATAAAAAGTAATATTTAGTTTTATCCTTTTCCTGTTAACCGATTGATATGAGATTTGATAAACGGCGTAACTTACGATGACTGTGCAATTTTGTAACTAGAAAAGTGGGTTGTGCAACGCCCACAAAAATTAATATTTACTTTTACCCCCTTTCTCTTACTCTGAAATTTGGTAGACAACTTTACTTTCAATGACTTTATAATTTTGTGTTGCAAAAAGTGGGCTACCCCACGCCCATAAAAAGTAATATTTAGCCTTATACTTTTCCCGTTAACCGATTGATCTGCTATTTACTAAACGGCTTTACTTACGATGACTATACCATTCTGTAATTAGAAAAGCGGGCTGCGCCACGCCCACAAAAAGTAAAATCTACTTTTACCCCATTCCTCTTGAAGGCTTGCTCTGAAACTTGGAAGACACCTTTACTTTCAATTATTATAAAATTTTGTGTTGAAAATAGTGGGCTGCGCCACGCCTGTAAAAAGTAATATTTAGTTTTACGCCCTTCCTGGTGACCGATTGATATGAAATTTGATAAACACCTTTACTTTTCATGGCCCATTGATCTGATGACGATACGATTATGTGTATTCAGTATTATTGTATATCAAAGATGTCCGCTGCCACAAAATGGCGAATTAATTATTTGTTTACAAACACCTCAATATGGATATCAAATGAAAGGGTTTGACTAGCAGAATACAGTACGTTATGAAAAAAGATCCAATTCGATGATGTATTATCTGCATCATTATTATGTTTCATCATAATAAAACCATTTAACTCAAAAAATTTTTTTACTTATTTTATTAATTTATATGAATAAAAAGAAAATATCTCAATCATGTCTTTGTTTTCTTTCCCTGTATGAAGTAGTTATCTCTACACAACTGCTCCTAAGCTTGGATAGGCGTGTCTTTTTTTAAACATAATTTTATTTTATTTGATTTCTTTATTTTTTTGTGTCTTCTCTCTGTCACTTACTTTATTTCATTATAAAACCCGAAGAAAACTGAAATCAGTGTTCTTGTCATGTTTTTTTTTTCTTGTTTTCAAAAGTCTCATGAGTAAGATTTTTTATCCATTTTTTTCAAACTTTTTTATATTTTCGTTGTAGTTTATGTTGTTGTTATTGTCCCAGCCTTAGTTGGCCTTTTATGCTTTATTAAACGACATTTAGATGTTGTTGAAAGTTCTTTTTTTTATTACATGTACAAGAAACTGTACTTTATGCCAAAATATTGTTTTATATATGTGTGGGGCATCATTCAAAAAGGGGTAAGAAGGAGTAGGCAAGACAGAGAAATGTTTGAACAAATATTGTATTGCTAAATATGAGAAATGGTTTAGGAAACATTAAGTTATAAGAAAGCCTTGCAAGAGGCCTTAATTCCACAATTTGCAAGGCACAATATAACTACGCTGTTTTCGAAAACCGCTACACTCCCTCGTCAATGTTCATGTATATTTTATGCCTTTCGCAAAATTTTAGGAGGCTAGGTTAAATGTGAGTTTTAATATTTCTATACAATCAAGGACTGGAAATAAAATACGAGAATTGTGTTTTATTGTAATTAAAACTCACTCCATCAAAAACTCAAATTTATTTTCACCAAACTACTCGTATATGGGTTTTCGTTTTAATATAAAAACTCTATATTATTGTAATGCAGCCTGGCGAAGAAGCAGGGAAGGGGAAAAGGAATATCCCCCCACTCCGCCCTTCAAAAGAATACAGTATATCTTATATTTATTGAGCTTCTAAAAGATATTTTGCAAAATTGTATGTTTCAATTAAAAGTTCCCCTACCGAAAAGCTTAAGCTGGATCTGCTCTTGACTGCTGCCATAAAACATTAACACTCAATTATATGGTTGTTTCAACTTAGAATTCCTAAGTTTTTATAAGGCCCTTAAAAAGTGCTCATTGTCCTGCTTTCGTTTTTGGTTCATTCATTTAAACATTCATGCATGTAATCCATCCACTTACCAGGGGAATGTTTGTATTAGTTGATCTTAATTTCTCTAGAGTCTCTACCAAGATTGTTTTGTTGTCAATTTTAACTTTGAATAATCTGCTTAATAATGTTTTGAGTTGACATTGTTGTACTTGTTGTTGCAGCTGCTCCATTTGTCATTGTTAAATTGTTATTTAAAAAGATGTCAATATACAGGAAAATGAAATTATTGCAAAGAAAAAGCAATCAACGACAAGGGACTTTTAAAATATTTCTTCAATTAAAACTTTATAAAAGTACTTAAATATGAAAAGTATAAAAAGGATTTTTTTTATATTTTAACCGAAATAAAACGACAAGTTTTTTTCTATAATATTTTCAGCACTCCAGGGATAAGCAATGCTGGAATGCTGGCTGGAACTTGCGAAATTTCTAAGGGGAAAGAAAAGCTAGAGATAGGAGTACTTGTGGGTATTCGATCGGTATGAATGTTTGTTTGCAAAACTGGTACGAAAGACTTCTAAAGGGAACTTAGTTTAGGTATAAAGCTTCTAAATAATAGCACTGTACAAAATTAATTTACAAATAGCCAAAAAAATTTCTAACAAAAGTTTGTCTAAAAAAAATTTTTATTTTCAGTAAATGTTCTTTACTGAATCAGTGAATTTTTCGTTTGACTTTTATATAAGACGCAAACACAAGAAAAAAACCACAACTAAAATCCGTTTTCTGTGTCGTAAAAAACAACCACGATGACGCCATGCACATAAATAACAACAATAATAATGATAGAAAAAGCAATGCGATTGTACCAAGTTTATTTACTGAAGATTTTTGAGTGAATGAATCAAGTAGTTAAAATGTTTGCTTTAATTCTCATTCATTTTTTCTAGTCTTTAGATAACCGTTCAAAGTTGAACACATTTAACAAAGTGAACTTTCTCAAATGCTTAATGGATGATGATGATGACTGAGACAAAAAGATTGTTTGATATATTACAAAATATCCAGTAAATTTTTTTGTTTGTTTCAATAAACTATTTTGTTTAGTATTTGTAAGAGTTTTTTAGCAAGTTGTTTTATTAATTCAGGCAAAAATATTGTTTGTTATATAACAGAAAATCCAGTATATATTTTTGTTTAAATCAGTAAATTATTTTGTAAAAAATTTGTCAATATTTTTGTCTGTTTTATAAATTTATATAATTTGTTTATTGAAAAAAACCGGGGTTTTTCAATGAAATTGTTGAGACATTTTTGTCTGTATTTTTGTAGGTCAAAAAAAAAAATTATAATTCATTGAATTTCTTTGCTAAAAAATAAATTTATTTTTTGGGTATAGAATATCTTGTCAGCCTGCCGTTTAAGGTATAACATGTGGTGAGCTTTTTTATGTAAAACACCACGGCAAACATTTTTGTAGAACATTTAAAACCTCTATCTCTTCGTTGTATTACCTTTTTTATAATTTTCTTAAAAAACGGGCAAAAAACTCCCCTTTAGCGGCGATCTGTTCCTAGTAATATTTTACATAAATTTGTCAAGCAAATCTATTACTTTAAACGTAAGGCTTAAAAGATTTTTCATACCGAGTGCTAATTGTGAATAAGTACGAAATTAACCCTTAAACACATTTTAAATATTGAACGATTTCTGGCGTTTAAGTTGGGGCTGCGGCTTCAAAAAATTTTAACACCCTTAGTAGAATTTTATGAGAAATTTTTTTGTAGAACATTTCTAAAGGGGAGTTTTTTACCCCTATTTTAAGAAAGACATAAAAAAGACACCTACAGCGAAGAGAAAGAGGGATGAAATGTTCTAGAAAATTCTTTCTTGTGGTATTTTGCATAAAAATGCTGCACACATCTAGTACCTTAAACGTAAGGCTGACAAGATTTCCTATGCCGATTACTAATTGTGAACGAGTACGAAATTAACCCTTAAACATATTTTTAGTTTCGGATAATTGTGAATGTTCAAAATATGTCTCTAGCTTGGGTGTCTTTTAAAAGCTATAGTAGAATTTTATGGCGAATATTTTTGTAGAACATTTCAGCTTGCTACATCGCCGCTAAAGGGAAGTTTATTGCCCTTTATTTAAGAAAGGGACAAAATGGCCCATACCACGAAGAGTTAGAGGGTTAAAATATTCTACAAAACTATTTCTCATGGCATTTTATATAAAAGTGTTGAGCACATCCTCTTTCTTAAACGTAAGGCTGCCAGTATTTCCTATGCCGAGTACTAATTGTGAATAAATATGAAATTAACCCTTAAATACATTTTAAGTTTTGAACGATTTCTTGCGTTCAAGTTGAGTCTGAAGCTTGGGTATATTTAAAGACTTATGGTGGAATTTTATGGCAAATATTTTTTTGGAACATTTCAAACCTCTATATTGCCGCTAAAGGGGAGTTTTTCGTTACTATTTTAAGAAAGACACAAAAAGTCGCATGCAACGAAGAGTTAGAGGGTTCAAATGTTCTACAAAAATGTTTGCTGTGGTGTTTTATATCTTTTACCTTAAACATAAAACTGACAAGATTTCCTACGCCAAGTAACTACACTGATAGAAAAACTCTCATAACGCTGATGTAATTTGATATCAATACTATGTCAAGTGTCTTCGTTTTTGGGACTATGACACTTTTCATCATTGCAATGTCAACCTTTACATAAGCTGGTCATCAATCCCAATGATGACAAATCTATCATAAATGCCATGACATATCGTTATCAGGGAAATGACTAATTGACATCGATTTAATGACAAAATATAATCAATATGATGTTGCTAATAGAAAAATTGTCATAACGTTGATGTAGTGTGACATCAATGCTAAGTCAAGTTTCTTCGTTTTTGACCCAATGATAATTTGCATCATTGTGATGTCAGCCTTTACATTAGCTGTCATCAATAGAATGATTAAAATAATTATATATACATTTTTGTATTTTTTCCCTTTATCTGTTTCTAGTTTAGTTTAACTTTTTGTTATTTAATTTGTTTGATCCCTGCCTGGCTCCTCAATTCATCGCACGTTTATAAACTAACGCCTTTACCATATTTCAGCTATGCCATCATTTAAAACATCCGCAGAATAAAGTCAACATAAACATTATCGATGCTACATACATATGATGACTAAGTGTCATCAATATGATGAAATCTGTCATACTATTGTTTGCTTTAATGTTTTATCAGTGCATGTATGCTGCACTGGCTTAGTTTTTAAAAAGACTTGCATATTTTGTTATTAGCTCTGTCATAGTAATGATGATAAGTGTACATCAATGTATTGTCATTTTTTTAAAACATTTTTTTAAAACAATAACATTTATATTATATTACAAATTACAAACATTATAACATTGTTTACTTATGTCTTTTATACATATTTTGCACTTTATTAATACACATATAATAAGGGACATTGTATTGATGTCATTCCAGTCATAGCATTGATGACACTTAAACTATGACAAAATTGTGTTATGACGCTTGTCATCAGTTTGATGTCGGATTTCGTTTAATTGATGCAATTTGTTATAGCATTGATGTCAGAACTCTGATGACGGGTCGTCATCAAAGCAACGATATATTTTTTTTATGCGTGTATAACTATGTGCAGAAAGAGGAAACTTTAACTCCCCCTGAAATTAATAACAGATGTAAACTTTCAAAATGCTGTTACACCATTTAGTTTTTTGTGTTGTACAGTGTAATTTTTCCCATGTAAAACGTAGTGAAAATTATTTAATCTGCCAAAAAATTTCGAGTTAATAAGAAAAACCGTTTTTGACACTAACAAGCTCTCTGATTTCGTTAGATCACATTTTATTGTAACAAAAATAAAATAATAAAACACAGCCCATTTGCGTGATTATTCCCTTAAATCAATAGAGTTACATATCCCGCATTCATCCACGTGCTGCTTTGCCCTCTGCTACAAATTTCACACAAAAAAAAAAAAAACTGTTTGGAAAAATGATTTTAAATTAACTTTAAATATTTTCCATTTTATTACTACATTTTACATAAAAATACTCCCACAATTTTTACCATAATTTTCCAATCATCTAGTTCAAATAAAGTAGAATTTTAAGCCATAAGCGTATAAATTTGATTAAGGTCTTTACTATAAATGTATATTTTTCAATTTATATACATATATATTTTTTATTCACATTAAAGCTTGTTAAAGATCAAATTGTTTGTCATAGAAATATGTTGGCAAAAAATTAATATAATAAACATATAGAATGGAAAAAATATGTATATAAATGAAGAGAATTTCCATGGAAAACTAATAACACTTGTTCAAGGGAAATTGGATATTTGCACAAGAGATGGTGTTTAGTTGGCACACGAGATAAAAATGCTGTATAGACAGCCATTGTACAGTGTAACACAGGCAACTCTCAACAATATATGTATTTATATGTTTGAATACATACAAATTTAAGTAACTTTAAAGAAAGTTAGTTGTTCGCTCCTTTTCTCAGTCAGAAAATGGAAAAACGTTACTATACACCTTTTAGATTACTCAGAGACAATAAAGAAATATATGATGAAAAAAGTATAATACTTTAGTGTTCAATGTTTATAAGTAGAAAAGAGACATATTTGCTACATGGTTACGACAACTATGTTATGGTTGCGGCAAACAATGTATGGCTGTAGCAAACATATTTTTTTAAAATTAAATTTTAATTTGTTTAATTTTTTTATTTACTAAATGTTATTAGCGGAATTAAAACTCATTTCATAACTTAATTTAAACGAGAATAATAATAAAAACCTTTCGCTGGTTGTAGTAAAACAGACTAGAGTCTAAGATGGAAATCGAACCCACAACCTCCACTTAATTAATAATTTTAGTGAGGACAAACTACATCCTATTTGCAATAAATAAATGAATTATTATTGACCAAAACAATTACAACATGCTAGGATTACAACCAAAGTTGTATTACTGCACAAACATATTTATATGAACTTAGAAGCAATGTATTCGTATACGGGTGATTCTCATTACAAATGCTTTTTTCGTGTCCGTAAACAGTATTTTCGTTTTTAACACATAATTGACAGTATAACACAAAAAAAACTTACGTACACTTTTTCATAATATACTAAATCATGCTATAACAGTTTTCATTTTAAAAATTATGCTATACAGAGGTGTTTATACCCTACTATAATTTTTAGATATTAAACATAACAATTGAAACTGAATATCTCTTTGACTAATTTTCAGACATTCAGACGATAATCTATTTTCGCTTTTCTAGCGACTAAATTCAGTTATTTGCAATTGTACTTTAAAATTAATATTCCAACATAAAGAACAAGGTTCGTGTGGAAAGATAAAATATAGAGTTTGATTAGGTGTATATTATTGATTTTCTTTGGACGCCATTCTAATGTCACGTACGTAGTGTAAAAACATTATTTATCTACGTCGTTTGAATTTAACCCGTCGCAACTGTTCCAAAAAAAAAAAGTTTAAAGCAATATATTTGTGGCTGACAAATGTTGAACGAAATTTTTTTCAATTTGGTGTAATCAAAATTTTATAACCATTTAAATTTCGTCACGTACGCTATTGTAGTACTACAAATGCAACGAAATGCAAATAAAAAATTACAAAATTTCAATAAAATTTCAAAAATAAAAAAACTTTAGAGTAATTCCATTTAGCCGGGTGTGACCACTTTACACATATTTTTTGTTATAAATAAAGAATATAAAATTTCTTACTTAAAAAAAAAGTTGCGACTCGCAAGGCCATTAAGCTCAAAGACGTTGAATAATGGATAGACAATGAAAAAACACGATTTCTGTTCTGAATGGTGGTCAGAAAACTGCGACAAGTGTGACCTTAAAATCTTAGTTTTAAAGAATTATGACTTTCAGCATAAATTCTGTAAAAATTTTACTACAACGTACAGAATAATTTTGGTATAGGTGTCTGTTCAAAGATTTTATAATTCTATTACGTATTTACTGTTTGACAAAAAATCAGTTTTCTTAACAAAAAATAATTTGTAAAATGTGACGGGTGTGACCGATGGGTGTGACCGACGGGTGTGACCGACGGGTGTGACGTAATACGAAAATTTAAAAAATTCAAAGGAATAAAACTTTTTATTGATTTCATTAACATAAATAATATAAAAATAAATCATAAGAAAATAATAATAATAATAATAACACATATAAATTTTTCTATCCGTTCTATTATAGCCAGCAGTATACTCTAGCTGAGTATTTTTTTTAAATTCAATAAAAATTTAAAAAAGTATATTCTTTTCAAAGATAAGGGTTTTTATTAATAATAAGAAAGGAAAGAAAAGAAAATCTGCAATAAATATTAAACATACAAAGAGTGAGAGAGAGCAAAATGTTTCGTGGATGATCATTTAAATTGCTTAAAAAATATTAAATAATGTATATTTTTAAATTTTTTTTCTATAATTGTCAATCTCTAAAAAACATCAATTGAGAGATTTTTATTATAAATAAGAAAATTATTTTTTCCTTGCATAGTACCGTTTTACGTGGAATCACTCTTTCATATCATGATAGTCAGCATATAAATGATTTTCGAAGTGCGTATTCATTAACCGACAAAATTTCAAATTAATTAGTAAATATGCAGTATAAAATGAGCTTGAATCTTGATTCGTTTTATTGCTATTATCCGCAAATACATATTTTTAAATTGTTTTTAAGCTTTTGTTTACAAATATTTACAAAACATATATTTCATTACTTCAAGAATACTATAAGAGAAAAATCTGTCACGTACGCTATGTTACGAACGCTATTAAATTTTGTTTATTATAAAATTATCCAAAAATTTTTTTATATACAATTTACTGATAATAAAGGAAAAATAGTTGGCTTAGTGTAAGAAATTAAAAAGAAAAAGTACTTTACAATTAGCAGACTTTCGCATATTTTTACATGTACCATAACATCGCTTTCGTTTTATGTCGCGTATGATATGCCCTTATTTCCCTCCATATTTTGGACAACAGGGTTCAAATATAGTACCCTCTGAATGGAACATAACGACAAAATTTTTTTCAGTTACTCCTATTTTTGCAAAATCTATTCCACTTTGTAGGCGTACAAATGTCACGTACGGTGACATGGAAATGCACATATCTATTTTCAACGGAGAAAAAAAAATAATTTGAAATGAGAATTACCCATATACAAATGACATACACTCAAACACATACACACACCAAAATATTTCCAGTCCGCTACACAAGTCGAAATTTTCTAAAATATATTGACAGCTAAATGGATTAGTTAGAAGATTGTATTAAAAATACTTACTGATATACAAATTTGATAGATTTTTTTGCAAGAAATATTTTTGTGCTAATATCTATATTAAAATTGGAAGAAAAGTAAATCAGCCATGTCACAGAATACCATTCCGATCGGAAGTGGCTTTAATTCCGTAAGTTCCTTCTTCAGAAAACGAATAACGAAAATTTTCTTCGTAATCAAACAAACCACTTTTAAATTTCAAAGTGGAATTGAAAAACACTTTTCTACTGACTTCATTTGCAGTAAATACTACAAAACCAGCATACTTTTAGGAGCGTCAAATAAATATTTGGTCATGAGCTTTCCATGTTAATAAAAAGCTCAATGTGAGCTTTGTATCTAAAAACAAGAGTAAGCAAACGCCTCAAGGTATAACAACTTTATCATTGTAAAAACGAAATATAAAACAAACGGATCTAAAGCACCAAAAATGTACTTTTTCAGAAATATAACTACGGAACCAAAACCAATCCGAACGGAATCTGTGACACGGCTGATTGTATATTTTCAGTATGATTAATATATAATAGAAGTCCATTTGTAAATATGCTGCATAACTTGAGCAATTTTCAATGGATTTGAGAAATTTTTAGCATTATAAAAAGCTAGCATCTCAAGCTTTTATATACACCGAAAAAAAGTTTGAACATAAATTGTATGAGACGATAAAATAATGTGATTTATTTCATGCACAGTATGACAAGAAAACTTATTTATAAAATGATTGCACAATATTTATGCTTAAACTTTTTTCTAGGTAATAAAAGTTTTTCTTTGAGATACCAACTTTACTATATTACACAAAATTTTTTCTTAACTTATTAAACATACATATATTAAACAACATATCTTTTAAGATCCAATTACTTTAAGTCATAAATGCTATGGCACGTTTCTTAATAATTTTTTTTTTTTTGAGTTAATCCCGAACTTATTAAACAAACTAAATAACAAAGTTTTGTTGTCTTAATACAAATAAATGATGCATACAGAATTGTGATTTATACACTAAATTTAACAAACTAAACCAAGGAAATGAATGTCATTAATATTGAGTCCGTTGTTACGTGTATTAATTAAATGTGGTCATATATATTAAACTAATCATATATTTTCATCTCTTTCTAACTCTCTCTCTCTCTCTCTCTTTCTGCCTTCTGTCATAAAACCAAAAAATATCGATATGAATGGCATGTCCAAAAGTATTAACAAGTTTCATTTGAATGTAAGCAACGTACATAAAAACTTTATTAGAAATATGATGTGTAGATAGAAAGTGTTATTTATCACTCCGCTTTGAACATATTTATAAAGAAATTATGTGGCTGTTTTTGTTTTCCTAACTTGTATCGCCTTATTTATAATACCTATCAAAAGTTTATGAAACAAATTTTGTATAGAAATCTGTTTCATAAACCTTTTATTAACATTTTATAATTTATTATGAATATGGCCCTTAGACTATAGGCTAAAGTTCGCTACGCATCGCGTTCCTAAATTCACTAGCACCTTCTTAAGTTGTTCATGATCCAACTCTGCAGTTCTGTAATTTATTAAAAAAATTAAAAAAATGCCCATTATACTGTACAACAAAATCACATTTTTTTAAATAACAAAGCTGAAAAGACTGATCCTCGTAAGAGATACCAATAAATTCAGTGAAGTGCCACTTTGGCTCGCACATGCCCTTTTTTTCTAAATTTAAAAAAAAAATTCGTTTTGCTTTTTCGTTTAATTTTAGTTTCTTTATTTTTTAAGTATTTTTTGCTGATTTAGCGATTTTGTTTTGGTTTTGGCGCATTTTTCATTTTCATGATATTACGTATTTTTTTGCGATTTCTCGTTTTTTCCATTTGGTTTGTTTTATGCTGTTTTTTTTAGTTTTAGCAATTTTTTGGCTTTAGCGTTTTTTTTTTGTCTTAACGCTTTTTTCGCTTTTTGACGATATTTTTAGTTTTAGCGATTTATTTTAGTTTTGGCGCTTTTTTCAGTTTTGGCGCTTTTTTCGGTTTTGTAAAGTTTTTTTCGGTTTTGGAAGGTTTTTTCGGTTTGTTGTGATTTTTTTAGTTCTAGCTTTTTTGGTTTTGACATTTTTTTTCAATTTGGCGATTTTTTCGGCTTTTGGCAATTTTTTTTAGTTTTAGCGCTTTTTTCTTTTTTTTCGCTTTTTTTCGTTTTGGTGATTTTTTTTTCATTTTAGGCGATTTTTTAGTTTTTTGACGATATTTTTATTATTAGCGATTTTTTAGGTCTAGTGCTTTTTTTCGTTTTACCGCCTTTTTTCGGTTTTTTGCGTTTTTTCTAGTTTTTTGTCGATCTTTTTAGTTTTGGTGATTTTTTGCAATTTAGTATTTTTTTAATATTGGTGCTTTTTTCCTTCAAGCGCTATTTTTCATTTTGTTAATTTTTCGCTTTAGCATTTTTTTAATTTTGGAATTTTTTTGTTTTAGCGTTTTTTAAAATTTCAAGGGTTTGCCTCTTAGGGTTTCATAGATACAGCAAATTGTCTAAATTACATAGTCAAAGTTACATTAACTGATAGAAAACCCTTTAATTTTTATTGTTTTAAATATCAGTGTTAATTGCTGTAGTCTCTTCTACAGACTACACTAACTTTGGAAATTTAAAGTGTCTATATATAAGTGTCTGTATATTATATTAGTATTTCAAAATTTTTCGTTGCTCGCCTTAGAAGACCCTTTAATTTTTAGCTGTCATATATTTGTTGTTGTAGCGGCCAAAGTTTTACTTCTTCTGTGACAATTTCAGTTTCGTAAATCATACGTTTCATGAGAAAACAGCCTGTGACAGACAGACAGACAGACAGACTGACAGTCGGACAGAATAGCGAAAAGATTAGGGTTTCTTTACACTTTTGGTGTAGGGAATCCTTAAAAGGAGGAAAAACCTCCCTTCAGTAGCAATAAAGCAGATTGAAATGTTGTACAAAAATATTTGCCATAAAATTCTCTTATGAATTTTTAAAGACGCTCAAGTTCCAGACCGAACTTGAACGCTAAAAATCATTCAAAACGTTAAAGGGGTTTTAGGGTTAACTTCGTTCTTATTTACAATTAATATCTGCCACAAGGCAACCTGTAAGTCTTACATTTTAAAGCATAAGACATGTTCCGCTTTTTTATGTAGAACACCACGAGAAACATTTTTATGCAACAGTTTAACCCTCTAGCTATTCGTTGTATAGGTCTTTTTGTCTCTTTCTTTTTGCCCCTTTCTTTTTGTCCCTTTCTTTTTGTCCCTTTTGCTCCTAAGCGGACTAAAATGTTGTACAAAAATATTTGCAATAAAATTTTACTATAAGTCTATACAAACTTCCAAGCTCCAGACTCAATATGAATGCCAGAAATCAAAACTTAAAATGTGCTTAAGGGTTAATATCGTTATTAGTCACAATCAATACTCGGCATATGAATCTTATAAGCATTACGTTTATGGTATAACAAAATCGAGCATTTTTATGTAAAACACCTCGAGAAAAATTTTTGTGGATAATTTTAACCCTCTAAATCTTCGTTGTTTCGGTCTTTTTGTCCCTAAATCAACAACGAAGAGTTAGAGGGTTACAAAAATGTTTCTCGTGGTGTTCTATATGAAAGTTCTGAGCACACCTTATACCTTAAAGGTAAGGCTTACAAGATTTTCTATGCCGAGTACTAAGTGTGAATAAGTTTAAAATTAACCCTTAAATACATTATACGTTTTTAATGATTTAATAGTGTCTCTTAATAGAATTTTATGTCAAATATTTTTAAAAAATATTTCAGCCCACTCTTTTTCCGCTAAAGGAGAGTTTTTTTTGGCAATTTTTTCAAGAAAGGGACAAAAAGATCCATACAACGGAGAGTTAGAGGGTTAAAATGTTCCAAAAAAAATTTTCTCCTGGCGCTTTACATATTTGATTAGCATTTGATTTGATTGTTTCGTGTTGTCTAGAATAAAATATGAGTGAATTAAAAGTACGACAGAAAAAACTGAGCCTCAGAACTACCGGGCTTTGGAATGAGTTCATATAAAAATGTATATGAAGTGAGTGTTATTAACTTTAACTATAAATGAAATTTTGTGTACTGACGTTTTAACACAACAAAGTTAACATTTATGACATATGACAGTTGCCTTACACCTGCTTTCTTTTCGGGGGGTTTTTCTTATATTTTCTTGTTGTTTATTCTTATTGTCTCTTTAAATTACATAACACAAGGCAACACTTATTCTCTATATACTCGTATGTTAATGAAGCTCATGGCCTAGAAATATTTTTTCTTTGATGTTGATGGAGGCTGACTAAAAATATTCATTGATTTTATAACACTTAATAAAAAAGATAACTAAAATATTTTTTGAACGAAGTTTCCTTTGGGTCGTTGTGCCCCGGTAAAAATGGTACAGGTTTTCAAGGGGGAATATCAATACTTCTGCTTACAAATCTGCTTATAAGAGGCATACTTTTTATATGGAGAATTCCCACTTGTAAATTAATATTTTTTAGTGACTCGAAAGTCTTGGCAATACCTCGTGCTTCCCTGTAAGTGAGAGGTGTAAGTACAAAAACCAAGAAAGGGCTTACAGAAGTGCATCCGTTTGTCACATGCTTCGAAAAACCTACCAACTTTTTACTGGGGCACATCACGGGTGGTAAATAAATAAAACAAATAAAACGAAAATAGCACAAGGGGAAAAAATCGCTATATACATATAAAAATTGCTAAAAACTGCCAAAACCGCTTAACCCGGTTAAATTAGAAATACGATGGAAAATTCCCAAAACTGGAAAAATTTTTTTATTCAATTTGACACCCTGTAGCTCAATGTGTATTTCAAAAGGGCGGGCCAGATTTCAACATTCTTAAAGCTTAGGTTCTTTTCTATGATTTTTATATACATCGTTTTGTTATCGGATCGCAAGTTTCAGAGATACAGATTTATTAGCATTTTTTCCAATTATAACCACTGTGCGTCTCCGGCCTGCTACTTTCGGCGATACGCCATCGGGCGGTCAGTTTTGGCCTTATGCTCGGCCACCTGCGGTCGGCCACTTTCGGCCGCAACGTTAGGGCGTTATGTCAGACGCCCCTCATCTTTATCGCCATTCGACACACTTCGCCTAGTCACCGGACCCGGCGCCATAACTCCAACCAAAAATAAAAGCTATAATTTAAGAACAATAATTTTACCTTTATCGATGACAGCAAGTAAATGAAGATAGTAATTTTAGCCTCTAGATGGAAAAAGAAGATAGATTCCCAAAAACTTGGACAAAAATCTCCCTAAAATCCCAAAAGTTCATCGGATCCCTAAAACCTAAGACACAAATTTTCCGAAAATCCTAGAAGTTTGCTGGACTCCCAAAACTAGGACGAAAATCTCCTTAAATTCCAGAAATTCGCCGGAAAACAACGACAACGCCGAAAACCGCGGAAATACTAAAGCGGCAACACTGAGTTTTTAATGGACTTAACCTTTGCCACGGCCTGTTGCCTTCGTTTTGATCTGTCGTTACACGTATTTCTTACTAGTATTTGTTACACTTATTTGTTACACGTATTTTTTCATGAAAAAAATATTTTTTTACCCCCCAGCATAGAAAACATTTATATGCTGCATATAATATGCACAACGTGCCATAAGGAACTTCGTTTCAAAAAGTGTGCAAAACTCTTGAAACTTGTTCTTACAAACATACACACAATAAATAATTCTTGCAAGAAAAGAACCGAACTCAATACCAAGAGCCAAACGTTGTGTGCCATTTCATATAAATATTGTAAAAATTGGTCCATAAATGGCGGACTTATGCGATAATCAATATTTCGGGGGAGCACGGAAACAAATCGCCCCACTGATTTTCAAAAACAAATTATAACTATGACCAAACTGCAAGCAAACCTTTTGAAACAGAAGAATAATTAAAAAAAACCGGCTAATTATTGGAGGAGATATGCGATAATCAATATTTGTGCTAACTAAAAGCGGGAGGGAGGGGGGGCAAATGGCCCGTCCAATTTTCAAAAAAATATAGGAATAAGTGCAAGAAAAGGTTTTCAAACATAAAAATTGTTTTGCAAATCGGTTTATAAATACAGGAATTATATACGATAATAAAACTTGAGGGGGGGGGGGCACATTGCCCTACCGATTTTTTTAAAAATGGGACCAGACTGCAAGCAAACCCTTTCAAATAACAAAAGAATTTTTAAACCCGTTCCATAAATGGAGAATTTATACGATTATCAATCTTCATAGGTGGAGGGGGCTGGTCAAATAACCCTGCTGAGATGGCCAAATAACCCCGCTGATTTTCGAAAGAAAAAAAATTATGGGACCCAACTGCAAGCAAAGCCCGACAAACGAAAAAATAATTCTGGATATCGGTGTATAAGCGGAGGAGTTATGCGACAATCAATATTTTTGAGGGGGAAAAATTTCCCCCCGATTTTGGAAGAAAATTTATAGGACTAAGCTGCAAGCAAGCCCTTTCAGAAAAAAAAAAGAATTTTGAAAATCGGCTCAAAAATGATAGAGTTATGCGTGTATAAAAATAAAAAAGTAAAAAGTATGTTAAAAAAATGCACTTTGCTTCGCCAGGGATTGAACTGCTAATCATCTGTATGATGAGCGTAGACACTAAGCCAATCAAAGAATAAATGGCTTGTTTATTGAATGCAGAAGGCATGCAGTTTGTTTCTTGGGTAATTGCAACACAGTACCGAGCTTATTGCTGTGGAGATCTCTTATTACGTAGTAATGCCGCGTTCAATGCTCAATCAAAAATATTTTTTTTAAACAAACATCATATTCAATTCCTCTTCTTAAGCGAAAGCACTAGAATGAAAAACATTTGGGAAAAATTTTATAATAAATTCATATGAGATGCTTATAGCAATGACGCGGTAAGCCACTAAAACAAAATATTCTGGCAATGTCATAGAATACCATTCCGGTTGGAAGTGGTTTCAATTCCGTAAGTTGCTTCTTCAGAAACGAACATTTTCTTCGTAATCGAACCACTTTTAAATTTCAAAGTGGAATTGAAAAACACTTTTCTACAGACTTCATTTGCAGTAAATACTGAAAAACGTGCATACTCTTAGGAGCGTCAAATAAATATTTGGTCATGAGCTTTCCATGTTAATAAAAAAGCTTAATGTGAGCTTTGCATCTAAAGACAAGAGTAAACAAACGCCTTAAGGTATAAAAACTTTATCATTGTAAATAAGAAATACAAAATAAACGGAATCGAAAGCACCAAAAATGTACTTTTTCGGAATGACAACTACGGAATCAAAACCAATCCAAACGGAATCTGTGACACGGCTGAATTATTTTCAAAACAATAGAATTTATCCAAAACAGAATGACCACATAAAACCAATTTTTGATTTCATGTGGCTTACCGAGTTATTGCACTAAGCTTTTGATATCATTTGTGCAAAGAAATTGTTTGAATATAAGTATATTTTTGTAGTAAAAATTTCTTTTGGAAGCCAAATATAAAAAGTAACGTCAATTCGTTTATCTGTAAATACTATTTATTTAAATCGACTGTTATTTTTCTGCAAAGTTTTTGCGATTTGGAAACGCTTGTTTGTTCAAAATAGACATAGTGAGGGAGTAGGGTAGCGGGTGGTTATGATAAGGGTTGAATATTAAATTATGGTTATGTGAGGCTGTATACAAGTAGCACTCACAAATAAGCATGATTGTTTATCTACACGTTTATACCTAACAAACATATTGCACAGAGAAAAAGTTGGAACATAACTGAGAAAAAGTTTGATTTTATTTCATTCTCGATCTAAGACAAAATCTGTATGTTTGCTGGATGAATACAAAGATACATATAATAGAGATAGTATACGCTTAAAGCGTGTGTGTTTTAGTTAGATATAAGCAGAGCATATAGCAATTTCCTGGATACGGCAAAAGCAACAGCTTCTTTCCTTATATAAACTCTTAAGCCTTACTGCGTAAAATATCTTTATTTGTATTGTGGTAAATATAAAAGTTTAGTTTTTTCTTTGCTTGAGTGGGAGGGTGTTGTGTTCGCGCTAAAAATACCTTTATTATATATGAGACTAATATTATGAGTACGTTTAATAATGCCTTCGTTGTCTACGTAAGATTATTTTGTGTTATGGGATTTCTTTCTTCCTGTATTTTCAGTAAATTTACAGTTATTTGTGAGTAAGTGTGTGTGTGTGTGTGTGTCTTAAATTCAAGGTCTTTTATTTTCATCCTATCTAAGGTAAATTGCTTTTCAAATTTGCCACAAAAGAAATATGGGTATGCTTTGGTATACATATTTGGTATACATATTATAAACAGGCGCGGATGCAAGGGATATCCCCCACCCCAAAAAAAGAATAGATCTCTATAGAGTTTCTAAAAGAATTTTGATAAAAGGGTATATTTTACTTAGAAGTTCCCCCCAAAAGCTCAAGCTGGATCCGCGCCTGTTATAAAGATACTGATTAAGATTTGTGTCACTATTTAATATTTTCGTTTTTCATGTCTTTCAAACGGGCTGGTTTTTTGATATTTATTGAACAGAAACTAAAATAATAAATGAATATTAATAATAAGAAGAATGAAATACATACTTATAAAGAAGTAGTTGATAATGATTTGTATCATGAATATTTTTTCAATATAAATGTAAAGCTGATTCTCATTCTAAACGTAAAATTAGTGTGTTTTTTTTTACAATCTTATATGAGAAGATAGGAATCATATTATATTTTTCACCTCATTCAATGGATCCAGAAATAAAATTGTATTTTCGATTTTTTTAAATTTTTGTGTCTTGAGTGTTACATTAGTTTTTGCGGTTGTTCCAGAAATGGTTTTTGCGAAGAAAATACACCACGAAAAAATTTGTATAGGGCTTGAAAGCACTCTACATCTAATGTCTAAGAACAAAAAAAATTATAATAATCGCAGGACAAAATTAAAATTTATGAGCACTTTTTTCAGCTTTAGCTTGGGTTCACGTGGAAGAATAAAAAATTTTTATCTTTTAAAATAATTCTTTACAAAAATGTATACATAAGCAAAAACTAGGCTAACTCTTCTTTCAAATAAGACAAATTTTGAAACAATTTAGCAACAACGTTAAAAGTTATAATAATAATTATTCGTAGCAAAATACGACCTGTCTAATATATTTTTCGACAATATAACAACGCACAGTGCGTTAGAAGCAAAATTTGTTCAAAGGAAACTCGAAATTTGTAACAGATGTTATCTACAGGGTGTTTTTTTTAGAGGTATAGAACTTCGAATTGAAATAAAACACAAGAAAATCGTTTTAATGTCCATCAATTTGGCTTTATTGGAAGAATAATTTTATGCCATTAATGTTTAAATATGATTTCGGGCATGTGGCCGCCGAGGCTGGCTCGAATAAAGCCAATTCTACAGGTCCAATTTTCAACCACTTTTTCGAGCATATGGGGCCGTATGTTGGCAATAACGCCACGAATGTTGGCTTCCAAGTCCCCTAACGTTTCTGGTTTGTTGGCGTAGACGAGCGACTTCACATATCCCCAAAGAAAATAATCCAATGGTGTCAAATCACACGATCTTGGTGGCCAATTGACAGGTCCATTCCGCGAAATTATGCGCTCATCGAATGTTTCCTTCAATAAATCGATTGTGACGTGCGCTGTGTGGCATGTAGCGCCGTCTTGTTGGAACCACAACTCATCCACACTCATGCCATCCAATTCGGGAACAAAATAGTCGGTTATCATGGCTCTATACCGGTCTCCATTAACGGTAACTGACTCTCCAGCATTATTTCGGAAGAAGTATGGCCCAATGACTCCACCAGCCCATAGAGCACACCAAACAGTCAGTTTTTGTGGATGTAATGGCGTCTCAAGGGTCTCATGTGGATTCTCTTCACTCCAAATGCGGCAATTTTGCTTGTTGACGTAGCCATTCAACCAAAAATGAGCCTCATCACTGAACAAAATTTTGCGATTTTGCTTGCGGTAAACTTCGCGAACTGAACCATTATTTTCGAAATAAATTTGCACGATTTGCAAGCGTTGTGCTTTTGTCAACCTGTTCATGATGAAATGGCAAACCAAACTAAATATTAATCACTTGACAGCTGACAAAATGGCCGCCAGTTAAAAAAGTGATGCCAACTTAAAGTTCTATACCTCAATAAAAAACACCCAATATATCGTTCCTACTCTTCAGCTACTGTTAACTTGTTTTATCTTCCTAAAATTTATAGATAAATCATAGTTAAAAAATTTTTTACGTAACGCTCAATACATTTTTATACGAATTTAATACTTTTTTTCAAAACACACACTATATTTTTAATTAAAAGAAATCATATGTAAGGTATTTGATGTACTTTAGCATAAACTTCATAGTTGGTCACTAAAAAATTTCAATTAAATAAAAAAATGGATAACACTCAATACATATGTTTTGAATACAAACCATGAGTGATTGGGGAAACGTTTTGCAATACTATTTAAATAATTAAAATATTTCAGTGTCTGTTCTTAATGCAATTTTAATAATTAAACTGAGTTATGAAGCGTACTAAAGAAGCGTAACACTCAATACACAAGACTGCAAACATCAAATTTTTATTTATATATATTATAGTTTCTAATATTTTAAAAAAATTTGATGTGCAAAATAACAGAAGCAAATGCAAATACTCTAAAACCGGTATCAAGTTTTTTAATGTGGAAAACCAACAGCATGCATTACGGACACACCATTTTGTATGAAGAGGGTAAAAAGAATATTTTTGATTTTCGTTTTTAGCACGAAGAGAACAGTCTTACACAAAAAAAACTCATGTACATTTATTTACAATCTGTTAAATTATGCTAAAGCAGTTTTCATTTTAAAATTTATGCGTTTATTTCATGAAATATTTTACAATACTTTCAACGGACACGAAAAAAGCATTTGAAATGAGAATCAGCCATAAAGAAAAACTCATTTATATGATACTCATGAAAGTTATAGGAAAATGAAGAGAGTGTTATTAATATTTGCTAATTTAATGGCATGCGACTAATTACTCCATTCTGAAGCATGTAATAATGAAGTTCATACTAATTACATGGATTGAATTGGCTCTAGTTCTCAAAATAAACCAATGGCAATAAAAAATAAGAATGTTCCATGACCTATATGAGCATAACTATAGGGAACAATGATCTTATGCAAGTTATACATCAATTTTACGTAAATTCTCTGTAAATGTTTTATTTGTTCCATTAATTTTATCGTCTACTCATGTTATATACGTTATTTTGCGATCACAGCAGAGAATGGATGTCGCTACGTTACTTTAAAATTGAAAGACTTGTATCGCTGTAAATATTGTGCAATAACAATTCTGAATAAGCAAATCAGTCTCGAATTTTGTATTGAACTTTGCGTATTGAAGTTTTTATAGTTTTCTATTACCCGAAACTTTGTTAAAAACGTTACTCTTTCTTAGTATGCCTCACAGCCCATCTTAATTGATCAAATTGTATTAACAACATAAAATTTAAGAAAATGGAAATGGTTTCATCAATTTATCAAGGGCTATTTTTCAAAACATGTACTGAACGTTACACAGGGTTTTTTAAATTATAAAACGATTTATATTATATACATATAATTCTATCTCAGTTGCTGTTAATTTATTTTTAATTTATGCAAAAATGTATTGAACGTTACCCATAACTTTTTTATATAATATATATTTTTCTTTTGTATAATGCTTTCTTAAATGTTGGCTATTTGATCTGTAGTATGTGCCTGGAAAAATATCAAGCTATACATTAATGTATTGAACGTTATCCATTGTTTTTATAAAACTAGTTCTTTTTCTTTTGTATAACTCCATCTCAGTTATTGGTAATTTAATACAAAGCATGTGCTTGGAATATATAAGATTGGTACAAAATTGTATTGAACGTTACTCATAGTTTTTAAATAATTTATACCGTTTTCTTATTTATAGTTATATATGCTGTTGATTTAGTTTGAAGCATATCCTTGGATATATATAAAATTTATACAAAAATGTATTGAACGTAACCAATAATTACTTGAAAATAATGGATATTTTTCAGTGGTATAATTTTATTTGAGATCTTGCTAATTTAAATTGTAGTATGTGCTTGGAAAAATATAAAATTCATACAAAAATCTATTGAAGGTTATTTTGACAAAATTCTTAAAACGTTGTGTTGAGAAAAACCTTAGCGTAATAAGGGACTATTATACACATATTACAAAATGCTATTTTTGGAGTTTTTATAACCCCCCCTCCTCTCACCCTTTGTAACGCTTTTAATAAAAATTTCAGTAGAAATTATCTTTAAAAAACCCTGCAAAAATGTGCATTTATCTACGCAAAATGCATCATTAATAATTTTAATTGATGATACCGATTGCGTTAAATATAATATTAAATAGAAGGCAGTTTTCATCTTAAAAAAAAGTTCTGAATGTTACTGATTGTGTTTTAAGTAGGTTGATTTATTTTTTTTACTTAAAACTTCATCCCAGTTTTTGTAAATGAAACTCATACAAAAGTGTATTGAGCGTTACTTTTCCGAAGTTTTAAAAAATGAATTAGATGTTGCTTGAGTTTTATGACGACTAATATTGAGATAATAGACCATTGTGCAGAACTATATATAACTTAAGATGGATACTGATGGAGGCCACTTAAGCTCTACAAAGGTATGGGTCGATTTGCGGTCACTAAGGATTGTCCTATTGTCCTGCCAGTATGTTTTTACAAACTTTATAATTAAAACAAAAAGTTTATTTACAAAAATGAAGATAGCTTGAGAAGGAAGGGTTGAGTTCAATACACTAAAATAATTTCCTTTTAGTTTTAGCGCCCGAAAAGCTAAAATTTCTGGATCCATTGAATATTATGAAAACTTTTTACTTTCTCATGTTTTTAATACATTAAAATCAATAAGATAAAAGAACATTTAAATATGTACACTCAAAATGAGAATCACCAATAAATAATAATCTTAAAACTCTTAGAAATTTATAAAATTTTTAGAAATATGCCATTGCAAAGAACAACAGAACCCTTAGTACAATAGAACTTCCCTTTAATTGCCCCCTGTTACAACCTGTAGTCATCAGTCATTTCAGTTGACTATAGTCAACAAGTAGACTATAGTTCTAGTAAATGTATCAAATACACTATAATCAACGAGCAGACTACCATCAACCAAAAGACAATCATTAAATATTAATAAGTTTTTAATAATCTATGCTAAATGTAACAGAAAGAGAAAAAAGAAAAATTTCCAACTACTTACCGATATAAAAACTTCTTCGGCCTGCTGTAAAATGGCTACGCGTGACCAGCCGAATTTTTTCATTAACTTAATTCTAGTGGGATTATGAACTGTAGCCGAGGGATGCGTACGAAATAAAGTAGGAAAACGGCTACGATCGGACAGTGCAGGTGATGAGGCGCCATAGCAAAGCTGTAAAGAAAAAAAAATAAGAAATTGTTTTTAAGTTTCTTCTACATAAATAATATTTTATTTTGAAAGAAGTTTTACCCAACAAAAAGTTTAACACAAATAGAAAAATAAATTTTAATATTTTTTTGTTGGAAGCAAACAGAACAATTGAAAAACAAAAGAAAAAAAAATATCTTTAGAGTGAGTGGAGGAATGTGAGCAAAGAAAGGAATGTTGAAGATGCCCAAAAGAAAGTTAACTAGGGGAAGTTTTTTTATTTGTTCCTTTTGTTATTTATTTCTAAGAAAAGATGTCTGAAGAGAAAGAGCATGATTGTGAGATTAGGCTGGTCCTAGAATGTATCAAATTATCAGATGCTATATTTTTATCTTCACAAAGGTGGGGGCAGTCTATGCATCAAAACAATTTTTATACCAAAATTTTCAAGCGATCGAACTTTTTTCGAAGAACATATCGAGACTTTACTGCAATAGAGTCATAACTCAAAAAAACTTGTTTGACAGAAAACGAGTTTAAAATTTTAAATTTACTAACAACTTAATGCTAAAAGAAAATTTTATTCTTCTCTTAAGAGTTGAGTATACAAGATATTTGTATGAATCTTTTACACAACATGAAGAACGATATGACGACTAATTGGGGGGTACAGAAGCAAACACTGCAATCTCCACATTTTTTTATGAACGTGTCTGACAATGCCATCTGGTTGCGTTTGATGAACGATTGTGACCACTGAAAACACAAATCCAAAATATGTTTTCATCCATTCTCTTGAACAGAAAAGCGAATAGGTTTTAGATATGTGTATCTTTACAGGTAGAGGTTATTGCTATTTATTAAGCAACTATAAAAGTGGAGATAGCAGTGTTTGCTTCTATACCCCTCAATTCTGCACTATTAAGCCAAAAATCACCCTAATGCAGCCAAGACCCGATACGAAATTATTAATTCACTATAATACAAAAATTTAGAAAAAAAATTATTCAGGAGTTCTCATGCAACAATTCTGCTATGTTGAAACCCATAGACAACGAAAATACCTTTGGGTATGATTAATATTCCAAGGAACAATGGAAAAATCAACATCAATATAAAATCAAACCAAAAAAGTCTGTCTTGAGTAGAACAAAAATCAGAAAAATGGGAATGAAGAAAAATAAACCGATGGCAACGCTGGGAAAGTGCACTTTAATATCAGCTTGAGAGTGATTTAATTCTCGTATTCAATTTTCGCGAAAAAGTTGTATATATAAGAATTAAAATCACATTCGACAGAGCCACCTGACAAGTGGTGATAGCAAATACACGTGAGCACTGACGATGGAAGTGTAGCGGCTTCCGAAAGTGGCGCTACTCTGTTCTGCTGTGTACGTTGAAAAATTAAGTTGATGTTGATTTTTCCATTGTTCCTTGGAATATTAATCATACCCAATTCTTTCTGAATATAACGTTACGAACCTTAGCCTAATAATCAATTTAGATTCACAAAGCAAATACGTTCGAAATAATCATATTAATAAGAAAATACCTTTAGTTTTCTTAGATCACTTCGTTAAGTGATTTTATAATGGTAAATGTAGTGAAAACTGTTTTCTTAGAGTTTGCACTTTGGACGGCAATAAATTCTTTGTTTCCAAACAGATTGATACACAATTATTATATTTGAAAGGTATGATTCTTGTCTTTCAAATAAGGTATGGTTTTTGAAAATCAGTTATTAAATGGCTTAGTTATAATGGTTTAAGTGTAAAAAAACACATTTTTCATTTACATATTATTTTCCCCTTTTTCACTTTATTTTCAATAAAATCGGCATATGTCCATCGATTTTCATGATTATTTATTATTTTATTATTAATATAAAAAGCACTCTGGCAAATGATAAAAGTGCAACAATTTTGTCCATCTTATTTTTTGGACTAGTTTTTGGAAAAAAACTTAATTTTGCATGAAAAAACCAATTTTTCCTTGCCAATTTCTAAATAACTCCGAAACAGTTGGAAATATGAAAAAATATATACAGAGAACTTAAAGATAATATTATTTTGCATCTTTTGGTGTTAGATTAGTCTAAATCGGTTGAGCGGTTGCCGAGTTATAATGAAATATATTAGAGTGGCCGCCCTATTTCTAAATAAGAAACAAAAAAGTCAAAGCACAAAGCATTCCATAACTCATTTATTTTAGCCGATTTTTATGTAATTATGCATTTCGGAAAGCTACTTTAGTGTTATTTATTCTAAAAAGATTTTGTAAGACTACGTTTTGAAATAACGAAGTTATGACTGTTTTAAGTTGAAACTCTAAAAAACCGTTTCTCACTACATTTACCGCTATAAAATCACTTTAATAAATCTATTTGCGTCCCCTGTGGACTATAACAATAAAGAATTGGTATATGAGAACCATTGAATAGTGTTAGTGTATCACAGTATTATTTTTAAATCTAGAAGGCTACCTCTGTTCCATTCACTGAAGACAGTTTATATAACAAAAATTTAAGGAATTCTATTATGTTTAGAAGCCGCTATAATTTGCGACTTTTATATGAAATTTATATATAATTTTGACGTGTACATTAGGCTTAGCCAAGAAAATATGAAAACTGGATATGTGATTTATAGATCTTTATCATTTTTTTCGATGTGTATGTGAAAAATCATATTATCTGAATATATAATAAAAATTTTCTTTAGCGAAAGGAAAGGCTTATAAGGCACATTCTTTTAAGGATTTTTCATATTGCATTAGTTTACGGTGACATAGTTGCGACAACTATATTATGGTTATAGCAACTATGTTATGGTTGTGGCAAACAAAGTATGATTTTTGCAAACAAACTATGATTATTTATTGAAATATAGGCTAAGTGATATTAAGCCAGTTCTAGTTCCATATATAGCCATTACGACATAGCTCTGATGCAACCAAACTTTTGTTAACGCTGAAAAGTGGCATTTGCTCTTTTGCTCTTTTGTAAGTCGCATTTGCTCTTTTGCGACGGCTAATTATAAAAATATTCCTGATAAACACGCACACACTCATATATACACAATAACATCGGTGAGCTTTAATTGCAAGAAGTCCGTAACCAACATGATATTCGACCTTTGTTTTTTTTTAGGAAAATGTATTATTTTTGATCATTTTCATAATCTTTTAAAGTCAGTTTGGATACGGCTATGTAGAGTAAATAGAATCAATTTATATATTCATATTTCATCAGTTTACTGTGACATGGTTGTGACAACTTTATTATGGATATGATAACTGTGTTATGGTTGTTGCAAACGAAGTATGCGTTTTGCAAACAAACTATGGTTATTTATGATCTTCGTTTTTTTATGAAAATCTATTATTTAAGCTAGTTTTTATCATCTTCCAAAGTCATATTGGCTACCACTACGAATATTCAATAGAATCAATTTTGTCTTAAATACATTTTGCCTGCATATTTGATGTCGAAATTGGCCTCCAAGGTCAACTACATTTTTTATAAATTTTTCATGTTGATATTTCATATTTTATTAATTAATTTGTTTACATTCACCGACGAAAATTTAGTCCCTAATTGCATAAATCACGTCACCAAAGTGAAATTTATGCAGAGAATAAGAACAAAATTTCAAATATTTTTTAAATTTGTTTTATTTTTCATACAAATTTTAGAATTTTTGAAAGGTAAAGCAACGCTTGAATTTCTATGGGTTTGTTTGATGAAAAATTTGTATGGAAAACAAAAACAAATTTTTTAAATTCTTTCAAATTTGTTTTTGCTTTAATATAAATTTCACTTCGGTGATGTGATTTACACAATTAGGGCCTTAATATTTTTCTTGATATAAAAGTTTTTGCTGTCTTTATATAATTTTAGTTTTTTCGAACCCATTGTGCACTTTGTACTGTGAAGTGTATAAAGACTTTTATGTTTTTTTTTTTTTTTTTTTACTTTTTATATCAGTTTGAGGTGGAGCAAAGACATTTACATCCATCTTCAGAGAAAAAAGTCATTGTTTTTTATAAAGAAAAACAACACATACTTCAAATTTTGAAAGTTTAAAAAACGCACAAAAAAGTATTGTAGCAGCTACATTTTAGCATCACTTGAAAGTTTTTGAGTTGTTTTCAAAACACAATTTAAGGTAGAAACACAAAAAATTCCAACATAGACATTCAGTCGGTCGAGTCATTTAGGAAACTAAAAAGAACAAAAACACATTTACTTCATACCGAATCTTTACAGCTTTCAAAAGTATTAAAGTATTTAGAAACTTAAGTTTGAAGGGGATTCTTATAAATTAAATAAATAAATTCCTTATGACTTAAAACACATTTTTTTGACATCTTTCAACTATTTTTTTTATTAACTTACCACAATAAGATTCCACATTTTTGCGGCTTCGGCAACTGTTGTACAGACGGTACTGCAACCGGCCAATAACATCAACTTTTGTGGTTTATTGTAGAGAAGATTGTACATAACACTGGCACCCAAACCGGGCTCACACTGAAATTAAAAAGGAGAGTTGGGAAAGTTAAAGAATGTTATTAAAAGTTTTTGTTTTTTATTCTTTTTTATTTTATTCAATAAAGCCTTTTTATTGTTTTTCATATAATGCTAGAGCTTGTTTTCAATGTTAAAAAATATTAAAGAAATTAATTAAATTTGTTTTGAAACTAACAACTTTCTATGTCATTTGCCACATATGAAAAAATTGTTGTAAGTTTGACATTAAGTCATTTTCTGGAGGGTATATTATATATTATAAAGATTCTATGGTTTACTTTAAATGATTTACAGAAGTCCCTCTAACATTGCATTTGGCATATGTAGAAGAAAACAAAACTCCGCAAGGTACAGCGGGATTGGATACACTGGGTTTGAGGGTAGAATAAGCTAAGAAAATTAATAAAAAACATTTTTAACCACTAAAACTTACTTGGCCGCATTCGCCGACAATAAGCAAATAGTTACACTGACAGAATTTTGTTCATAAATTCTGTGAATTTTGACATTAATCCAATGAAAAATTTCATTAAAACTCAACCAACGTCACGCTTTTATGGATTAATGAAACAAGATTCGTTAAACTTATTTTAATGAAAAGCTCATTATATATGTGCGAGACTTTCATTGCTCCAATGTAATAATTTCACTAAGCTAATGAACGTTTTGCTTTATATCAGTGAAACTATTTCATTATTTTAATGAAACTCTATCATTATTTTAATGATATTCTGTCATTATTTTAATGAAATTATTACATTACTTAGTAGCTTCATTAACTTATATATTTTTATTGTCTATTTTAATTTATTGACAATTCCATGCTTGAAATACGTACGAAGACACCAATGCACATCAGAAAAATTTTTAATGTTCATGACCGTTCACAGTATCGAACTCAGACTCTTGATTCTTGTCATTTGCTGTATAGGCAACGTCTTAACTAGTTCAGCCAACAGCACTATCAAAACAATGTGTCCATGAGTGTAGAATAATAAGAGAG